>LOEQ01000574.1:87456-98213 GCA_001685075.1 Bramus lutescens | reverse complement strand
TTTTGCTTATAAGAAAGACTAAGAAGAGAAACAGCTATATGTTGGGTTCCCAATGGACTTTAGTGCATCACTGAAAACAAATAAACAAAAATTATCAATAAACAAAACATTTGGTTCCTGAAACATGTGTAGCATTGGAGCACAGCTTTCCTTTCAAGAGCATCCTGCCAGCCACCAGCATGAGTGTGCATTGTATTGAGAAGTTCATGGTACTGTAAAGCCAGATGTACAAAAGCACGCACAGAGCTGTTTCTCCAGTAGCAATTAGCTGATGAAATTGTGCTTCGTCTGCAGTGGGCAAATGGGCTCTATTCCCACTGGAGTGGGAACATGTGCTCTGGTATTTATAAACTGAGAAAGATGCTTGTCAGCATGTGTGGTGCACACATTCATTGCCGAGAGTCGGTAAGAAATAGCCTCCTCGTTTCCGAAGAGCTAATGATGGATTCATAAGTTCTGTCAGCAACTCCATCGTTGCTGGGGAGTCTCTCTCTGTAGATGACAATTCCAGCATGTGCAATTTCAATCTTAGGCTAGGCAGAAAGCAAAACCCTGGGTCGGATACTTGCTCCATCCTTCTTTGGGCCAACATGGCTGATTCTAGATGCAAAGGGTCTTGGTGTGAGACGCATGGTGTCACAGAGAAAAGGATCCATGAGAATCAGAGTACTCAGAATCCTCATCTTTATCCTTTCTTGCCTAGTACCTGGATCTCAAAGAGACAGTACAGGCACAGCATTACCTCATGGCTGGGAGTCTGTAGGATTTCTAAACCCTTCCCAGGTTCTCAAGGGTGGTGGCTTTGGTAGGAAGGGGCTAATGTTTACCCACCCATCCTCTTAGTCTCTGGGCCTGCTTCATAGTTTTGCAGCACATTGAAAAAAGAACTGCAAGCTCTCCACAAGGTTCACAGAATGAATCCAAGCTCTCATCATAGACCCCTTACTGTGCCCATTTCATCTGGGTATGATCTGGAGTCCAACTTTCATCCATCATTCACCCTTGGGTCGTGGGCAAATCATCTGTTTCTCACTCTGGTTCCTACTCATTCCCTCAGTCTACAGTCTACCTGTGGCCCCATTTTAGATCACTGTGTATCTGATTCCACCCTAAGGAGTCTTTTTGTGTCGACCCCAGGTTCCCGAACTGGCAGGGGTGGAGCTCAATCTGCTACAATGCTGTAGAAAGGGGCTTGAGCATCTTCTTTGTTCAACAGAAATATACAGGCAGCCTATACTTCTATGCTGCTGTGTTGCTCTGATGACAGTGAAAAGGAAACAGTGCCTGTGGATGATAAAGTGCTTATAAGGTTGATGTGTGTGAGTCAATTAAAACCAGCAGGGACCTTGGGATTTCAGGGAGGCGGTTCAGGGTCCAGTTTTCCCACCCTCTCAATAGATGGCTAAGATTAGGTTACCTAATTTCTCTGAAGCCTCCCTTTCCTCAACTTTAGGAAAGAGGCTATCAAGGTCCAGTTCACAAGGTTAAGGTAATTCATATTCTAAGTACTTAGTAGGCACTAATTACATATGAATGTGAAATGTCTCCTGACAGCAAAAGACTTCACTGGGACTGATTGGCAATGGGGATCTTGGATGATATTCATGAATTGCTCCATTGATATGTTCATAATTGAATGGATTAGGCGAGGACATGGAAACTGTCAGGGGTAGGAGCTACTTGGAGGATATAGACCACAGAGTGCATGCCCTTGAAGTGTGTATCTTGTCTCCTCTCTCTCTCTCTCTCTCTCTCTCTCTCTCTCCCCAGTCCTCTCTCCCTGCCTCTGTTCCTCCCTCTCTCTACCTACCCCACCAGCTCTCTTTTACCTTCCTGACCGCTGCAAGGTGAGTCAAGCAACTGTCTTCTGAAGTCTCTGAAATTCAGCCAACATAATCAGGTATTTTGTCTAAGTGAGAGAAAGCTGACTGATTGAGTTGAGCACAAGCTCCTTTTTCCCCCCCTGATTTTATTAATTACTAATACGCCTGCAGGTAAGGCTTCATTACGTAAGCTGAACTTCAATCCTTGACATCTGATGGTGTATCTGAAGACAATTATAGGGGTCTTTAGGGACTTTGGATCTTTTGCAGTGTGCTACATATGGAATGGAAACTGTACTACAATAATATTATTATATGCATATCTGACTTTAGCTAAATTGACATAAGGATGCCCACTATCCCCACCCTGAGTCAATACACTCCTTAAAGTCTTAGCTAGAGCAATAAGCCAAGGAAAAGAAATAAAATAGATTCAAGCTGGAAAGACAGACATTACATTATTCCTGTTTGCAGATGACATGATCCTGTATTTAACAACCCAGAAAGAATAACTGGACCTGGAGATGGGGGTTTGTGCTGTTATGTGGAGGCTGGGAACCAAACCTGGGCCCTCTGCAGGTGCTCTTCTCTGCAGAGCCATCTTTCCAGACTTCTCACCTCCTAAAGCCATCATCATCTCCTCATGGTGTTAAACAGGAAACCAAACCTTTAATTTGGGCCTGGAGTGGGAGGGGTGGTCTTGAGCCAAACTACAGCCCTCAGTGTATGTCCCAGCTAGATTCTGCACCTTTGTCTGTTCATGTTTATCTTGCCTTATCTTATCATATCATTCATTCATTCTCTACTGACCAGGTGCTTGGCGACCAGACAGTCTTCCAGGCCTTGAAGACAAGTTGCCTCTTGTTCAGTACTAGCTACCTGTCTTCCCTTCAGCGTTTCCATCACACATTTACTTATCCCTTTCCTGCTCCTGATGTGCCCTCTTTGTATCTCTGGTATATTCAAATCAGCTATAAAAATGTTCATCTCATCTACCCTATCACTTTTGCTTTCCCGTGTGCTAACCCAAGCTTCCCAAAGACGGGAAGCAGTGAAAACCTTCCCTTCCTCTCTGCATGGTCCCGTCTAGTCCTCATGGCTGAGCCTCTTACCTCTGCCACTCTCCTGGAACTGCCCTTTCTGAAGTCTCACCCCTGAATACATCTGAATACATCTGTGCCCATACTCTTAGAAACCTTGTGCAATAATCAAACTCTCTCCTTATAATCGTCTGGCCATTGTCTTGCATGTGTGTGTGTAAGCAGTTGCATGTGTTGTTTAGGTACCTAGGTATGCTTCTGCATGAGCTTGTGGATACTAGGAGACAATTTCAGGTGTCATTATGTGTCACAATCCCTTTTATTTTTCGAGACAAGATCTCTTATTAGCTTGATTCAGCTAGGCTGTCTACTTAGCCAGCCCGTGGGAGTCACCTGTCTCTATCTCCCAGTACTAGGATTCTAGAACATGTTCCCAGACCCAGCTTTTGGCATAGGTCTTTAGGCTTACATAGGTCCTCATGTTTGCATAGAAAGCACTTAATGGCTGACTCATCTCCCCTGCCCCGCCCGTTCTTTCTGTGCTTTGGTCATTCATAGTCTATGTCGTGCTTCACAGTGGTCTCTTCCAGCTTCTATCTGTTGGCCGCTCTTGTTTCTTTGATCACTTTTCCTTACACAGTCGCATCCTCTTACATCACCGTAACAGCTATTGACATTCCAGTCTTCCTTTCCCTTCTTTCGTATTTATTACACTTTGTGCTAGTCAGCGGGATAACAGAGTGAAGCAACAAAACAAAGTACCAACCTCTGCTCTCCTATGGGAAAGATGGGCTGCAATCAAGGAACCATAAATATAAACGAAGCAGTTCATTTGTGACCGCTGCTGGCATGAGAACATGCAGTAACAATCTTCCCACAAGAAGTGAGGGGCACATCCAGACTGGAGGAAGACTATGAGTTAAGAGGTAGTTAACAGTAGTTAAAGGGGAATGTTCTTGGCAGAGGCAACAACACATACAGAGGGCCTGGGCAGGAGAAGCCAGGGCATTGCTGAGTCAGACTGGGCTGGCTGCCTGGGAATAGGAATGAGTGAGGTTGAGAGGTGGCCAGGCAGACTGGACATGGCCTGATGAGTTAGCATCCTGATCTTTATCCTGTGAGTATTTGGGAAGTCACACGACAGAATTTTAATTTCTCCTTCAAGTGTGGAGAACAGAGAAAGGCAGAGATCAGGTGGATATGTAGATGGGATGGTTCTTTAGCAGGACAGTCACCAAGAACAGAGACTGAAGGTCACTTGAGCACCTGGCAGTATGCAGAGTACTGTGCCTTCTCAAACTCAGGCTTCATCTATGGAAAAGCTCTGTTCCTCAGAACAAGGGACTTAATGGAATTCCCGAGGATAAAAAGCTGTTTGTCTCGTTATTCCTCTACCACCTATGGCATACAAGTCAGACTACATGAGCCAGTGACTGATGTCAATCACTAACCTGCTTCCGGAGAGGATCAGAAGAGCCCTCCTGCCCCTTCCCCCCTCCAAAAAAATACCCTGAATAGCACCAGTATTTGGAAACCCTCTTTGACCATTGCAAGATGAGTAGCTGTCCCTTTTGCATCCATACAATGACAGCACTGGTCCAGCTAGGGAGTCACAGGCAGTCTCGGTCAAATGAGATCACCTTTAACTTCAAGCCTAGGGGTTATGACATGCGTGATGAGTGCATGCATTTATAATCATTGAACTCTGTAACTGAAATGTGTTGTGAAGTGTTTCTCACATTTTCCTAGTGGTACCCTCTCTCCCCTGGTCATATGGATAAGGGAAGAAAGAGTTCAGCGTCTTCGCTTTGCTTCCATTGCTGTGATAAAATACTCTGACACAGAACAACTCAGCAGAGAGAGAGAGAGAGAGAGAGAGAGAGAGAGAGAGAAAGAGAGAGAGAGAGGAGAGAGAGAGGAGAGAGAGAGAGTTTATTTTACCTCCCCTTTGTAGGGCATGGCCCACCGCAGCAGGAAAGTCAGTTGCGGGAACTGAAAACAGTTATTCACATCGTTTCCACAGCTGAGAGCAGAGAGAGAAATGAACGCATGTGTTTCTGCCTGCTGTTCAGTTTGTCTTCTCTGTGTACAGTTCAGGACTCAAATCCTTGAGAAAGGCACTTGCCACTCGGGGCTGTGTCCTCCCCCATCAGTTAGCTTGATCAAAACATTGCTCTTCACCCCTGTAGCCCAACTTGATCTAAATAATTCCTCATTGAGACTCTTCTCATATTATTCTACCTTGGGTCAAGTTGACAAAGTGAACCATTACCCTCGGTAAATTTTGGTTGAATTAGTTTGTCATTTATTTCAGGAAACTTTAGAACATATATATGGGGGACCAGCAAGTAGAGGACAAATGGACTCAGAGCCCACTGGGGAAACCTTAAATCTCAGGAAGGACTTGGTGAGCACTGCTTAGGTATGGTACACAGAGAAGGAATGATGTTAGGAGCTCCTTTGCAAGAACAATGGGAAATGAGAAGACACCTTTGCTTCCAAATATGGGGAAAGAGAGAGAGAGAGCGATTCAATAAAAAAAGATTTCAGGGGCGTCTTTCCCTATGTCCTGTGGGGTAATTCTGCTTTGAGTTTGCAAATGTTCTCCGCTGTTGTTCAAGGTCCTGCCTATGCAGTTAGGTCGCTTCATGTATTATATGGACGGAGAGGCAGAAGCATGCTCGAGGAAGCCCAGACACCCTGCTTTCCAAACCTATGCCGATGTCTGGATTGTTTCTTTGCTCCGTTTCTGGCTGGATCTTAGGGGTTGGCACCGAGCTTCGTAGGATTGCAGGGTATGGGTGGAACATGAGCAGAGCAATTTTAAATAAACACATCCATCAGCCCTTTCTGAGCTCAAAATAAAATTATAAGCTGTCAGCATCTGAAAGCCTTGCAGAATCATTTAGCATTTCATAGATGAGAAACCCGAGATATACTGAGTGGTATCAAATGGTGTCATGCTGTTTCTCAGGAAAAAGCAAGAACTCGATTATCCTTCATTCCTAGGACAAAGTACTCTTCCCTTTGCGTACTTCTCCCAAGTTCTGTTCACTTTCTTGGGTCTAGGAGCCTTAGTGGACACGAAGAAGAAGCATCCTGTATCCAGTGATATTCTTATCGTTCTAAGGGAAACAAAAGCTTCCAGCTGACAAAAGCTGCAAGAGGAATTCATTAGGAAATGGGGGTGGGCATCACATAGATGAAGGTGCTGAGCCCCAGCTGTTGACAGGAAGACATTGTGTCTGAGAGACCCATGTGCTGATTGCCTCCAGCTGGAGGGGTTTGGGGATCCATATTATGTATGGGGTTCTCTTTCTTGCTCTTACTCGAAAACCAACTATAAATATGCTGAAGAATAGAAACACTGTGATAGGGTTGGGGACATGAGTCAGTAGGTAAAGTGTTTGCTAAGACTGATTCAAACCTGAGTTCGAATCCCCAGAAGCTGGGAGCAGTAGCATGTATCAGTATCTTCAGGCATCTGCACAAAGATGGGAAGCGGAGAAATGACAGTTTTCAGAAACTCACAGGTCACCTAGCCTGTCCTAGGCAACAGCAGCAAGGAATAAAATACATCCTGTCTCAAACAAGGTGAAAGGCAAGGATCACCACCCAAGGTTGTCTTCTGAACTCCACATGCATGTACAGGTTTGGGATTGCAAACACACACACACACACACACACACACACACACACACACATACACACACACGTACACACATACAATGTGAAAAATCATTACAATGATTCTTATCTACTAAAAATTAAGTCAGGACTTTCATGGATAACAAGTACTTTTGCCACCCTGTGAATTAAAATTATTATTTATAGTAGGGTAATGGTAGTGGCATGCCTTTAATCCCAGCACTCGGGAGGCAGAGGCAAGCAGCCAGTCTTGTCTACAGAGTGAGTTCGAGGACATCCAGGGATATCCAGAGAAATCTTGTCCTAAAAACCAATATATGTGTGTGTGTATACATTATATATATATATATATAAAACCATATATATACACACATACATACACATATTGTTTATAGACACAATATTTGTGTCTTACAAAAATTCTCATGTTGAAACCCTGACTCACAATGCTGTGGTCACTGTTGACAGGGTCTTTTGGAGGCAATCAGGGCTTGTGGAGCTCAGGAGAGTAGGATCTTCACGATAGAATTTAGTGTCTCTGTAAGTAGAGCCAGAGAACTTTGCATCTCCATCTGTCGTGAGAGGACACATAATAAAGTGGCTGTATGATTTCTCCCAGCACCTAGATCTTGGATAACTCTTTATAACCATGATGGATAATGTTTTAAATTAACCACATGAAAGGGTCACTTGCTGTTTTCATGACTGGTAGATTTGCAAACCCACAGAGGACAAGGATATTAGGGTGTTGTAGCATGCGTGCCCGCGGGACTTGCCAATACTGGGATCTGAACTCTGGGCCATTCCTGCTCAGTCTGCAGAGCCAGTTTGCAGGTAGGGAGTGGTTAACTTTCTATTCTTACTTTGGTTGCCTTGGTTGGCATTTGTGATTGAGAGTGCCATGAGCCTACGTGGCTGGTCCAAACGGTTCAGGGAAGGTTTTGGGCAATGAATCTCTACAGAACCCCTGTGTTCATCTCTCACTTTAAAGACTTGCATCTTTCTTTGATGCTACCACGATTCTGCTTCCATTTCCTTTGAATGCAATTCCATGCAGAGACTGGCCCATGTAGAGATCCTCATAACTTATGAACAGCTTTGCTGAGGTACCTAGAGATGTGGTTTCACCCAGTTTTCCCTTTATTTAAGTTCAAAAGCCCATTACTATGCTCCTGGTTATAAGGTACATCTCCTACGTTCTATCTTTCTGAGCAGTTGGGGTCAGGAACTTGGGCGAACTCTTGCCTTCTGTTTGATTTCATATACCCTCAACACTACTATAGAGAATGAGTTCTCGGAATTAGAGAAGCAAAGGAGACCTGAGCATCTAGACCCAGGGTGATTCAGGAGTTCCTGTGCTTTCTCTGTGCACCATGGCTTTGCTCTGTGCAATGCTCTTTACTGATGATCCTCTGGGTACTTTCCTTACTTCTTCTAGAGGGATATCTGTGCACCAGACTTGCATGATTGCCTGCCTGGGTTCTGCGGCCAGTTCCCATCAATCTTTCCTTTGAGAGGCATGATTCCCTTCTCTTCATCCTAGCGTCTATGTCCAGCCATCATTTTAAGCTATTTGTTTGCTTTCAGGGCTGACTGGTCTCCGGAAATGTTTTTTTCTTCCCCCATTAAAGCAAGTAATTTTAAGCTTGCAGCATTTATTAATTATAGAATTCTTCCATTCAGACTGGACAAATCTCCAAAGGATATGATTGCTAAGTTAGAAGACCATTTTAGAAAAACCGGACATCTATAGAGTATGTGTTTACAAAAGCAAGGGTATCTTGAAGAGTTCAGACACATACTTGCTTTCTTTCTTGGAGTTTTACAGACTACAGTCACCTCCTTCAATATGATAATTCCTTTGTGTCTTGGTTATTGGCACTAATAGAATCTTAAGATCATTTTGTTTTCTGTTAATGTCCAGCAAATTATAAAGATATTTTCCTACATAGTTTCACTGTTGTTTTGGGAAGACAGTATAACGGGGTTATTAGACTTTGTCTTATTTCCTCGGCCTGATGCAAGGTCGGGTTGCTTTATTTTGAAGACTGTAGTTCAATCACAACTGAGTCATCATATCTCTGTGTTGATTCTTTCAGTCTGTTATTCTTGGCTCATTAACAATGAAAATCTCTCTTGTTACTGGAGGAGTAACTAAGTAACAAACTTTGATTAAATAAGACAGAGAAAAGCACAGCTAGGAGATGGAGGAAAAGCAAATCTTATTTGGTGTTGGTTTTTAGAGACAAATTTTCATGTAGTCCCAGGCTGGCCTCAGGCTCGCAAAGTAGCTGAGGGTTGTTTTGAACTCCAAATCCTCCTGTGTCCACTTTCCTAGTTCTGAGATTATAGATGAATACCACTACACCAATGGCTCTTAATGACATCATTAAACCCCTTTGTTCTGACACGTCTAAGCCAAATGTAGCTCCTGGACTTTCAGCTACCTTGGATAACATCGACCATGCATATGGACTCTTTCCTTTGGGTTAAATTTCACTGTGTCTGAAAGAGTCCTGCCTAGTACAATTCCTAAGCGCATATCAGGTACTGTAATAGTCTATGCAAAGTGGACA
Organism: Bramus lutescens; assembly: GCA_001685075.1. Classification (NCBI taxonomy): domain Eukaryota; kingdom Metazoa; phylum Chordata; class Mammalia; order Rodentia; family Cricetidae; genus Bramus; species Bramus lutescens. Next base: position 89,126 of record LOEQ01000574.1, on the reverse strand, counting down.
CAGATTGGGACATCTACCTTCTGTGTAGGGAAACAGGCAGGTGATTTTCAGGAAAGATGGGGAGGCCTGCCATAATCAAGTCTCTAGATAAAACATAAGTCAGTTAAATTTGAATTTCAGATAGCTGAATATGTAGGCTATGTTTAGGACCCCCAGCTAATTGTTCACCCCAAAATGCAAATTTAAGGGTCAAGTATTTCCCCTGGGAAACTTAGTCTCATTGAATGGCTGTCTTTTGTGAGCATACTTATTGTGGCTTAGGTGTGAAATGTTCCCTTAGGGGCTCACGTATCTGAACATATGCACTCCAATTGCTGGCACACTATTGGGGAAGTTTGTGGACCCTTTAGGAGGTGGAGTCTTGCTGGAGGAAGTACATCATGGGGGCGGGCCTTCATCTTTTTGTAGCTGGGCTTTACTTCCTGTTTATTCTACTTCTGGGCTAGATATAGACTATAACCAGCCATCTGCTGCTGCTGCTATGCCTTCCTCATTGTGATGGACCATGTCAACTTGGGACCGTGAGGCAACATGCAACATTAACTAGTTTAATGCTTAAGATTTCTAATGCTTGAGATTTCTAAGGTTAGGAAACCATTATATCCCAGTGCCTTTCAAACTTAACAAGGTATCTTCGATTTTTATTGGTTGAATCTGGCTACCTTATCCACCACCCACCGCGATTATTTGCTAGCTCCAGATGACACAGTGCCTACATTTTGATTCCCAAGAATTCATCCTATCTACTTGCTTCATAATCAAGAAATACTTGTATTCAAGCTTCTTTCATAGGTGTTTGCACAGGAAGGTGTCAGGGTAGACTGTGCGGGTGGGGAAGACAGTGCTAGAGAGCTAACAATTTAGGAGGGTCTCTTGCTTGTTGAGTACCCAGGAGAAGTTTCACGTGCCTTTGTCTCAGTCATTCTTGTATGGAATAGAGAGACTTCACTTTTTCTCATGTTAGAAATAAGGAAACCGAGAGTCCCAAAGGTGATTTACTTTAAAGACTCCAGGTTAATTCGATTTCTGAGCCTGTGATTAGAGTTTCCTGAGGGAGAAGATTGGGGCCTGGCGTCTGGTAGCAGAGTGCACTCCAGGGCTCCGAGACAGAGGGCCAGAAGAACAAGGGCTGGGGCAGAGAACCTGTGATTCTTACTTTCTGCCTACGTGCAGCTGGGGTGAGTGGATGTTTTGACCATGTCTCTTTTGTGCCATTCCTTAGGATGTCAATTAAAGTGGGACAGATGGTTCTCAAGCAATGAAAAATCTACAAACTCATTCGTGGTTAGAGAAATGGAAATGAAACCCCACAATACTTCTTCACATGTATCAGAGGAACAAAGATTCAGAAGTGTAGCAACATATCCCCTTAACAAGAAGGATGGGGCAGATACAATGTGCTGCTGGTGGGAAGCAGCTGGGACAGGTCAGTAGGCAAGAAGCTGGCAGCACCACACATAACTATCTGTACATTTACTGTGTGCGTGCGTGCTTGTGTGTGTGTATGAATGTGTATGCATATGTGAGACGTGGGCACATGTGTCTGATTGATTGTCCCTGTGTGTATGGAGGCCAAAGGTAAATGTTCAGTGTCTTACTCTATCGCATTGCACTGTAGTTTTTAAGGGAGGGGCTCGTACTGAACCTAGAGTTCTCTATCTTTCTTAGAC
>LOEQ01000574.1:62041-81742 GCA_001685075.1 Bramus lutescens | reverse complement strand
AGAGAGAGAGAGAGAGAGAGAGAGAGAGAGAGAGAGAGAGAGAGAGAGCACTGTAGAGGACAGAGGTTGGCATCACATGTTTTTCTGGGTTACTACACCATATTGAGATGGCGTCCCTCACTTGAAGCCAGAGTTTGCTGAGCTGGCAGGTTTAGGCTTGGTTTTTTTGCTTCTCCATGGTGGGAATTACACTCAACCAGCATTTGCATACATGCTGAGATCTAAACTCAGGTCTTCACACTTTTAGGGACAATCACTTTGCAGACTGGGCCCATCTTCCCAGGCATAAAAACTTAATTTTTCAGTATTAGTGGGAAATTACAAGGTGACATGGGGTAACTTCTACATTTTGAGAAAAAGTGATTTCTACTTCACAACTATGCAACCGGCTAAAATGCCAATTCATCATAAAGATAAGTAAAGGTAAATTGAAGTCCAAAATAAATTCTGTTTTTAGTGTATTCTTTTTGTAGGGAACTTCAAAAAGATAGGCCCCATAAAGATGAATGCATAAATCACAAGGAAGATAGAAATAAGTGAGGTACAGGAGCCAGAGTTGTACAGGAAGAGCATAGAGGGTGATTCCAGTAATGCTTTGCTGGGGAAAATTCAGAGAGTGATTCAGGTTATAGGGCAGCCAAGCCAGGACAGAGCAAGAAGCAGGCACCTCAGAGGTGATGCCAAGGAGTATGGAAACACTCATGTGTTCTAGTGCATGCATTTCCCAGCTTCTTCACTGCTGCGCCAAAATACCGAAGAAAATCGACATAAAGTAAGGTTTGTTTAGCTTTTGGGTTTAGAAGTTTTAGTCCATGATTGTCATATCCATGGCTGTTAGGCTTGTGGTGAAATAGAACATCATGGCTGGGAGGGTAAGGAAGCTGCTTGTCTCATGGTGTGAGGATAGCAGATTAGAAACATGAGGCACTGGACAGGATCCAAGGTATCGCCATTAATGGCAAGAATCCCCTGACCCGCTTCCTCTAAGTCCCAGCCCAGGAGCGTATTCAACTATGAATTCATCAACAGAGTAAGCCATTGATGAGGCAATCACCTTTATGATGGAGCTACCTCCCAATAGAGCCTCAACCTGGGAACCAAATTTTAAACAGCCAGTACATTTTGGGGGTGCCACTTATCTGTTTAAACTATGGTATGAAGTATTTGGAAAGAAAGTAGAGACTACTGAAGGCAACTAATATTGAGAAGAATACTTCTTCATAGTTGAAACATCTGGGGAAAGCTATGACAGACACATTTAGAAAACCTAAAGTAATTATTCTTTTTCAGGAATTATGTAGATTTCTCAGGGAAAGGGGTCAGAATCATGGTGCCCTCCCTGTCTCATTTGTGAATAACAGTCTCATATTTTTTTATAACGTGAACACTGAATAATGACTTAACTGGCCATGTGGCAACGTGTATTTGAAAAAACTGGACAATGTGTGTGCACAAACCTGGTGTTGCTCTCTTTATTCTCATTAGGATAAGGCATTAGATAGTATCTAAATACCACAATAATCAGGATCTAGTGAGCATGGTCTTCAGATGTATGAATTAGAATGCATTAGATGGCTTAACACAGCAAGTAGTGGTCTCTGGGCTGAGGGCACAGGGCGGGAAGATCCAGGCAGAGGACCGAGTTTTTCATTTGCCTTCAGTTTCTTTATGGTACTTCTAAACATTCTAAAATTGAAAACCCCTGCCCCAGTATTTTATTGTGAAGTCCCAGAATGAAAAGACAGTCATTAACTCTGTGATGCCGTCACCAAAAATGTCTGACTTACCCCTCAGTTATTCTTACTAGGCTCCAAAAGAATCCTGTCTTTGAGGGGGGTCAAGTATTCTCCCTCAAGCAAAAATCAGAAATCAGTTCTGAACAGAAGAACCCAAAAGGGGCCATTAGCTGGCCATGAAGTAGTCTTTGGTGCAAAGTGACCTGGCCATGGAAAATCTCTGGAGGCGACAGGCCATGCTTATTATGGAAGAATGCTGGTTGTGTTATGGCAACCGTTCAAGAAGTTTATGTGTCTCTATGCTTTTAGAAAGAGAATCCTGATTGGACACACTCCTGTTAGCTCAGTGAGTAGAGGTAGATGGATAACCGAGTGGAAGGTTTTCTCTGCTCTGGGGATAGAAGCCAGGAGGGCTCCAAGGCAGTGTGGTGTTTGTTGACAGTTGGTTTTCTGTATGGCTTCTCTGCCTCTGTTAACCCACTAGTGAACTAACGTTCCTTGGGGAACGAGGGATCAATAGATTTGTTCCTTGGGATCAATGTATTTATTTTCTTTCTAACTCTCTCTGACTTCCTGGGCCCCTTCTGCACCCCAACATGATTTTTGCCTCCAACAAATCCCCTGTCTCTGTTATTTGCGACTCAGATTCTGAATCCTGGTATCAGCAGCCCAGGGTGAGGGAAGGACACTGTCTTAGTCAGTATTCAATTGCTGTGAGGAAACACCATGACCAAAGCAACACTTATAAAAAAAGACAGTGTTTAATTGATGGTTTGCTTATAGTTTCAGAGGATTCGTCCGTTTCAGAGAAGAGCATGGTGGCATGCAGGCAGACATGGGGCTGGTACAGTAGCTGAGAGCCTTGCTGCTTTATATCCAGGTCTACTAGCAGCAGCAGCAGCAGCAGCAGAGAGACAGACAGAGATACATAGAGAGAGACAGGGAGACAGAGATACACACAGGGAGAGGGAGAGAGAGAGAGAGAGAGAGAGAGACAGACAGACAGACAGACAATGACTGGACCTGGTGCAGGCTTTTGAAACCTCCAAGCCCATCCACAGTGGCACACCTCCACCCACAAGGCCCGACCTCCTAATTCTAACAGGTGGTTCACCTGGGGACCAAGGATGCAAATACATGAGCCTATGGGGGCGGGCATTCTTATTCAAATCAGTGCAGACACTTTCAGGCTTTCACCCACATGGATGTGGCTTCATCAATATAGAGTTGCTTTCACTCCAAACAGGCTTTGCGGAGGGACATCTTGCCCATCCTGCAAACCTTATTTACTTCTGAGTGATGATCACTGAGGGCGCAGGCATGGCTTGTGCCATCGGCTAATTGAAAACTACTTCCTCTGTTGCTTCTCACCGCAGACAAATGAAGACGCATCTGACAGACCCCTTGTTGTGGGCTTTGCATCTTAGCTCAGCTGTAAATACTTAAAGCGGCCCACTCTTCCTGAGATGCCCTGGAGTGAGCCTCTCAGTGCCCAATGCCTGGCTCTCTCTAGCAAAACTCTCTGGGCGTTTCTAAGTGGCTGAAGAAAAGAAGAGGGACACGTAAGTCTGGGCTGCAGCTGGATGTTGGAACCGCTAGGATTATTTTTCCTACAAGTCTTCAGAGGAGCTGCCAGTATGAGTATCGCCCATGTCATGCTTCTCCACCAGAATTATTGTGCAAAGTTTTACAAGGCTACAGAATCCCCCTTTCCTGCTTGTGCGTGGAGGCAGATCAAGCTTGGGTGCTGTTCTCCAGGAGCTGCGCACCAGAGTTTCTTACTGGGACCTAGCACTATTAAGCCTGTGTTGACTGACTGGAGAGCCTTAGGGAGTTAAGTCTTGTTACTTCCCCAGCACAGGAGTTACACGTTCACACGGCAATGCTTTGGCTTTTTAGATGTTGTGGATTGAATTCAGGCCCTCAAGCATAGATACCAAGTGCTTTACCATCTGAGTCATCTCCACACCCACAACTCAGATTTTCTTGTTTTTGGTTGAAAACAAAAATCTATTTACAAAGACCCTCAGTATCCTTGAGACAGAAGCCAAATGGGTGATTTGCGAGTGCCGGTGTAATGGCTCTAAACCCAGTTTCCTGGTCCCTTTTGAGGAAAGATGTCCTTGGCACCCTCTACAGATGTGCAAGTCATGGGGCTGGTACTTAATGAACATTTTTCTGAGGTATGAATCAAAACTAGGTGGGTTGTCAGAGACAGCTGACCCGAGTCCATGGGCGTTCACAGACTCTGGACCAGAGCCTGCATGGGATCCAACTAGGCCCTGTGCATATGAGTGACAGCTGTGTGACTTGGTTTGTTTGTGGGGCCCCTGGCAGTGGGGTCAGGATCCATCCCTGGTGCCTGAGCTGGCTTTTCGGAGCTCATCCCCTATGGTGGATGCTTTGCTTAGCCTTGGTGCAGTGAGGAGGGACTTGGTCCTTCTTCAACTGGACATGCCAGGTGTTGTTGATTCCCCATGAGAGGCCTTGCCCTTTCTGAGGAGTGGATGGGAGGTGAGGGGATCAGGAGGAGGAAAGGGAGGGGGAACTTTGGTTGATATATAAGATGAACAGAAAATTTAAAATAGAGTAGGATTTAAAGAAAATGTACCAATTGGTGACATTTTCATAAAGTAAGCAACATACAAAAAATATCAGTTTTAGTTTTTTTTAGGAAAATAAAACATGTTTCAATAATAATAATGTTAGTGTTAACTTCTGTAAGTCCTATTATTTTTAGTTTATAACCATGATCTCATTTACTTTATTTTATTGAGACTGAATTGCATAGATAATCAAATGGTGACTTTTCATTTTGAGGTAATGGCATTGAAACCCATTGTGTTGCCCTAAAGTGTAAAAATAATTTGAAATGGTTAAATTAAAAAAAAATCTTAACAATAAAAACAAAAACAAACTTGGTGGGTAGTATAGAGGAAGCCATATCTAAAAGCAATGAGTCCTCAAAGCTGAATGTATTGGTTAATTTTACATCAACTTGACACAAACTAGAATCACTTGGGAAGACTTTTTAAAAATTTTTTTTATTTAAAAGTTTTTTTTCCATTTTACATACCAACTACAGTTCCCCTCCCTCCCCTCCTCCTATTCTCCCCACCTTCCCCTCCATTCCCTCCCTCATCCACTCCTCAGAAAGGGTAAGACCTCCCACAGGGAGTCAACAAAACCTGGCAAATCAAGTTGAGGCAGGACCAAGCCTTTCCCCTCTGTATGGAGGCTGAGCAAGGTTCCCCCCACAGGGAAAGGTGTCCCTGCATAGGGAATGGACTCCAAAAATCCAGTTCATGTAAATCCTGGTCCCACTGCCAGTGACCCCACAGACTACCCAAGCCACAGAACTTTCACCCACATTCAGAGGGCATAGTTCAGTCCTGTGCAGGACCCCCAGCTGTCAGTCCTGAGTCAGCAAATCCCCACTAACTCGGGTCAGCTGTTTCTGTGGGTATCTGCATCATGGTCTTGATCCCTTTGCTCATATAATCCCTCCTCCCTCTGGGAAGAGAGATTCTTAATTGAGAAAATGCCTCTCTTTAGGCAAATCTGGTATGCATTTTCTTGATTGAAGATTGATGTGGGTGGGCCCAGTTCATTGGAGGAGGTGCCACTCCTGAGCAGGTAGGTGGTCCTAGATGACAGAAGAAAAGCAAACCGAGCAAGCCAGAAAATGGTACTCATCCATAGCTTCTGCTTCAGGTCCTGGCTTGAGTTTCTGTCCTGACTTCCTTTGATGATAGACTTTGACGTGAATGTGTACGCAAGAGCAATCCTTTCACTCCTAACTTATTTATGGTCATGGTGTTTTTATAGAAACCCCAACTAGGACACTGAAGATAAGGGATGGGGAGACTAGGTTGCTGTTCTATAGCTCTGCCGCTTTTCTGGTTCTCTGACCGTGAACTAGGCAGGGAGTAGCCAACCAATGTCTTACTTACTTTAGGCTTATTCCCACAGATGGAGCACATACCTGACACTGTTTGGGTGTCCATGATAGGTGTCTGTCCAGCAGATGGGAACAAGTACAGAGACCCACACAAGTGAGAAAACTTGGAACATTCAGTCCTGGATGGGATGTCTCCATAAAATCCCTTCTCTCAAGGATCAGGGAACTCTGTGGAAGAGGAGGCAGAAAGAATGTAAAAGCCAGAGGGGAAGGAGGGCACCAAAGAAACAAGGCCTTCCAAGCACAGGAGGACCAGTGTACATATGAACTCAGAGACTGTGGTGGCACACACAGGGCCTGTGTCTGGGTCCACACCAGGTGGGGTCCTAGAGCGGAGAGAAGAGGACACGCGCCCCCATCTCTTACTCAGAAAGCATTTCCAGTTGATAACCACTTCTCAAAAAAAAAATAAATGGTTTTCTCCAACGCAGTCTAACTGGGGATACAAACCAGTAGTAGGCAGTCAACACTGAACAAATCCAATGGCATCTTTGGGTTCTTTATCTCATAAGAGTTTGTCAGGGCTTCCCTCCCCCCCACCTGATAGATCCTTTGTGTATATATTATGGCTTCTGGTTTGTGTTTTCATGGGATTCCTGTGTGTGCAAAAGTGTGTCTTTCTGCATCTATATATTTCTTGTGCTGTGTCTTTGACTCCTTTTCTTGTTTATTTGTTTAGTTTGTTCTCATTTGCTACAGGTGGAAGTGTCTCTGATGACGACTGAGCAAGGTGCTGATCTATGAGCATAGCAGAATATCATTAGGAGTTTTTTTGTGATTTTTTTAAAACCAGAACAATAGTATTTGGTTTTCCCTTAAGTCTATGGCCTATCTGAGACTAGGCAGACACCTATACTGGACACATAGACAATGTCAGGTATGGGTTTCATCTCTGGAGTAGGCCTTAAGTGAAATCAGGTATTGGTTGGTTATCCCCTCCAACTTTGTGCCACTAGTGTATCAGCCTATCCTGCAGGCAGGTCACCATTGTAGCTTGAAGTGTCTGGAGCTGGGTTGGTGTTTACCTTTGTCCTTCGGCAGCATACAGAGTACCTTCCAATACTATGAACACTGGGCTGCAGATGTGAAGGCGTTAGGTACATAGGCACCAGCTTGACTTCTCCATGTTCAATGGGTTGTGTGTTTTCTCAAGCAATAGGTCCTTGCCGTAAGTTTGTGGAGAGCAAGCAATAACCTAGGCAATATCTTGGGATGTTTTGGGGTTCCTGTGGGACCTCTTTGACCAACAACTCAATTAGATATAATTCATTCCTGGCACCGGAAGCTCTGTTTGTTGACGAGAGTTGTCCAGTTGCTGCCCTGTTCTTTGGTGATTTCATTTAGATCCCCTTCATGTATGTGTGTATTTTCGGAACCTTCTACAGTATTAGGTTTCTGTAGGACCCTGAAAGTGGCCCTTAGTTTTACTAGTTGGGAAAATTTTGATTGAAGTAGGACTAGCACAAGTCACCGAGCATTTTCAGTTCCATTGATATTCTCTCTCCGAATTCCCAGGGCACTTACTCTTCCACTATTCAGTTTGCACTTAATTAAGGAAGGATGGGAACGGCTAGAAATGATTAACTTGGGAGTGTTCAGACCTCTTCCTCGCAGATGAAATCTGTTGGCTCCCACCTCCCAATCTGCTGCCTAGAAGTTTTCCTTCGCACTAAAGCACTAAAAGTCTACGGTGGAGAAGGGAGAAAGGTAGCAGGAAGAGGAAGGGAGTGAGGAGAGATGGGAGAGACATTTCTTTAGGTAATTTGCAAATGAGAGAGAGAGGGAGAGAAAGGGATGGGGTGAGGGAAGGAGGGAAGAAGAGAGAGAGAGAGAGAGAGAGTTTGATGTGGATGCTGAGTTCTCTCAGCTGGAGTCTGTATCCCATGAAGTTGAGAGCTCACAGTTGCTAATTGCATGTTCCCACAACTCATCTGTTGAGGGTCATTTGATGATCTGTTTTATCATGTTACACTTACTAGGTAACAAAGATCTAAAAGTTATCTTCAACCAGGAAACAACAAAGGAATGCTTCAGTCCCATTCCTAAAAGTGGGTTGTGGGTATTTCTAACGTTTAATTTTAAAATGGATTGTTTTACATCTCAGCGGTGTGATGTTTTTGGTGAATCTCATACCATCTTGTATTAATACCGTTCTGAACTTGGATTATGCAATTGGTCATATTATTAAATACTCTTCCTTTAAAGGGATGTTTGTTAAGCCATTTGAGTTCTAAATTTACATTTTGTTTAGAGGGTGCCATAAAAAGTTGAAATCAAGGGATTACGGGGGATTGGTTTCAGTTAAAAAATGAGAAAGTTATTTGGGTTTAATGTGAACATTTAAAGATTTTTCTAGGGATCTGAAATATATGGAAAAAAGGTGACATCATTAGAAATGGAATGTAAAACTTTTTATTGCTCATCTTTAAGCTTGTGGAAACGAAACCTATAAATTGAAGGATGAATGAGGAAGGGGCCTTAGATTTTTTTTCATATATAAAGTAGTCAACTTGTCTCAAATCCCAGGGAGGTTAGATGGAGGCCTCATGAAGAAGGGAGATGGGCTCACCTTACAAAGAAAATGAGCCTTGCTTCCTGCCCCACCCCCTCTGTGTTTAACAATCTTCTTCCTGTGTCTGTCTTGGCCTTTGATAGCCCTTGCAGAAAGCAGCTCTCCTCCATGTCTTCATGCCACGAGTCACTCTCCTTGCTTTCTCCCAGACCTGGTGTACAATAAAGTAACAGCTTTCTTAAACCCAAGAGGCCAGCTGTTTACTCACTAAGGAACTCGGTCCAAGAACCACTGGTAATTGCATCAGGTCCAGGGATGGTGTGGGGAGGGCTCTGCTTGGTGCTTAGAAAGCGGTTTCTTCCCCACCTCCAACCCCAGGTGAGTAGCTAGTCTTCTTTCTGAGTTCAGGTGAGACTGCATGGCTGACTTCCGGTTAAGGGATGTAGCCCATTTCGTTCCTGCCTCCTGAGATGAGCTTGCATTTTCTCCCTCTGTCATCATCAGGGGAAAACCCAACCTCCAAATGAGGAATTCCAGGCCCTAGGTGCCAGGGCCATCTCAAAATGGCAGAATCTGGTCCATGCATTAGAGCGGTTGGAGACAGTCACCTGTTCCTTAGCTCAGGGCCTCCAGTGAGCGGGAAATGAACTTCAATGTTGTCAAGTTACTGAGATTTGAGAGTTTAGTTTCCCCCAGGGAGCAGCTGTTTCGGGAGTCCCATGGTGACTTTGTCAACATGATACAAACGAGGATCACCTGGCAGGAGTCTCAGTGAGGGGTTGTTTTCATTGGGTTGGCCTATGGTTGTAACTGTGGAGAATTCTCTTAATTAAATTAATTGACATCGTAAATTCCAGCTCCCGGTAGGCAGTGCCATTCCCTAGGAAGGGATTCCGGCCTCTGTCAGAGTGGAGAGACCATGTTAAACACAAGGAAATGAGCACGGATGCAGTCAGTACTCTTTGCTCTTGACGGTGGATGCGCTGTGACTAGCGGTTGGAAGTTCCTGCCTCTACTTCTGCTCCACGATGAACTATAACCTGGAACTGTAAGCTAAAAACAGCAAACAAGAACAACAAAAACAAACAACAAACCCAACCAAACCAAAAGAAAGAAAAAGAAAAAAATATTTTCTTCTGTCATTTTCTTTTCTTGAAGTAGTCTCCAAAAAATAGCAACAGAAAGAAGACCAGGACAGCGCAGATCCCCTGTCTTCCAGGAGTTAGCGTTTTTTCCTTAGAGATCTGTGATCACATGAATCTGAAACATGAGCAGAAGAATGTCAGGCTCCTTTGTAGTGTGCATGTGATGAGATGTGATGATTGGCAGGGCACACAGGAAGGATGAAGATGCAGCACTGTGTACTTCCCGTCATGTGGTTTGTATAGACAGAGAGGACCAGTTACAGATCTGGACTGATGAGACAGAAATGATGGAGCTGATCATAGTGACAGGCGGGACTGGTGAGGGATGGAGGCCCTACAGATCAGGGTGTTTTACAGCACCTACTGGGGCTCAAGACTTAGAAATGGAGGCCCACTCCAAAGGTGAATGGCAATGCTGCAAAAAACCAATGCTGGTTGTCAGTGCTCTGCCTCTCTCGTCAAGTAAGTGTTGCTATTTTCAAAGGTCAGCTGAGCGAGAAGCAAGCTTAGTGATGCGGTTGAGTGGCCTTTTGGCCAGGTCTCCTTGTTTTGTCATGTTTAGAAAACAGGCCGTTGGTCTGAGGGTCACTCTTGGAGTAACCTTCTCGCTGACCGTTTATTCTGCTTGTGTGAAGGCTGTGTCTTCAGAGACTGGGAGACTTTACAAGGTGAATGCGGAAGTGATTCTCGGGGCTTACCATGAAGATCTAAGCTGGGACAGGGTGGTACTATATTGATGCACAATGCAGACTGATTCTAGATGTGCGAAGCACAGGGGCGGAGTCTAAGGGGGAAACCAGGCTTAGAACACAAATCCTGCTTGTTTGTTGTGTGTCTGGGTAGATGGTAATTCTACCCACAGGAAGGGTAATAGGCGAACTTAGCATAGAGTTTGGGCTGGGGATGGAAGATGAGGCAGCCGAGGGGTGTGCGGGCGGGAAGGACTGGAGCTGTCTGTCTAGTTTGAGAGGTTCAAATCTGGGAATGGCTGTGTAGAAAGGACAAGAAAAATGGAACTATACAGTGGAAGGGAAAATGGCCCGGGGAAATAATCGGGGTACACTGAAATCAAGGAGGCAAACAGGTCTTATCAGCTAGACCTGGCACTGTGAGAGCGTAGGGGATCCTGGGTGTGCAGAGGGCAGAAAGTCTTAGAAATACTGAGCCCACGAACTCTGTAGGAGGCCCAGGAAGCTAGCAATCAAAACGCCTCCATTGGAGTTATTAATTAGGATGTCTTTGATAAAATCTGGGACAGAGGAGTAAGGGGTGTGGGCCAGAGCACCACAGAAGCAGAATTCAAAAGCTTTTAAGGCCAACCACTGAGCTGAGCCAGTCCCCTTCTTCTCTTAGTTCCTTCTCTGAAAGACAGTAGCCCAAGGTCAGTACGATGCTTTCATTCCTAACCATCTGATAAGGTGTCACTGAATATGTGGTGGGTGTACCAGTCTCATAAAAATCCCATAAGGTGCTGATACCCTGCTTTTCCCAAGACCGAGAATGCTTAAGTGTCGTGCTAAGTTAACATTCATAGAGCCGATGGGTTTCTGAACTGGAAATTAAAAACTGGGTTTGCTTTGTGACAAAGCTCATGTCCTTTATCTTATTCTGTGCCATGTGGTGCTTTTAAGAAGGATAGGTACAGGGCCGCATGCGAATTGAATTCCAGTAGTAGATCACTTATAAGAGCCATCCTTGCTGTATTTTCATAGGCAATCTCCCTTAATAAAAAGCAGAATGTCCCTTTAAAGGAACATAAACAAAATTCGATGTGAAGGCCTTGAACTACTCTCACATTTGGTACAGAAAAAAAGGACCAGGTTGATCGGCGAACGACAGAGAAATAGGGAACTTCTATACAAACAGAAAAAAAAGATCAATAATAGCATAACATTTTATGGAGGCCGTGTATTTTTCTGTTAAACGTCTCTGAAGATGAGCGCAGCAGTCAATAGGCAGAGGAACTCCGGGGCATGTAGTTCTTGTTTAGCACAGATAAGCCCATCTCTACAGCCAATTATCTGATATAACCAGCGGGAGCATGTGTTTCCTCAAGGTGCCCTCCTTGGGTGTGTGGCAGGAATAGATGTTTTCAAAGTCAGTCAGCTTATGATGTGTGTGTGGGGGGGTATTTTGTATTTTGGGGGGTATTTCATATAGGCAAAATTTTAAAAGAACCAGTGGTATTATTTGACTTTGGAGATATTTCAAATTTTTGCATAATGTTAGCATGTGCCTGCTCTGTTCAACAGTCCTATAATTTCTTTGCATGTGTGCATATGCATATATGTGTGTGTGTGTGGTATGTGGTATGGCAATGCATGTGAGTATGTATGTGCTCCTGTATATACATATGAAGGCCAGATCATGATTCTGGGTGTTTCCTCCATCATTCTTCACCTATTGACTTGAGACAGGCTCTCACGGAACTGCTCGCTGCTTCAGCTAGGCTACCGAGCCAGTGAACTCTCCAGATCCCCCTGCCTCCAGGTTGGGACACAGGTATACATAACTATGCCCAGCTTTTAAAAAGAATGCCAATTTTGAGATTATAATATAATCATAACAGTTCACTCTTTTCCTCCCTCGAAACCCATAGTCTCACCAACATGGCTGCCTATGCCCAGCTTTTTCTGTGCGGCCTGGCTATCCCATGTAGATCCTCATGTTTCCAGAGCAAATGCTGGTCTGCACTATGTAATCTCCCCAGCCCCAACCCTTTAATTAATTTCTTTTAATGTTAGCAAATAGCCTTTTCAAAGGAAACCTAGTTTGCAAAGTGTTTTGGAGTCTTCAAACTCAGATTTTTGCATTTGAAAACGTGGACCACATGGCCAACTTGCTAGTGCACACGTCGTGTCTGGGATACCAGTTCAAGGCAGAGTGGGCCACTTATGGTTTGTATAGAAAATATTCTCTGCAGGTTCATTTGTCTGAACACTTAGTCCCCAGATGGTACCTCTATTTTGGAAGGGAAGGAAAGGCCTATGTAAAGGAAGTGGGTCTCTAGAGGGCAGGTCTTTGAGCTTTATAGTCTTGTACAACTTCCTGTCCTCTGTTTCCTGATTTGATGGGATGTCAGTAGGCACCAATATACCCCTGACTGCAGAACTTCTAATCACCCCCAATGTTCTGCCTTCCCTTTTATGTATGTATGTATGTATGTATGTATGTATGTATGTATGTATGTATGTATGTATGTATGCAGGTATGTATGCAGGTATGTATGCATTATGATATCCCTGCTATGTATGTATCATAGTTCAGACCATGAGCCAAAATAGACCATTCCTGTCTTATATTGACATATTCGGTTACAGCCTACGAAAGTAAGGTGGATTTACCTTAGGAACGCTTTTTTATTGTTTTTATTAAGCTACACATTTTTCTCTACTCTCTTCCCTTCCTCCCCTCTACCCTCTACTGTGACACCCATAGCATAGGTGCTCTTACATCTACCAGAAGTGTGTGGCACTCAGCGTTCTTGGTAGTGGGCAAAGGGACAGTGTTTGAGCACTCAGGGTAGCAAGTGATACACAGAAAAGTCCACTCTGAAACTTGGTGCAGTTCTGATTTTTCGTGCTTCACTTTCACCGCACCCCCAAGTCTATGGGCTACTTAGCACCCTCCAAGCTAGCTTGCCCCTATCCTGTACCATGGGAGAAAGCCTGTAGTGAAGTGAGACTCCGCACACAGGAAGCTGGCTCCCGGCCTGCTCTGCTCTGGCCTTAATTCTTCCTCAGTTCTTGTTCAACCACTGACTCAGTGAAGAAATCTATTTTATAAGCACACAGGCCCAAGTCTCTGATTTGATTTCTTGCTTGTTTTCTCTGTTAGTCAGGCTAATCTAGGCTTGAGCATGGTAACAAGCAAATCCCTAAGCCTCAGTAGCTTAATGTATAAACATCCATTTCTCACTCATGATTTGGGCAGTCGCTAAGGGCAGTTCCCTGTCAAGCCATCATTTAAAGATCTCAGTCTCTTGTCTCATGCATCTTTGCCATTTGAAAACTATGATGTGCCAATCTCCACAAAGAAAACAAGTGAGCTACAGGGTTGAGCACCATCTTTTGAATGCTTTGGAGATAACACATACCACATCTTCTGAAGATCCATTGACCTGGACTAATATATATTTTGTCTATTAACTGTAAGAGTATTAGAGAATTTAGGTACATGGATAGATTCAGCTGGCAGTAAACTTTGCTGGTATAATATATAACTAATATAGACTGCACACTTGTATCCCCTAAATCCACATGTTGAAATCCAAAGTAAGGTGTCATGGTTTAGACCTGTAATCTCAGCCCTAGGGAAAGCTTCTGATAATTTTGTTACTAGCCTGGGTAAATGATGTGTAGAGTAAAAACTCAGTCTCAAAAAAAGACCCCCCCCCAAAAAAAATCAACCAACTAGCCAGCCAACCAACCAACCAACCAACCAACCAACCAACCAAACAAACAAACAAACCCAACAAACAAAATGAAACCAACTCAAGGACTCAAGGAAACCCAAGTATGGCCTTTGAAAATGAGGGTTTTGACTTTTTGCGTCATTGAGACTTTCATGTCTCTCTGGTGTGTTCTTCTGTCCCGTTGTTCCTGCTCTTGAACATCCCTCCTTGATTCCAGAATCCAGCTTCTTGAGGCTTCCAATAAGGCCAGTGGCTCTCCAGGAGTTTCTGAGTCCTTCAGTACCAGACTGTGAGATAGGCAGCCTCATGGTGTGAGCAGCTACCGGCTCCTTAGCTTTTCCACTGTGAAAACAGCCCTTGTTGCACTACACAGACCAAATGGTGTAAGCTGATCTGCTGGATTCCCTTTTAATATTAAACAAACAAACAAACAAACAACCCAGAGATTCAAGTAAGTCAGTGAATTAGCAGATTCATCCATTAATTTAAGACCTGATGATGGCCAGGCCTGGTGAGTCACACTTGTTATTCTAGCACTAGGGAGGTGGAGGTAGGAGAATTGCCAGGAGTTTGAGGTCAGCCGGGTGATCAGAGATCCTTTCTCCAAAAAACCCAAAAATAAAAAACAAACTCCTAAATCTTACCTCCAACAACAATTAACAAAACAACAACAAAATAGAAAACAGAATGAAAACTCAACCAGCAACAAAGGCAAGGTTAGGCTGACAGGACCTGAGGCGTTTGTGGAGGGAGAGCCCTCTCGGGAGAATGTGTCCTTTTGAGATGGGACAGGAGATCACCTCTTCCTCATTCCCTACTCTACACCAGGAGAATGCAGCAAGGACATTGGCATCCACACACCCACAAGAGCTCTTTCATCAGGATCCACCAAGCTTTCTCCATGGTCTAGGTCTTTCAGGTCCCCAGAACTATAGAAACACAACTTCCTACTGCTTTGACTACTTACTATGCGGCAGTTTTCCCATAGCAACCTGAAGTAAGACACAGGGCTTTGAAACTGGTTTGCGCTTAGTTTTGATTGGTTCAGCTTCTCATTTGCAAGGCCTCTGCTGGACTCTGTCTTGACTTTTTTGCTTTGTGAACAACACCCAAAGCTTGCAAACAGATCTCACCCCTTTTAGGACCCAGCCTCATCTAATCACGTCTTTTGCCAACACATATGTTTAGATCCTTCCCTTTGCCCTTCTCACCGTACATAAATAGACATTAAATCAAAATTTATCACTGACTTAGACATCAGGGATTTCCCCCAAATGGGTGAGGGCTATGACCACAGCCTTTTTTTAATGGGGATTGGAGGAAGAAACTGGAACGAGCTTTCAAGATGAGTGTGTTGACTCCGCACTGGGAACAGGACCCAAGTGTATAAGTTAATAATGACTTCCAAGCTTGTATGGTGATGCAACTCTTTAATCCCAGCACTTGGGAGGTGGATCCTTGTGAGTCTGAGGCCAGCCTGGTCTACATAGTGAAAACTTTGTGAAATTCTATGAAAAGTGAGATTATATGAAAGAATTAAGTGTTTCCAAAAACTCTGTCTTTGTTGAATTGTGAAAATATGCACCTCAGTGTTATCAGGGAGCAACAAGTGAGCGAGATTTGGGGGAGAAACTAGCAGAACTGATTGTTTTATTTGTAAACCCTCATGGTGTCCCTGTTACTTAGAGATGGTGTGGTAGCTGTCACAGTGTTCCCTCACTGTCACAGCATTGTGCTATACTCTCCTTGAAGCCATCTTCATGAGTTCAGCAATACCGACTTGTAAAAGATCACCAGATCATGGCTTACTGATACTTGACCTTCTCTCATAGAAAGGAGGGGGTGGGGACAGTCATGGTGCCCTCACTAGGGTATCTCAACCTGGTGTATGCAACTCTGCTGTAATGACATGTGGCTTCAGGGAGGGGCTTGAAGTATATAAAGTGGGAAGCGTTGCAGGAGGGCTCCATCCATGCGGTCATGGGGAGTCATCATTCATCATTCATGCTGGGTGTGCACCTTTCAGAGTGACTGATTTAAGGTGACCTCCATTGTTCTGTAAGTAAGTCGAGTAAACTGACTGGATCCTCAGAGTGAACTCTGCTGTGATCTTATTTCATCATGAAGTTGGGAGTCTTGGAAGAGGGGTAGATGTTGTTTATGTCTTCCCCTAGGGAAGGGATTTAGCAACACATATTCACGACCCATGTTTTCAGGGACCACCTAGGCCAGCACACAGGACATTGCCTCTTCCATCTGTATCACAATCGGGTTGGCATCTTTCTGTTTTCCTTCCTTAAAAAAAAACCAAAGCCAGCCTTTTAAACAAGCTAACTTTATAGAGTAAAATACTTCTGGTGGGTTAGCAAGGCATAAGTGGTGTAGGGTCTTGCAACTATCTACAACGGGGCTGTGGGCTCTCGAGGACTTTTCTGGTTCCAGGGACAGCTCAGAGATAAGGTCACATGAGTTGTCTCACTGAGTAATGAAGGGTGGGGTGGCCTGACCCCAGCTGGCTGGTTACTCAGTCCAGACAAAGCTAAAGAAAAACAGTTGCCCACTGGCCTTTCAACTCTGCTCCTTTCCCATTATTTCTTCAGCCATTTATAGTCTAGTGTCTGGAGAGTACTAGGCTCAAGCTTGGCAGGACTTGAAGCTGATAAATCATCTGTAGACCAGCGAAGGCCTCAAAAAAAAAAAAAAAGATTGGGAAAGGGAGCATGGACTGGAGTGGACTCATGTCTCATTTACTGGTTGAGAGGGCTTTCATTTTAACCCCAGCTGAGACTCAATGCCAGAATCACATTCTCCACCTTCTGTTTGCATCTCTTCTCCCAAGTACTGGGTGGGTACGGCATAAGGATGCCAGGAGGGAAGAGAACATAAATTGGACTCAATAAAAGTGGTACTGCAATGGCACAGGTAGTTCTATAACACCCTACTCGGCATGATCCCCCGGCTTCTGCTCTCAGGCAGGTTGTTTATTGAAAGAGATCTTTGAAGGTTTTCACCTTTAAATAAAAGCAGAGACTTCATTTAGGCTAAACCCAAGAAAAAGCAGAGGTGATAGAAACATTTGTCGCCGGTTCCTTTTTTCCTTCGCCACCCCACATCCAGTAACCCCTCCCCATATAGCTTTTGAGCATCTCCCTCTCCCTGATTGTCTTTGCCTTGGGGGAAGCCTCCAGTTCTTCCTCACCTAAAACAGTAAGGGTAACATCCTGTTTGGTCTTGCTACCTCCAGTTTTAATTTACCAAATTCATGTTTTAATCCTTCTAATGGAGTAATATTTCTGAACACAAATATGAGCACGTCAAAGGCCCGTGCCAAATTTTCCTAGTGGCTTTGATAATCTGTGGAACAAATCCCAGTCTCCCTTTAGCTCAGCAATGCTTGTGAGGTAGCTCTCACATTCCCATGCAATCTCTTCCAACTCCCTGAAGCACTTTGTATAGCAACATGTGATTTACCCAACCGTCTTGTGCCCGTTTGCGCCTCTTCTCTTACTCATATGTTGCTCCCCAGAATGCGGCTGTCTCACCCTGTTTTCTGGCAAATTCAGTCGCTCTTTCATTCAGCTATTCTAATGAAGCTTCCCAGGTTCTTTCTGGTGTGTAAGAGGCTCCCTATCTGGGTTCTTGTAGCATTCATTAAATTACATTATCGTTTTTAGTTCACTCATAAACTCTAGTAGACTTAAAACCTCTTGAAAGCAGACACTGTGTCTTACGTAACTTTGTCTTTGTCATGTGTGGCTTTTTATGGACTTTCTGTTATGTTCTGTTGCTATCTATGCTTGTGCCAATATCCCAGTCTCTTAACAATTGTGGCATTAGGGTAAGTCTTTTGTTTTTGTTTCAGTGTTTTCATTTTTCGGGACTGGGTTTTTCTGTAGGTTTGGAGCCTGTCCTGTAACTAGCTCTTGTAGGCCAGGCTGGCCTCAAATTCAAAGAAATCTGTCTTTCTCTGCCTCCCAAGTGCTGGGATTAAAGGTGTTGCGCCACCACCGGCCGGCTCCAGTAAGTCTTAAGATCAGTTTAGGTAGATGCTGTAGCCTGCTTCTTTTCTTCAAAACTCTTATGGTGGTGCATATAACCTTTATGTTACTCTATTTATTAGAGCTAGCTTTACAGTTTACACAAATAAAACCTCTTCTGAGATTCTCTTTTGCTTTGTTTTGAATCAGGGTGTCATGTAGCCCAGACTGGCCTTGACATTGCTGTGTAGTCTAGGAAGACAACAACCTTCTGATTTTTTTTTTGCTTTTATTTTCCAAGTGCTAAGATTACTGATATATGCTGCCATATCTGGCTTCTCCTTGGGCTTCTGAATTGGGATTATATTTAGCATATAGATGAATACAGGAAACTGCGTAATCTTAAAAGTATCGATTCTTCTGATTCAAGGACATGGGAGCTATGTTCATTCATTTGGGTCACCTTTTAGTCTAAAGAGTGCTTCACAGTTGACAGTATACAGCCCTTGTCCATTTTCTGCCACTTAAAAGGAAAATCCTGACACAGAAGAATTCAAACTTTTGAAATAAGTCGTGAGAGAATTGTTTGCTTCCAGATGGATTCACAAAAGGCTGCTTAAATACTCCCACCTCCCTCATGTGAGAGGATGGATTGCTACCCAGAGAGTGGGTCCCACACTTCTAACAAACAAATCCTGATGGATGCAGAGAACTTGCATCTATAATCAACTTTCCCCAAGTCCAAGGACTATGGGAAGGTAAGGATGCCTGCCTTCCTCTCACCTCACTTCTCAGGGAATTGTTTGTTTAGGAGAGTTGCTTGAGTTCATTCTTCAAACCCAGTAGTTGGCATTTCAAACAGTCAGCCCCTGGGAGGAACAAGGCTAGAGCTGATCATCCTGACTAAGGGCTGGGCTTTGCTGGGCCTGTGAACCATCAGCTGAGGGGTGACTTGGAGATATGACTCTCCTCTGGGACAGAGCCAGACTTCATGTGTGGGAAGAGGCTGGGTCTACCAAGTGTGACTCATGAGTGGCTGTAGCAAGTCTCCAGATCATCATGCAAGCGCAGAGAGGGCCAAGAATCCTTTTCAGGGCTCTGCCAATACCCATGAGGCTATGAGATGTTCAGAGTTGCATCTCTTTCCACATTGCATTGACTTCAAATCGAAGTTTCCTAAAGTCAGTTGGCTGGAGGGTCTCTATTAGCTCTGGATTACATGCCGAGTTGTCCAAAGGTCTTATTATGGCATGGGAATTCCTCTGTAGTCAGCTTCCAAATGCTAGCAGACCTATGTCCTATATCCCATATATTCCTTTGTACCTTATGTCCGATGTGCTCATCCAGCTGTGTAATACCCCAAATGCATGCAGCTCTCATTAAAATGACAGAATTTTATCTCACCTTTGCTGCTGCAGTTCTCTCTGTGTGGTGTCAGCTCACTCTTCTATGCAAGTTAAATAAAACAGCAACAACCAAAACCAAACTAAAATATTTTCAGAAAATCTCTAGTATTCTTTTTTTTTACCAAGTATTTCTTTGATATGTTAATTTTTATTATTTATCCAATGGATCTGACTGCTGGAATAGAATTTCTTTCAAGAGTTTAGTTTTTAATTATGTGCATCTGTCTCTGTCTATGTGTGGATTTGTACACATGAGTACAGGTGCCCCAAACAGACCAAAAGAGGGCATTGGTTCCCTTGGATCTGGAGTTCAAATGATCGCAAACATCAGATGCATGCTGGGAACCCAACTCAGGTCCTCTGGAAGAACGATTCTTTTCCACTGAGCCCTGTTGACACCCCCCGCCCCAATAATAGAGTCCCACCATGGGATTGCTATTCATTTGCTTTCTTTAGTCCTTATCTGTTATTCTCATTTGCACATCATGCTCTGTTGCTTCCCCCATCTCTCTCTCTCTCTCTCTCTCTCTCTCTCTCTCTCTCTCTCTCT
>LOEQ01000574.1:48028-58537 GCA_001685075.1 Bramus lutescens | reverse complement strand
TTTAAAGTTCTTGTCATACAAGTCTTCCACTTGTTTGGTTAGAGTTACTCTGAGATATTTCATGCTATTTGTGGCTTTTGTGAAGGGTTATGTTTCTCTGATTTTTTTTCTTGACCCAAAATGGGCTATTTTTTAAATCTAAAGAATAAGAATTGCCTCTTTGTGACAGAAAGAAAGACCAGCCAGGTTGTATAATATGAAAAAAGAAATGTTGTGTGACAGCAATACCACTTTAGGGTATATATTCAAAGGATGCTCAATTGTACCACAAGGACATGTGCTCAACTATGTTCATAACAGTATTCTTTGTCATAGCCAGAACCTGGAGACAACCTAAATGCCCTCGACAGAAGAACAGATTAGGAAGATGTGGTACATTTACACAATGGAGTGCTGCACAGCATAAAAAAAAATCTTGAAATTCGCAGGCAAATGGATGGAGCTAGAAAACATCATATTGAGTGAGGTAAGCCAGACCCTGAAAGACAATTATCATATATACTCACTCATAAGTGGTTTTTAGACATAAAGCAAAGAAAAGCAGCCTACAATTCACAATCTCAGAGAACCTAGACAACAAAGAAAACCCTGAGAGACATACATGGACCTAACATACATGGGAAGTAAAAAAAAGACAGCATCTCCTGAATAAATTGGGAACATAGGGACCATGGGAGAAGGTAGAAGGGGAGGGGAGAGGAAGGGAGGGGAGTGGAGAAATATATATAGCGCAATAAAAACAATTAAAAAATGATGGGTGAGTAATTTAGTCAGAAAGAACTGAACAAGATTCATTCATGAAAATTTCATTTATCCAGTCAGAAATATTTTATATTATACTTGTGTGTCAGCTGCTGCTTTAGAAGTTTATTGTACTGGATAATGATGCAAAATGAGATTATATTGCAGATTACTGGGAGATGGAAATATCTCTGGATTAGGAAATCCAATTTAAATTCTATAAATACTCCAAGTAAATTTGTTCCTTTTGGTTTCTTTTTTATGTCTAGAAACTGAAGATGGCATTATAACACATGATCTTCAAAGTCCTATACATCTATATCATCAGGGTCCACCAGGTCATTGAAGCATGAAACGTTTTCTATAGCTGGTTTTAGCATGGGAAAAAGTTAAGGTTCAGAACTGAAACAGTTTGGGAAAGCTGCTTCTATGGCTGGCATAATGATTAGTGCTTGCTCATAATTATTTTTGAAGGAGGCATTATAAATTTGGTGGAGGATGTGTGGGTTTGTACCATTCTAAGTGTTGGCTACCATCAAAGCAAGCTCCAAGAGAGAAGTTAGGTATACTATCAGCTGCATGGTATGCCAGAAAAAAGACAAGTTTTGTTACAGTTCCAGGGTAGATATTTTACTGACCCCCCTCAATTTGAGTTTTTTAAGGTCTCCACTTTTGTTGCTTCTATGCACAGTGTTGGGAAGTTTCTAGTCCTTCCATGTAACTGTTGATTGTATGAGATAATGTATGTAAGGTGCTTACGGAAATGTAGAGCACTGGGTAGGTTCTAGAATGCCTTCTTTTACTGCTAAGACAACAATGCCAAGGTCTGAGATTTTCTATTGCAGGGCCAAACTGCTTGCTCATTTCAAGTTATTCTCTCATAAGGATAATGTTGACTTTTATGTTCACATCTCTGAACTGAAGCATACGTTCTTGTTCACGGACTTTCCAGTATGGCCATCTAGATATTTTCTCTCTGCATCTTATTCCTTTTCTTGATGCTTCTCTTTATTTCCAGACTTTCCTTTTGAAGTGCCTCATTCTGATCATATTTCTCCTTAGCTCAAAATTACACAGTGGCTTCCTAATGCCCACACCATAAAAACTGAGTCACTGAGTTTGCATTTTTGCTTCCCACAATTCAGATTTGCCATGTTTTCTAGTCTCATCTCACATTGCATCACACCATGTATGTTGTTCTTCATGCAGTGGTTAGCAATCATAGTCACCCCAAGGGCTTAGGAAGGTCTACCTTCCCACCCTATCCCCAGTGTTTCTGAGTCAGTGATGGGGCCTGGGAACTTCACATTTCTAACAAAGGGTTCAGTGATACCCGTGCTGCTTGCTGCTCTGAAGCAGTACTTTGAGAATCATTGCTCTAGGACTGGGGAGGTGGCTCAGTCATCAAAGTGTCTGTTGTCTAAGCACAGTGGCTTGAGTCCCATCCCCAACACCCACAAGAAAACTGGGGTGGCAACATTTGTCTATAATCCCAGTACAGAGAATTTGAGATAGGAGCTTCTGGGGGATCACTGGTCAGCCAGCCTAGTTGAATTGGTGAACCCCAGGTCCAAAGGAATAATCTTATCTCAAAAAACAAAGTAGATGGGTTTTAAGGAACAGCACCTGGTGTTGATCTTGACTGCAAATGTGTGCACACACACCTGTACCATCGATAAGCACAAGGATGGGCTCTTTGGAGATGTATATGGTATATGATTTGACATCCTGGCATTTTCTCTTGCTATTTAGATTCCTTCTATTTGTAGAATTCCATTCATTATTTGAGATAATTTTCCTTTCTTAGGAGGCTTGCTCGCATTTGTCATTCTGACTGAGGGAGGAAGCTCGCTCATGTTTATAGCCACAGCCTGCTGCTTGTCTTTTGCATTCGTATTTATGCCATTTTGCATCATTCTGGAGCTCACTGAGAGTTTGCCTCCTCTCTCATGTAAATGTCAGGCCTTTGAGGGAAGAAGGAGCCACATTTCAATATTCTTTGGATCCTGCAACGATTGAATTTCCCTGGGGGTGTGATAGAGTAAACCCCAGTCAGCGCACATCCCTTTAACCATTTTGTTGTATTATCACCCCCACCCCCACCCCAGAGGAGATGCTGGTCTTCCCGGGATCATCCACCTCGCTTCTGTGATCCTTTAGCCAGAACTAATGAATTTTGCATGCTAGTTCTAGAAGAACACATCACGCTTAGATAGGAAGCAGCCAAAAGTGCTGGGGTGCTAGGTTTCAAGGGTGCCGGTTTTCCAAAGATGCCGCGCCCCATCGCAGTGAGTCAAGCTGTCGTGGGGACCATGCCAAAGTCAACTCTTCTAATGAGGTGTTTGAGTTATTTTTAAAAGGAATAGTACCAGAAGCCATATCCTCAAATACCTATCAGGAAAGAACATGCAAATGTGTGTGTGTGTGTGGGGGGTGGAGGTAGGGAAGACCACGGAAATTTGTAATGAAGCCAACGCCAACACAAGTGCTCAGTCTGGAAAAAAGTTTTGTTCAAAGTGTATTTCAGGGACTGTAATAGAATCGGTCTCTTTAAATACCCCTTCAGTTTCCACCCTGCTCTCTGCCAGCGAAGAAGGCAAGTCACATGCAAAGGCTCTTTTTCCCGCCCTTCCCTAGAATACTAGGTCCTGTTTCTTGCCCCCTTTGCTCCTAAGCCTCACGCTATCCTTGGGGGACCCCATTGCACCCTTGTTGCTCTTGCATTCCTCTGTTGCTTTTGCACCCAGCCGAGATAATTTTCTTTTTCTAGCTCAGGTCCCCAGAGCCAACCATTTCTCCTTAGCTTCCATCGCTAAGGAGTACCCCATTGCTTCATGGGTGCCTCAGGATGCCTCCATCACCGTCTTGGTTCTCTGAGCATTTGCTGATTATCTCTTCCAAGGACACGCATAGAATCAACAGAATCTGAATAGCAAATCCCCCAATTCCACTCCTCGGTGCAACACTGTGGGAATGCCGACATGTGTTCAGTCAAGCACATACACAGGAAGGTATAGAGCCACGTTACCTGTAGGACTGCCATGCCAGAAACCAGCCCTGAGGCATATTGACTGGGGAAGAATACATGAATGTGGTTTATTTGTATGGTGGAGCATAATTTAGCACCAATAACTGACAAAGTCAACTGAATGCCAGGGACAAACCCCACAAACATGAGGTTGAAATAAAGCACACCAGCTTTTTCAGGGGCTCACACTGGATGTGCGTGTGCATGTGTGTGCGTACATGCCTTTGTATGCATGCATGCGTATGTGTTTGTATTTTAAGTTAAATTAAAATTCACATTCTGAAAATTTCCCTCACTATTTTGAAACAATTCCTCTTACCCAGTGTGTGTGTGTGTGTGTGTGTGTGTGTGTGTTTTATTCGGAACTATATTCACAAGCTTTCAAAGCCGTTACTATCCAATTTCCCCAAATTTTTGTAAGGAAATCTGTGCCTGTTAACAGTCATCACACTTTGGCCCTTCCTCTGGTAACCTAGTACCACTAACCTGTGTTCTGTCTCAACACATGTGTCCACCCCAGGCATTTCAGATAGCTGGAGTCAGGTAATACGTGCTCTTTTGTGTTTTGTTGCTTTGATCCTGCATAATGTGCTAAGGTTTATCCATGGTGTCCTCTGAATCAGTACTTCATTTCTTTATTCACTGATATCTGTGGAATGAGTAGATCCTTTTTTTAAAGATGGACGGTCAAATAGTGATGATCAGATGTTTTCCACCTTTTGACTGCTAGGATAATGATGCTGGGAACATTCATATATGCATTTTGTGTGGTCTTATGCTTTTAAATCTCTTGAAACCACACGGTTGCTGAGTCACGTGACAACTTATTGTGGAATACTAAACTGCTTTCTTAAGTGACTGCACAATTTTCTATTCCCATCATTGACTCATGAAAATTCAGATTTCTTGAATTTTTACTCCTTTTCCACTTTTCAAAATTATAACGCTCTTAATGGGTGTGAAGTTATTCTGATTTTGTTTTATGTGCATTTCCCTAAAGATTAATGATATTAAATGTTTTCATTTGTGTACTGGCCATTTGTATAATCGTCTCTCTCTCTCTCTCTCTATATATATATTTGAATATGTATTTCTCCATATAGTTTTCAACATGCCATGAATATATGTGTGTGCAGGGCAATATTTAGCATGCTCAAGAACTCTCTCTAGAATCTGACACTGAGTTTCCTGGTAATCAACGCAAAGATGAAGTGGGTTGAATTGCCTAAGTGGAGCAAACTGACTAGTAATGGTAGAAAAAAAAATATTTCCACATGATAAGTGCTGTCAGCTGTCTCTCACAGTGATTATATACATACATACATACATACATACATACATACATACATACATACATACATACATACTCCTCAGGCACTCTTGGTTAGGCAACAAGAACCTTTTGATGTTTTATTGTTAGGCCTCCTGTGATTGCTGTTGAGAGTTGGCCCCTTTTCCTCTCTGAGACATTTAGGTTCCTTCACTACTACCTCTTGACCATATTTTCATGGTACTCCTGAAAATTATTAGGAGGATATTCGCTTGGAATGGCAACACTCTGATGGAAATAGATTTAGTCAAATTCAAATGTGTGATAGAGAAATGGGCTATTTATAGGAAGGTTAAAACTTTCAACATGTAACTTAATTAAAAAAAGAGATATTGTGATATGGGAGTTAGAGAGGTGGCTCAGCAGTTAAGAGTGCTTGCTGCTTTTGCAGAGGATCCAGGTTCGATGCCCAGATCACAACTGCTTGTTAATCCAGCTCCAATAGGCCAGATACCATCTCTTGGACTCAGAGAGTACCCACATACATGCTTATGTACATAAAATAAAGTACATAAATAATTTTAAAAATGAAGAAAATGTTATTGTGAAAATTTTGAAATGAATTTACT
This sequence comes from Bramus lutescens, assembly GCA_001685075.1. NCBI lineage: Eukaryota > Metazoa > Chordata > Mammalia > Rodentia > Cricetidae > Bramus > Bramus lutescens. Next base: position 52,869 of record LOEQ01000574.1, on the reverse strand, counting down.
TGAAGAAAACAAAGGGTTATATGAAGTTTAAAACTATGAAGTATCACATTTCAATAAATTAAATCACTTTTCAGCATCTCTTTAGTGCAAACATGCCATAAGCCATCTATGTAAGAGTTTAAAAAGTTATCAAATTTTGGAAATGATAGCTTATATTTCCTTTCCCGTGTGAAGTGCACGCTTGACTTGATAAAACCAGAAATTTCTATCAATATAACATGATGTAGGAGGGTCATCTGTGTATGTGTTACTTTCATTGGTTAATAAAGAAGCTGCCTTGGCCCTTTTGATGGGCCAGCCCTTGGGTGGGTGGAGTAGACAGAACGGGATTCTGGGAAAAAGAAAGCCGAGGAGGGCAGACGCCATGACTGTCTTCTCCAAAGCANGCTAGCCGTGCGGGAGCTGGGCTGGACGAAAAGCAGGGCCCGCTCCCCTTATCACTACAATAACAAAACTGGGCTGAAGAGATGCCTCGGGGGTTAAGAGAACTGGTTGCTTTTCCAGAGGAACCAGGTTTGATTTCCAGCACCGACAGAGCTATCTTTAACTCTTGTCTCAAAGGAGCTGAGATCCTCTTCTGGCATCTACAGGCACCACACACACACATAATACACAGACATATATAAAGACAAAACACCTATACACATAAAATTATTAAGTGAACAAAACCTTAAAAATAAATATAGTCAAACTACAAATGGGCATGGAGACCTTTCAGAACCACTGAAGTACTTAAATTTTTAAAAATTACGTTTATTTATATATATTTTTATTATAGTTTTTTAGTGTCTGTGTGCATACACTCATGCATGTGCAAATGTGTCATGGTTTTCAGTTCTCTCCTTTCACCAAGTCGGTCTTGGAGATGGAATATTCGGGCTGTTAGACTTGACGGCAGTCCCCTTTACTTGTTGAGACATCTTTCTAGCCTCCAAAGTTTTTATTTTATTTCATTCCATTTTTAAAAAGTGTGTTCTTCTATTCTCACATTTAAAAAGGTATTTTTTTATTTTTTATGTATGAGTATTTTGTGTGCTTGTATATATTGCACTATGTCTATGGAGAACTTGAGGAAGCCAGAAGACAACATCAGAACTCCTGGACTGGACTTGTGGACAGGCACGAGCCATCATGTGAGTGCTACAAATTAAAACCCAGTCCTCTACAAGAGCAGCAAGAGTTCTTAACTGCTGGACCATGAGCCTCAGTTTTTATTTGTATATTTTGACACGTGCATGACATTTAGAATTGCAATTGTGTTTTGATTCACTCATATGCATTGGCATTACATTGAATTCTATTATTATTCTGGATGCCAATCCATAAACAGAATCCAAATGTGTATGCTTGCCTTTTTTCTTCTCAGATGCAGACTAGGATTACAATTGAGAAAAGATGTCTCGCTACATTAGGGGGAAGGTTCCAGAATGGCAGCTCCTTACTTTTCTCGGTCGAGGCTGTGTCTTATAAAAGGCAGGGTATTAGAGTGAGAAAGGATCCAGAAGCTGGTAGGCTTCTGTGGAGCTTGTGCTGTCTGACAGGCTTGAAGCTCTAGTGCCCTGTTCATCAAAGTATTATAATAATGTCTGGTAGAACTATTTTTTTTGTATGTACTGGTGTTTTTGCCTGCATGTATGTCCCTGGAACTGGAGTTACAGACAATTCTGAGCTGCCTTGTGGGTGCTTGGAATTGAACTCAGGACCTCTGGAAGAGCAGTCAGTGCTCTTAACCACTGAGCATCTTTCCAGTGCCCCCTAACCCCAGCAGAACTGTTTTAAAGATTAAGTAAAACAATGTAGATATAAAGTGTGTGAAACAATTTTGAAGACAATGCAGATATTTGATATATGAGACCCTTTCCCTTTCATATCTGTCTTCAGGAGTTCAATGGTCAAACAGTTATTGAACTGATGATTCTTAAGTGCTTCTTCTCTGCCAGAAGTGCTTCTATACTGCCCAGAAAGTGAGGATATAGTGGTAAATACAATTTCAAGGTACTGCATGAGTGTCATTTATAGAAGTAGGCAAGGATGATTACTCTGCCTGTTCAAGAACTCATTCATGTTTGCCTTAGAGAAAAGTCTAAAATGAAACTGGGCTGCACATCTTTCCATCTGTCTGTCTCTTTCTGGCAATAAGGATTAGACTTAGGACCCAACACGTATTAGGCACCGCACTCTACAGCAGCATTCTTGCTCCTTGGGGATGGTCTCATGGCAGTATTGATTTTTCTGCTTGTCAACATAAAAGTTATTATGAGTATATTCCTTTTGAATATATTCCCTTTGTAGACCTGCTGAAATAGCCAGGCATTTAGGGTAAGTCAGGAAATTTAAAAAAAAAAAGAAGAAAGAAACAAAGAAAGAAAAGAAAAATAAAAAGCACATGTATGGACTCCTATTCCTTCTTCAATGTATAAACCTACAATGAAATATCCACACCTTACAAACCAAACAACTGAAAGAACTGTAACCACTTAAAATACAGATATATGTACACTGATATATAATCAGCTAATTTGTGTACATATACATAAAATGTATGTATAGTGACATAAGATCAGTTGAATTGATTAAAGTCTAGAAAAGATCAATTCTGTAGAAAAGGTAAAAGGCCCTTAGCTCACCGTGTCCCTTATAGATTTCTGGGAGGAATAAAAGTCAGAGCTTGTGGACATCTGCATAAACAGTACTTTGTAGACATGGCAGATCTGTTGCACAAATGAACTCACAGTGACTGTGACTATATGCACAAATCCAGCACAAGATCAAGCCAACCCTGATCCCAACATGGATGGGGGAAGAATCCACAATACTAGCTGAGGAGGTGTTGGCAAGTGGTGGCTGCTGTAGGAGGGAGAGTAAGGTTTTCAGGAATGTGGTCCACCCATGTTTCGGAAGATGGTCCTATAGCCATGTCCATCAGGCAACATGAAGAAGACTTGTTAAGTTATTTTTCTTTTTAAAGAATGAGCGTATGAAGTAGGGAGAGATAGATGATATTAGGCAATAGGGAGGGATTGACTGAAAGGGGAATGAATAGGATGTGGCTTTGATCAAAACTATTATATGAATGCATAGAATTCTCAATAAAATGTTTTCATATTAGCTAGTTTACAATAGAGACAATCTTGCTGAAGTTTGAATAGAATTTTAATGTATGGCAGATGTACAGATTAGTCATGAGCTGTGGCAGATGTTAACAATAGGCCTTCACTGAATTCTTAGAGTGGGCCAACAGCTCCAGGCAAGTCAAGAATCTGAGAGTATCATGAGGTACATAGTACATCTGTGGGGGTAGAAAGAGGCACGCACTCACCATTGGAGAGGAACATGATAAAAGAGCTGAAAGAATTAATGAGTGGCAGTCCAGTTCTCAGGCAGCACAGGCTGAAGCAATAGATGAGTTGTAAACCAAACATAAGGCATTACTGGATTTCACAGGCTACAGTGAAGCTGTTTTCTGAAGACCTGGGCAGGGCCAGCAGGGATAAACAAATCCTTAATCCACAGAAAACAAGGGCTGAAGAGCAAAGAGAACCCCCTCAGAACTCATAAATCTGGTGGACACACTACACAGCAAAAAGAGTTTCCACACAGTTTGGAATCTGTCTACTCAATTATAAATCTTAAAAAGCCCTCTAGAATTGTGTCAGCTTCAAAACCCAAGTCCAGAAAAGGCAGAGTCTGAAGTCACTCTCAGAATAACGGATGCCACAGGGAGTGAGCCAGATCACACTGAGGCTGGAACAAAGCCAGAGTTCATATAAGAAACAAATGGCATTGGCTCAGGTCTTCACTGTAAAAACATACAGAAGAAAAGGTGTGTTCTCCACTGGAGCTAAGTGTTGATGGCTTCAGATAAAATGTCTGCCATATGACCAAAGGTTGCAAGATACATGAAGAAGCAAGAAAATAACACAGCCAGCATAGGCAGAAAAGGCAATAGCACAGATGATTAAATGTCAGACTAAGTCTCAAAGATATCGATGATTGTTGTAGGAAGGCCGCTTGCTTGTTCCCAGGTGCTTAGCCTTGAAATAACCACACAGAAACTGTTTTAATTAAATCACTGCTTGGCCCATTAGCTCTAGCTTCTTATTGGCTAACTCTTACATCTTAATTTAACCCATTTCAATTAAACTGTGTACCGCCACATGGCTGTGGCTTACCAGCAAGGTTCTGGTATATCTGTTCTGGCTGTGGCTTCGTGGCATCTCTTTGACTCCACCTTTCTTTCTCCCAGCATTAAGTTTAGTTTTCCCCACCTAGATCTGTTCTGCTCTGCACAGGCCCAAGTCAGTTTCTTTGTTAACCAATGGTATTCACAGCATGTCAAGGGGAATCCCACATCAGAGGATAAAAAGACTAAAGGTCCAGTAGAAAAGCACACAAACTACTTTATGTGACTGTAACAACATAGAATTATGAAGGATAATTTTGAGCCAAGTGGGGTTGCCAGAAACAAAAGAAACAATGTAAACAGTAAGGGATCTGATAGATGTTTCTAAGAGCAAAACTTGCCAAACAGAGAAAAAGACCAGTGAACTTGAAGACAGACAAATTTAAAGTAGCCAAAATGAGATTCAAAGATCAGAATTAAAAACAGGATGAATAGGATCTACACAGATGCTGCATGTGTGAAATTCTCAAATAATTAATCTAATATTAAAAATAAAGACTAGGCCATTTGAAATCTGTTGGGAAGTAGAAAAAGTTTTACTGCATGGGGATTGGAATCCCAGAAGAAGATAAAGAATAATGCAGAAAAAATATTGTGAAAGCAAATTGATGTAGGAGGGACATCTGTCTATGTGTTACTTTCATTGGTTAATAAAGAA
>LOEQ01000574.1:0-23752 GCA_001685075.1 Bramus lutescens | reverse complement strand
TTTGGGGCAAAATGGCTGTGGGACCTGGTGGGAGGACAGAAACCAGGCAGGACACAAACTCAGTCAACAGACTCCCATTGGAACTACCATGGCCCTGGCCTATCTCATCTCTCTGCATTGCCAAGCAGGTCTCCTGTTAGTACCTGATAAGATTGCCTATAGAGCATTCCCTTGTTTTCAGCCTCTTGCTGGCTGATGGGTTTAGTGCTTAAGATTCACATTCTAGCAAATCTTCCGAAATGACATGAGAGCACATGGGTGTTAGTCCAGCAATACCTGCCACACTAGAGATTAGGGGTCGGGTTCCAAGGGCAGTAGTAAGCAGAAGATAGCAGCCTCCAAGGGATTGAACAGAAGACAGAGTTTATAGTCTGTTAAAGGAAGAGAGATGGTGTGAACTGGAACAGAGACGCCTGCTAGCATGTGGTGGGGGAAAGTTGTGTGTAGTTCCTGGGTGTAAGGGTTAGAGAAGTAACAGGCAGGGGAATAGATGCCATACCGAACTATATTGACTCTTCCTTCTAGCTGCATAGAGACCAGCACTTAGTTCCTCATCATAGGTAAACACCCCTCTCTAGGTCAAGTACCAATGTCACTTCCTCTCATCCTGTTTCTGCAATGCTGCTGACTCCTAGGCCTATGTAAAACATTATAGGCCTTGGCTATGCAGTTATTCCTCTACCCCTACTCAGTGGTCTTGTTGAGCACTTATCATTCAGTAGGTATCCTCCAACTCGCCCATGGTAGAGTTCTCACAGCCTCCCACCCTCCCAGAGACATGATCTTTCTTAACATCATTTCCTCTGCCTCAATGGCCTCCAGTTCTTTGAACCCCAGTTTGTCTTTCTTTCCTCCTCTATCCATTCTGTTCTGAGTTGTTAGGCAGCTGTACCAGGACCCTCAATTTGCATGTTTTTAAAGCATTTTTTGTCCTCTTTAGCATCAATAAACTGTCCTTTGCTTCCTTCAAGAAAAGTGAAGCAATCTATTATGTGCTAGTCTTTAATTTTCTATTTCCAGCCTACTTTCTTTTTTCATCTTACGATTCTATATAACAAGTTTTTCACAAAAGGAAGTCAGAACAGAAATTCAAACAGGGCATGAACCTGAAGGCAGGAGCTGGTGTAGAGACCATGGAGGGGTACTGCTAACTAGCTTGCTCCCCGTCCAAATGTGTTTTTTAATCCAGGTTGTCACGTAGTCACTTCTTTCTTTCATCCAGTCTTGTCTTAGGTGCTTCCCTCTGGTGATAAAAGACCCTGAAGAAAGCCACTTAAGAGAGAAAAGATCTGTTTTGCTTACACTTCCAGAGGAAGACAGTCCATTGGAATAGGGAAGGCAGTACTGAAGGAACAGGAAGCCTGTTAGTCACATTGCATCTATCCTCTGGAAGCAGAGAGGAAGCAGGCAGTAGTGCTGGGTTATAGAACCTCAAGTCCCACCCCTCGGTGAGCCACTTCTTCCAGGGAGGTCCTAATAATCTTTGTTATTAACCCCCAGCCTGCGGGGGAAGAATTCACATTCAAACCTCAACAAGTCTTAGCCGATTTACTCTTGCCAATTTTGGAGTTTCTTGTTCAAAGTTTAAAGAAAGCAACAAGAGGGAAAAAAGAAAGAAAGGGGGAACAGGAAAGAAGGAAGAAATAAACACAAACACATTCTTAATGTCATTTCCTTGTAGCTACCACCGAATTTCATTGTAAATGGAACTTGCTTATCATAGATATATGTTCACAGAACACCACCGTTGCTGGGCGCTGTGTAGAGCGTTGGGAGTCAGAGTTGGGTATGTAGCTCATGGTCCCAGAGGTGTGTAGCAGTAGAGAGGAGCATTGTTGTTGGAATCCATTATAGAGATGCCAGAGTTAACGCTTATTATGGGAACAGCTCAGCTGAAGGGCATCTGAGTGGTACCCGAGAGCCAAGGCGATACAGAGAATGTTAATGTGCAAAGCTGATGAGCTAGCCTGGCCGTGGCAGGCAGACAAGGTTTTGTAGGCCAAACAAACATTCAACAGTTGATGTTACTCCCCCAAGAGCAGGCACGACGGTCCACTTACAAATACTTCCTGTGGACCGGGAACAGGATAAGCCTCCAGAGCTCCTCCCCGCTATAGATTTCTCATTGGTTGAGATGTTGCACTGGTTCTGTGGGCAAGAGGATAGGAAGCCATGCGTTCGTGTGTGTGTGTGTGGGGGAGGGGGGGTATTGAGCTGATTACCCGTGGCACTGATCACCATGGCAGACATCCTATAGTTGTACATAGACACACCAGAGAAGGACGAAGTGCCCTATTGCAGAAAACTGGATAGCCTGGGCTGATTGCAGCTGGGCTGAGCCAAGCAGTACCTGCTAGTTAGGAAGGCTGGGAGCTCCTTGCTTTTTCTTTCAGGTGTGACGCCCTGTTTTAAATGAAGGCACACGGACAACTTGTGGACAAGAGTTTTGACGAGAGAGAATGGGGCTTTGGGTGAATCTGAAAAGTCACTCTTTCCTGAGCTCAGGGTGAAACAGATCTGTCTTGTTTTTAGCTCCGTTATTCCTTGGGTGAGTGTCCCTAAGAGAACAGTCTGAGTCACTGGGCCATCCTATTCCCTCAGACTTTATTTCCAGTGGAGAAGCCCCTAGTATGACTCTATGAACCCCAATTCTTCCCTCCCTTTGTCCTTGCTGAAGTGTTTGTCTTTTGCTGGGCTCTGAGACCTTGCAGCCAGGATTGATCTGATTACTTATCCAGACCCACAGCAAAGCTGAGGATTTGCTTAATTGAGCACATTGTTTTGTTTGCTTTCTAAGGACAGGAACAATGACCAACGTTTTTTCCCCAGCTGCTTGAGAGAATTGTATAAAATTTTGTTGATTGCTGTCTCACAAGGTGAGGTGGGGGTTGGTAGAGGAAAGGTAAAATACTTTTCTGCCTGTTTATGAAATTTTTTTTACATGCTTCTATTAGGATTATCTCCCTTTGGAAGAAAATAATATTGCTTTTGCTTATGCTTATTACCCAAGTCTTTTTGTTTTACAATCTACAATAAATTGGAGATAATCTTATGGTGGTGGGGGTTGTTTTCTATTATAGATGAACTAAGAGGAAACTGTCTCAGGCAAGAGGAAGTGACATAACCAGTTCTGATCAGATGTTCCTCACTGCTTGAGTCTTGACAGAAAACAGTTCTGGGGACAATATTTGAAGTAACACCAGTGCATTGGAGGCATCACATGTGACTGTAGGAGGCACAAGTGGATCCCTTATGGCTTCATTTGGCGCGCATGCATACGCGCATGCATACTTGTGTGTGCATGTTTGTGGGGGGGTATAGTGCACAGAAGCCATGGAGTCTCACTGCTGGGAGTCACAACTATGCTGTCATGAGCTTCGATTGCTGTCCCTCTAACTCATGTTTCAGGCTGGGGCAATAAACACAGTGGGCAACTGACATGCATGTCTTTTAGCTCTCTTCCTTCGTCTGGATGCAGCAGTCAGTAATTTCTTTAAACTCTTAAGATTGTTTCTTATTTAAGTGTTTAGTGTTGCTTGAAAATGTAGGCGGCCTTGCTCATGCCTCCTCAGGCAGCAGCATAGCCAGCTTTGTAAGCAAATTAGAGGGACAGCAGAATTGCCCTTTGCTTTCTGTTCCCTGAGGACCAGAAATATGTAAGCTCCTTAAGGAAGAAAAAGCTCATTTCAGTAAGATGCTGTGATTAACAGTGTGAGCGGTGATAATGTAACTTGAGGCAACCACAAACAGTAGTGCCTGCTAAGCTTTTGATTTATGAGGTACTTAAAGCCCTGTTTAGGTCTTTCGAAATTTGACAGATAACTCTGCCACCTCGATGGACCATGTCATAGATCCTAGTCTGATGAGTGGCCCAAGGAATCTCTAACTAGAGCCTGGGAATATCTAAAAAGGCTGCTTCTCACCAGGCAAAGGCATTTGGAGACACCAGGGTCAGCTTTCTGTGGAGATAAAACTTTGCATTGCTGGCATAGTGTTCTGTAGCCACTATATCCTGCCTGTTCGTTAAAATGGGGGCAACTCAAGCCAGGGCAGAGCTCTGCAAGTCCGGCTGATGGGAGGGTGGAGGGATTATGTGTGAGTGTGTGTGTGTGTGTGGGGGGGGTGGACGGGGAAACCTAGAGATAGCTGACCTGAGCTTGTGGGAGCTCACAGACTCTGGATGGACAGCTAGGGAGCCCACATGGGACTGACCTAGGCCCTCTGCATCTGGGTGACAGTTGCGCAGCTTGATCTTTCATGGGGCCCCTAGTAGGGGGACCAGGACCTGACCCTGATGCATGCATGAGCTGGCTCTTTGGAACTTACTCCCTAATGGTGGGATGCCTTGATTAGCATGTAAAATCAGTAAAAAAAAAGATGAAAAATATTAAATTTATTAGTATATTTGAAAAATAAAAAAGAATGGGACAATCATTTATAACATTAAGTCAGATGGCCTGGGTCTGTATAGCACATGGTGTGACTCTGTGTAGTAGGCTGTGACGTGCGTTTTTATATTTATTTATTTTGAAGTGGAAGGGAAGTGGAAGTGTACTTACTTTGGAGCCACCGGCATGAATCAGAATGCGCCATATAAGGAAGTACTGACTGAAAGCTTTCGCACTTGCTTGACCTGTTTAGTTTTGCTTAGTCAAGGCTTCTGGGAAGCCATGGCAATGAAGGAGACATAATCATTCCCATTATTTGCATAAATCAGTGCTTTATTGTTTATGAGCACCATTTCATCTGATCTGATTTTTGCTGTGACGTTATTAAATAGTTATAAATAGCTCTGCTTAATATTCCGGAGATAAAGTGTTAACCCATCCAACAGAATAAGGGCAACTTTGTGAAAGTTTCTTGTCGTAGGCTCCTTCTTTCCGTAGTTAGGTGTCTATAAAACCTTGCCTTGCCCTATGGACTTCATTCCCTAATGTATGGAATCCAGTACTCAGTGCCTGTCAGAACGACCTCAGCCCCACTGAAACAGTTTAAGAAAGCTAAATTATGACAGGCAGCTCATGTTGCTCAGCCATCCTCTCCCTGACAGAGGTGTGTGGCCTGTAGAACTTTCTTTCCCAGGACTGATTTTTCTCATACTTGCTTCCATCTTCTATAAGGTTACCCATAATTTTTTTATGTTTTTAATAATCTCCAACTATGACTTCTGAGGGGTGGAGAGAGGAAGGGAGGGAGAGTTCAATGCTGATTTTTTTTCAAAGTAGTTATTAGTATTCCATGCCTGAGACTAACTGCTGGGTTGATATGTGCAAAGAGATTTATCTCTCACCAAAGTGTTTCTTTGTGTCCAAGGAAAGCCCAAGTATCTATAGTGTGAAGGTTATCAGTTCTGTCAATATGAACAGTTCAGCCTATCTGCTGTCTCAGTGGTCGTAGAATGCAGTTAAAACACATGGAGCAACTACCTTCCCTTCTGAGATGCAAAAGTGAAAGAGACCCTGCAGATGGAACATGAAACCAATAACACTGTCGATTCAATGAAGGGGCCATGGGGAAATCAATTTGTGAATTAGGTTAGTTGGCGTTTCCCTTAGTATATTAGATACCTATGATAGTGAACTTATACCTGGCAAGGTTTCTCGGAGCGTTAGTGTTTCAGTCTCTGATAGGTTGGCTCTGTGGCTTTACACCTGTGGCATTGCATCGTAGTGAGATCACAGGGCAGAGGAAAATTCTCACTTCATAGCTGCTGAACAAATGAGAGGAAGAATAGGCTAGGGATCATGAGCCACTCCAAGGCCCCACCCCCAATGATCTGAAAGACCTTCCAGTAAGTCCCACCTTTCGACTGTTCTACCATCTCCACATATGACTCCCTAGGGACCAGCCCTTGACCATATAGGCCTTTGGAAGATGGTCCAGATGCAAACTATCATGTACATGGTCCAGAGAGAATGGCTTCCTTCCTCCATGGCTTCTTTGGAACTATTTCCATAACATGTGAAGATGACCTACTAAATGTTATCCGAACTCACAGAATAATCATTACTCTTACAATAAACATGTGGCTTAAGTCATTTCAAGGAAGGGGCCTGGTCTGGGATAAGATCCTGATGTTTTTCCACGGGTAGAAGTTCAAAGGGAATGGTACTGATCACTTTGTAATGAATGCGTGACTTTTCATAGTGACCCATGGGGTCATTTTTCTTTCAGTACTCGAACCGTTAACAATGTGCCCTCCTGGCAATACCAACCAAGTGAATGTGAACATCCCTTCAATATGTGCATAGTTTTAAGAGTAATTGTTTGGGGCTGGAGAGATGGCTCAAAGGCTAAGAGCACTGACTGCTCTTTCAGAGGTCTTGAGTTCAATTCCCAGCAACCACATGGTGGCTTAAAACCAACTATAATGAGATCTGATGCCCTCTTCTGGCCTGCAGGCAGAATACTGTATACATAATAAATCTTTTTTAAAAAAAAGTCACTGTTCTATTGCTGTGAAGACAAAGCATGATCAAGGCAACTCTTAAAAAGAAAGCATTTAACTGGGGACTTGCTTACAGTTTCAGAGGTTTAGGTCATGATTACCCTGGCAGTGGAGTAGGTGCTGGAGCAATAGTTGATGGCTACATGCTAATCTGTAGGCAGAGAGAAGGGGAGGAGTTGCAAGCCCAGGCCTGGCATGGACCTTTTTTTGTTTGTTTGTTTTAAAATTGTTTTTATTGAGCTATACATTTTTCTCCACTCTCCTCTCCTTTTCCCCTCTCCCCTTCTGTCGTATCCCATGATTCCCATGCTCCCAATTTACTCAAGAGATCTTGTCTTTTCCCATGTAGATTAGATCCATGTATGTCTTAGGGTTCTCTTTGTTGTCTAGGTTCTCTGGGGTTGTAGCCTGTAGGCTTGTTTTTCTTTGCTTTATGTCTAAAAGCCTCTTACGAGTGAATACATATTATATTTGTCTTTCTGGGTCTGGGTTACCTCACTCAATATGTTTTCTTTTCTAGATCCATCCATTTGCCTGCAAATTTCAAGATGCCATCATTTTTTACCACTGTGTAGTACTCCATTGTGTAAATGTACCACATTTTCTTTATTCATTCTTGGGTAGAGGGGCATTTAGGTCATTTTCAGGTTCTTGCTAATACAAATAATGCTGCTATGAAAATAGTTGAGCACAAGTCCTTGTGGTATGATTGAGCATCTTTTGGGTCCATTTCTAATGGTGGTATTATTGGGTCTTGAGGTAGGTTGTTTCCTAACTTTCTGAGAAATCCCCATACTGATTTCCAAAGGAGCTGTACCAGCTTGCACTCCCACCAGCAATGGAGGAGTGTTCCCTTTACTCCACATCCTCTCCAGTGTAAACTGTCATCAGTGGTTTTGATTTTGGCCATTCTGCATTCTGACAGGTGTAAGATGAAATCTCAGAGTTGTTTTGATTTGCATTTCTCTGATGGTTAAGGATGTTGAACATTTCCTTAAGTGTCTTTCAGAGTTCTCTGTATAGGTCTTTATCTCATTTTTTTTATTGGATTATTTGTTCTTTTGGTGTTAATTTTCTTGAGTTCTTTGTATAATTTGGAGATCAGTCCTCTGTCTAATATGGGGTTGGTAAAGAAATTTTCCCAATTTGTAGGATGCCATTTTGTCTTGTTGGCCATTTCCTTTGCTTTACAGAAGCTTCTCAGTTTCAGGAGGTCCCACTCATTAATTGTTTCTCTTAGTGTCTGTGCTACTGGGGTTTTATTTAGGAAGTGGTCTCCTGTGCCAATGAATTCTCTTCTGTGAGGTTCAGTGTGGTTGAACATTGAGGTCTTTGATCCATTTGGACTTGAGTTTTGTGCATGATGATAGATTATGGATCTATTTACATTCTTCTACATGTTAACATAGAGTTATTTGACATGGGCTTTTGAGACCCCAGTGTCCACCTCCAGTAACACACTTTCTCCAACAATGCCACACCTACTCCTATGAAGTCATAGCTCCTAATTCTTCCCAAGTGGTGCCACTCCCTGGTGACAAGGCATTCAAATATATGTGTATGATCCCTGGGGGGCATTGTTATTCAAACCACCACAGATGTAAGCTTAAAAGGTTATATTATCTAGACATTTGGGAAATGCACACAAGTTTTGGGTTTCTGATTCTGAATCTGTGAGACATCAGGAGTTTCTAATTCTGTTGAGATCTTAATTTATTCTTCTGTAAAATGAGAAAAATGAAAGAAATTGGCACAGGAGGCATTTATGACTTTTGCTCTATTTTCACCTTTCCTTTTTATATTTTCCTCTCTTCCCACTCCCTTCTTTGCTTCTTCCCTTCCAATAATTCTGTTTCAGAGATAAATTTTACATCTCTTAACTTCTCTGTGCCAAATAGTCTAGGCAGGTTGTCTATCCACCTGGTACATGTTAAATAAACAGATGATTGGACAGGTATATCTGCCATCAAATATTTTCAGATATAAAAAGTAGTTTCTTTAGTTCCTAAAAGGGAAATTTTTAAGACCAGTTGGCCAGCATGAGAAGGTCTTACTCAGGATGCTACAGATCACATTCTAACTAGATTTGCTGAACACTTTAATTGAATTATCCTACTAATTATGGATGTTTGACATTTCGCCTGTAGGTGACCTCTGCAAGGTTGGGTTGAGTTCAAATTGGTCCTTTTCATCCCTAAGGAACCATTATCTGTTCTTCCGCCAAAGGGAACTTTCCAAGCTCACCTCACCCTGCTTTAGGCTTCTTAGGTGAACCTGACATATCTCCAGTGATGTTTCCGAATGAATTAACGCTCACCTCAGGCACAACTCTGTGGCCCTGCTGACACAGGGCAGGACTTGTAGGCTCTCTGGTGGATATGGTTGCAGAAAGGCTTGTAGGGCTTTGCTCTTTGTCCTTATAAACTCCTGGTGTGGTATCCCCCAGACTTGCTGATTATCTTGTTTTCATTTCTGTTTCTTGATCCCCTATTCCAAGAATTCCACAGTGACTCTCATATCTCTGTCCCCTTCCCTGTTTTCTTTCCATATCTTATTAAAGTCACATACAGATTGTGAGACTGAATGCAGCATATACTGGAGCAGATACCATCATTGTTGTTTTCTGCACCGTGAGAGTGCTCCCCTCCTTTGGTCTCTGGCGGAGGAGCCTTATAGGGTAGTCCATTGTTGCAAGTTGGATAACAAGTTTAAAGCACACTGCTGTAGGCTGAATTTTGTGCCCCCTATATTAGGTGGTTACTAAGTCATGGGGGCAAGACCTCAGGAATGGGATTAGTGTCTGTAGTTTTCTCATCACTGTGTAACCAAATACACGAAGTAACTTTAGGGAGGAAGTGTTTGTCTTGGCTCAGGGTTTGAGGGGCTACTGTCTATCATGACAGAGAAGACCGAGGAGTATGTGGCTTTATAGCAATGACGGAGTACATCTGGGACTCCTTACCTGCTCACTCTTCAACAGAACAGGAAGTAGAAAATAGGCTAGATAGGGATAAGCTGTGAACCCCACAGCCCTTCTCCCATAACTCATGTGCTCCAGTGAGGCTGAACTTAAGGTTCTACAAACTTTACAAACAGTTTTACCAACTAGGAAAACTGTTCAAATGTGTGAACCTGCCAGGAATATTCTCCATTCAACCGCAACAGTGTCTATGAAGGGGGCGCCAGAACACTCCCTTGCTTCTTCCAATAGGTGAAGACACACAGAGAGAAAATCACTAACCAAGAATGAGCCTTCTGCAGACAATAAATATTTCTTTGCCTTGGTCTTAGCACAACCCGTTCTAGAACCATGAGAAATAAATTTCCATTGTTTGCAAGTCACCTACATAGTCTATGGCATTTTTGTTAGGTAACCCAAGACTTAGACATAGTCAAGCCACTCTCTCTGAGTCAGGACAAAAAACCATAGAGCCACTTGGTGCTACTTGAGTGATTAATGACTAGAATGTTTACAGAGAGCTGACTGGTCTTAGGGGTGGTACTAGGGGCTAATGAGCATTGAGGTATTTGCAACAGTGTGTCACCAGGGCAAAAAGACAAAAGCTATCACAACTACATAGGGTTCGAAAGACAAAGACTAGGTCAACCCCCCAAATCAGGGCACTTAAGAGGAAACCCATCCGTGGGATGCACAGCAGCTCACACTGCAGCCCAAAGTGGCAGGAGCTGGGGGAGAAACCCTCCGCCTCTCTAGTCCTTTGTTCTCTCTGAACACTGCAGACAGCTGGCAGGCAGTGATGTCCAGATAGCCCAGAGATCAGAGGGAGAGGTGGGCTGTGCATTAGGGGGTGGAGGCTCACCGGCACACAGGTCTTCCTTGGTGCCTTTCTGAACGATTGTCTTCTGTGGCTGTGATAAAACTCTCTGGCCAAAAGCAACTTGGAGAGGAAAGGGTTTATTTGGCATATACTTCCAGGTCACAGTCCATCATGAAGGGAAGTTAGGTCAGGAAGTCAAACAGGAACTTTAAGGCAGAAACCATGGAGAAATAATGGATGTATTATTCACTATATTCTTAGATTAGTCATCAAAATATATATGCATATTATATTCATTATCATGGTTATATTAGTCACTAATAGTCTCATGCTTATCTAGCTTTCTTATGTAACTCAGGACCATGCCCAGATATGAATGCTATCCACAAGAGTGCTTGGCTCTCCTACAGGGATTAAGAAAATCAAGACAATCTCCTCCCCCACAAGTTCACAGGCAAATCTGATATGATCACTCAGATGAGACTCCTTTTTCTCCTCTTTGCTAGTTCTAGGCTGAGTCAAGTTAACAGCTAAAGCTAACTTGGACAGACTTAAATGTAGGAGACCAAAGTACAATGGATAGTCAACCTTCTCCCATCTGTAAAATGACATAGTAGTTTACATTTAGCCCATGCCTGTTCTCCTGAGCGCTATAATAAACATCTCTAGGTTATCCATAGGATCTAAGACAGTGCAAAGCTTATGTAGAGAGTTGTCTTCTTTTTATTATTTAAGGAATGAATGCAAGAGAACATATATACATGTTTAATACAGACAATTAAGAACCTTTTTGGTCCATTGATGTGGGATTCCTCTCTGTATGCTGTGATTACTATTGATTAATAAAGAAACTGCTTTGTACCTATAGCAAGGCAGAACTTAGCTAGGCAGAGAAAACTAAACTGAATGCTGGGAGAAAGAAGGAGGAATTAGAGGAAGCCATGTAGCCTCCTGGAGACAGACGCTGGAACTTTACCTGGTAAGTCACAGTCATGTGGCAATATACGGATTACTAGCAATGGGTTAAATTAAGATGTAAGAGTTAGCCTATTTTGGCTCTGGGCAGCTGGGACAAACTAGCAACTTCCTACGACAGTCCATGATTGGGGGAACCTATGCTTGTAGAATGTAACTAGTGCTTACTCCGTTTCAAACCTTTCTCCCTCATTTTGTGCAAGTTCGCATTCGATACTTTTTGTTGTAACTAAGATTTCTGAAAACTCAAAGACTATGAGTAGAAAGGAAACAAGAAAGTCCTGTTCCTCTATTTTGCTGTTGTTCACAAAAAGCTTTCATGGTTTTCTATATTATTGTTTACTCCATACCCTCAGATCTTAACAAGGGATTTTCTGTAGAAGATCATGGAAAGAGAAGGAAACAGATATTCCCAAAGCTCTCAGAAAATTCCTGCGTGCCAAGTCAGACTATTCTCTACCAGCAGTCCGTTCCTTTGCCCATCCTAGTCATGGATTAGAACTCAGTTTCATAAACTGCCTCGAGCTTCTTGGAAGAGTGTTTCTT
Organism: Bramus lutescens; assembly: GCA_001685075.1. NCBI lineage: Eukaryota > Metazoa > Chordata > Mammalia > Rodentia > Cricetidae > Bramus > Bramus lutescens. The sequence continues at coordinate 12,004 of LOEQ01000574.1, read as the reverse complement.
CCTGGATACAAAATTCTCTATATGCAGATGGAATGATGACACATCATTTCTATGCTTCTGGAACATCTGCCTGCTGCTGCAGCTAACCACCCCAGACACTGGCCTCTGGGCTGTAGGACTCCTGCTAATTCCTCATCTGTGTGAGAGTCAGGAGGAGGATGTCCAGCCGCAGCCCTGGCTCTAGCTCTTCTTTCCTTTTTCTTCTTCCCCCTCCCCCTCCTCCATGTCTCCTTCCCAGCTGCTCCCTCCCTCCCTGAAGAGTAAACTTCTGATAACAAAGACATTAATGCACGAATTCAAGCATCCTGAATTCTTTTCAGAAATTTCTATGATTTTAATTTAATCTGCAGCGAATTCAGTTTTAAATTGTTGATTTCCAAAGACTGGTTCCCATTAAAGTTCATTTTCATTGCCGGCTGGTCTTGATTTTGCTCTTGATTTGTATTTGTTTTCTTTGCTTTCTTTCACTTCCTCCTTTTCGTGTGTCCATCATTCCTTATTCAGCAACTTCGTTTACTTCTGTCTGTTCTCTAGCCTGCTGCTTTTTAAGGCAAAAATGTGTCTCAAAGTGGGGTATTGAGGACATTGTTTTCAGATATATCCAACACACCGCATACTTAATCCCCTAAATTTCCAAACCAACTGCTCTCTTGATCTAGAGGAGTTTCCGAATTGGAAATCAAAAGAACAAAGACTCTGTCTTAGGGCAAAGAAGTGGATCACGACAAACTACACTGTACAAGGTAACACAGGTCTTAGGTTTACCAAGCCCTGACCCGTGTGAAAAGACAGCTTTTAGTTGCCGGGTTTAGTCGCCAGGTAGATGTAAACAAAGCACCCTGATGATAATTGTTTAGTATAAGAATAAATTGGGGGTCACTTGAAGGAAGTCTTAAAGGATATTAGTGGATTTCACAAAAGGGAGAAAAATGGATACTCTAGGGCCTTGTCTTTCTGTCATTCAAAGAAAGTGTGCTTGTCCCTAAAATGCATTGTATTTTCCATAAATTCTGTGGAGATCTGCAGCTCCACGGACTGCCAAAGTCTACATACATACATCAGTGCATTTCTTTGCCTTCTAAACTGTACGAATTTGATGGAGAATGTCCATGCTCACAGGAGCCCTGTTAGTTCTATGATAGATAAACTAAAACCCTCTGATGTTTTCAGATAGTAAAACAGTTTCAAGTTATGATACAAAGAATATATAGTAATATATATACTCTTGGGGCCTCTTGGAGGGATCTAAGAGATATCTTTATCCCCTGGTTGTAAAATAGTCCAACTGTTGGATCATTGGGCATTACTCTGTTTTCAAAACCTATTATATCATAAGAATAGAATATATCCCAACTGTTACTTCTGAATAACTGCTCCATTAGTGGTATTGGGGGCGCTATAAACCATATTCTCTTGGCCAGTCCCTGAGCTTAGAACTTGTCATATGGAGCTACAGTAGGAAATCTAAATGAAAGATGAAAGCAATAAGAGCAGTGACTTGGTAGCAAAGGGCATGCAGTTTGGAATTCTATATTTCCCTCAACTACTGGCCTAAAATCAGTTTTCAGCTACTATTTTGTGATTTTGACCAGATTTCATTTCTAGCCCTTACCGCGACTATCCTCTCCACCACTTCACATGTATCTGTATTTCTTCCATACTAAAAGGTAAAGAGAAAAAGCAATGTTCTTATTGCTTTGGATACAGTTGTGAGTACTGAAGTATGTTTAATACATGCCGTTTCTCTATTTGTTTTCCTCTATTGCAGCCTGAGGCTTGTTCGCATATATGTGCTTCATCCTTGACAAATCGTGTCCTTTTCCACTATCTCATCAGATTATATGTGCAACCTGACACCCATGAACTTTTCTACTAAAACTATTATAGATGCAGTTGTGGGAACAGTCTCCAAGGGTTTCTGGAAGGGCCCTGCAATTAACGCCGTTATCTAGATTACTTTCTCATTGCTGTGGTAAAATACACACTTGAGTGAAAAAGGACTTATGTTGTTTTGCAAACCCAATGGGATATCGATCATGATGGGGAGGGTGTATCACATAACAGCAGGCAGGCGTGATCATAGAAATATGGGTGGTCACACTGAGTCTGTCCTCAAAAAGCAGAAAGTGAGCAGGAAATGGGCTGGACTATAAAGCTTCAAGGAGTCCACTGCTTCTAACACAGTGGTTCTCAACCTTCCTGATGCTGTGACCCTTTAAGACAGTTTCTCATGGTATGGCAACCCCCAACCATAAAATTATTTTTGTTGCTGCTTCATAACTGTAATTTTGCTACTGTTAGGAATCGTAATGTAAATATCTGATATGCGATCACTGTGAAGGGGACATTTGACTGCCAAGGGGTCAAGACCCACAGGCTGAGAGAATCACTATCCTAACAGGGTTTCAGCCTTTGGAAGGTTACACGCCTTTCCGAACAGTGCCACCAGCTGGAGGCCAAGTGTTCAGACAAGAGTCTGTGTCACAGCACACTGTCCATCAAACGGAGCTGCCCATGCAGCCAAGTCAGTTTTCAAACCTAGTCTGTTCCATGGCTCCCCTTTCTCTTTGGAATTTCCTTTTGGATCAATGCTACCGCTAACATGATTGCCTAAGGTCCCATCCTGAATTCTAATACACATAACTTGACATCACAGCCCTCCAACATGCTCACTGCTTTTGTCTTTTTCTGGTTACAAATTATGGGATTGCTCATTTCTGCCATTCAGCCCAAATTGGGCAAGGCTTCTTGTTCTCGATTCTTTGCCAACTTTGATTTTGTTATTCACAGGAGGTGTGGGGGAGCTAGTTTGAATTTCTTTTATATATTCAAAGATGCATCACTTTTAGAATTATGATTAACAATATTATCGAGGAATTTAAAAATCAGTTGGTATTTTCATGCATCGATTTAGCTTCTTATCTATATTGCCCATGGGTTTACAATTCTAAATTGTATTCATCTATTGGCATAAAATCATTTGGTTCCAATTTCGGTCACCGTAAGAAAGCACCAGAGAAAGAGAAACCACGTGTTTAATTTGAGTCATGTTTTTAGAAGTTTTAGTCCATGACTAGGTGGGACCATTATGTTCTGGTTTTTGGTGAGGTACTGGATGGCAATGGTAGGGAGCTCAAGATGGAACAAACTGTTCACTGCATGTCCACAAAACTAAAAAGAAAGAAAGGGGAGGAGTCTAGGAATCTTATGTAAGTACCCAGCCTCCTCCAAAGACTCAGAGCACTTCTCAATGCTCCTTAATCTAAATGCTGTACTACACCTTAAGAGTCTACCCTAGAGATGAAGTCTTTCATATCCAGCCATTTGGTGGAACATTTCAAGATCCAAACTATAGAAATTCCCAATTTATTTCTTGCTGTAGGAAATCCTTCAGCTAGTAGCCTTTAAGTTATGCGCCCACTTGGGCATGGCTTCTTATACTATAAATGCCGACATAAAGCGCATGCTTGCTCTCTCTTCCGGCTGCTGGATTCAGTTGCTGTTCTCTGTTTGAGCAGAGGACTGTGATCTGTGAATATACCCCTAATAAATAACCCTTAGTTTTCCTCAATTCTGAGCTAGTGTGGGATTTCTTTTTAGCATCCATCTTCAATTTCCTATGTTTTTCAATTTTATAATCATGCATTTTACCATCTGTGTTATTTATTTATTAAATACATACGTCTCTCAATATTATTTGTCCATGTGGTGCTTCTCTGGGCTTATATTCTGGTTTGTCTATGGAATGAAGATCTCTCCAGGACCTGTATAATTCAATGGTTGTAGCAGAATCCTACCACCTCCTTGTTACATGATATTGGTGGAGCATTTTTAGGAGTACACTGTGGGTTAGTCACTCTTCACATCTCATAAATATCCCATGAAAGGTCAGCATGTCAGATCTGATGTTTGAGATTTAAGAAGTCATTGGTGTGGAGATGAAGCAGAAGGCAGATATTATCAAACTCTCAGACTGAATGGCTATTCTACATGATAAAATGAGGAATAAGAGAGTTGATTTGTAAGCCTAGACCCTTCCTGTCTTCTAGGGTACTACCTGGGAATGCTTCTTTTACTGATTTTCACCTGCTCTATTTGTTCATAGTATAAGACAGCCTTCATTCATTGCTTAGGACAGTGTGAGCCATGCAGCGTTAGTGGTGTTAATGGCCCTGTATCTCTCTCATTCTCCTGACAGATATTCTAGGATCCATGCCACTATTCCATCCCTCCAGTCAGCACAGCAATTGGCACCATATTAGGAGCCCAGTGTCTATCTGTTGCATAATTGACCAAGTGAATGGAAAATAGAAAGTGCTTCCTTAGAGTAAATGTGTCTGTGCCTGACTCCTCTGAAAAGGAAGGATTTACTACAAATAGTCTTGCTCTTTTGCTCCAGGATCTTCTTTCCATTGGGAAGTCAAGGAAGTTCCTTATTGAGAGAGGTGGGGTATTATTGTACATGCTCTTGTTTAGGTAGAGAGGATGTATCAAAAGTCCTAAGCAGATGGAAAGCCCTCAGGCATCTCTCCTCTTTTACAGATCTGACATGCTGATCTTGATTGAGAGGGTGTGTTCTACAGGCTTCGTATTTTTCTTCTATGTACCAGCTCATGGTCCAATATGGGGACAGGAAGTACTAGGATCTTCCTGACTGATACATTGCAAGTCACATCACCCCGAATAGCTTTGTCACTCATAAAGATGTTGCACTGATCTTTATCTATGGCTTATTTCCATCCTCAGTTGAACTTTATTTTTCCAAGCAGGGTTTCAAACAGCTCAGGATGTCCTTGAACTTGCTGTGTAGATAAGGATGACTTTGGACTTTGGATCCTACCTACTACCAGAGTGCTAGGATCATAAGCATGTGCCTTCAATGCTGTGTTTTATGAGTTGTTGGGGATCGAACCCAGGGCGTCATGAATTTTAGGAAAGCCTTGTATCTACTGAGTTATACCCTCAGACTTTCTTTGTTCCCTTAATTAGTTCTGAAGCTGGACCAGAGGCAGAGCTCACATTTTTTGGATTGCATAAAGTATCATCGTGACCTATACATAGAAAGAATCCAGGAAAAATCAATGCAGATCCATCCTTTCAGACACAAAGGGGTGACACTAAGAGTCAAATCAGGAAAGGAACAAAATTCTAAAATTAAATGGATGGAGAGATTCATTGAGCCTCTTGAAACTCAGGGCAGCACGTTCCATGTACAGAGTATAAAGTTTTTTATCAGATTTTCAAACTAAGTCTTTGAATTTCAAGTTTAAGGACTGCTACTTAAATCTTGAGTTAATCTGAGAACCAGAACTTGTGTCTCCCCTTTCATCTTATACCTTGCTTTCAAATGATTTTTTTTCCTGTTAAAGTCTTTAGAGCCTCTAAAGACCAATTGAAGTCACTACTCATTTCTGAGCATCCAGCTGCCTTTTGCTGCCCATGGGAATTCACCCCTTGTGGCCTCCAGGCCACCTGGAGCCTGGATGAATCTCTTTTTCTCATAAACAAGACCACAAACATCTGAAATCCATGTAAGAGTGTGTGCCATGTTTGTGGTTCCACCCAGCCTGTGTGACTGGTCTCTGCTCCTTCCAAGCAGCTTGTCTTGTCTGAGAGTCTCTCAGATATCTTTACTATTTATATAAGCTTGGGGAGGGTGGAGTCTTAGTGAATTTGGTCAACTTCAGAGACTTCTTGAAGCTGTTGAGTTGTCTACTTCCTGAGTTTTAAGGTGCTTCCCTCTAGGATGTTTATCTTGGTGAAAAGCATTGTACAACTCTGGCACATCACAATGGGTTTTGAATTATCACCATGATTTAGCATCCATATCTGTAGTCTTGCTTGCTCTATTTTAAGCCTGAGGAGGAACTCTACACACTACTTGATTTAGAACTCCCAAATCAAGGTGGCTCTAATAGATGTTTGGGTTCCAATAGTTCTTCCTACATTTTATGAATGTGCCATCCAGCTTCACATTACTGTAACCATTTCTGAAATAATTATCTTCTAGGGAGAAAGTGTTTCTTTGTAAGCATAAGGACCTGGGTTTGATCACTTGAAACACACACACACACACACACACACACACACACACAATCTTTCTGAGAAAGGGGCATGGTCAAGGAGATGCAATGAGTCATAAACCAGAACACAGAGCTGATGTTGTAGTTCAGTTCTTGGATTCATGCCTAGACTGGGTAAAGCCCTGGGCCCCATCCCAAACACCACAAAAACTAAACAAAGCAAATAACCACCACCATCACCCACACCAACAAAATAATAACAAAAATCTCCCGGGAAAGAGCAGGTCCAGGATTCAAATTTAAACCTTCCCATCTCTAGTTCACAGCTTCTTACATTCACAGTGCAGCTTCTCTTTGCACTGCCTGACACTTAGGCCATTAGAATTCTTCTCTCTGAGAGGAATGCCTGTGCTCAGAAACAACCTGCATAGACAAGTGTGCATTTTTGATTCCATGGTGTGATGATTAATGAAGCTTTGTTATCAAGTTGACTAGATCTGGAATCAATGAAGAAACAACCCTTCAGACACACGCATGGAAGCTTTTCATCATTAAAATATTTAAAGGCGGAAAGTTTCCCACTAAATGTGGATGGTACCTTATGTATTGCCTCAGATACAATATAAAGAAGGCCAAGGGGAAAAAAGTTTTCTCTGGTTTTCCTGCTTGCCTTTGTGTCTCATTGGTTGTTCATCTGTTCAGTTGTTGCTTTCTGCCAGCCGTTGTTCACTGACACCAGAGCCCAGCTTCTTCGGATTTACAGCGTGTATCAAATACCAGGAAATCCTCTAGACTTTCAGCGTCAGATTGGGACTGCCAGCCTTGCTACTGAAGCAGCTGTGAGTTGGACCTGTTCTTCTAAAGCAGTGGTTCTCAACCTTCCTAATGCTGTGACTCTTCAATGCAGTTCCTCATGTTGTGGTGACCTCCAACCATAAAATATTTTCGTTGCTACTTCATAACTGCACTTGTGTTACAGGTATGAATCATAATGGAAATATTTTTGGACATAGAGGTTTGCCAGCGGAGTCGTGACCCACAGGTTGAGAACCACTCTTCTAGCGAATTCTAATACACCTGGGTTAGAGAGGTGTGAGAAGGTAATAACTGAGAGAAAATTTTATTCCTTGCGTAAGACATTGGTGGGACTCCAGATTGTCCCATCACAGGTGACTACATGCTACATGAGGTAAGGATTTCATACTAATTTGACCAATGCAGAATCCCAGATAAAACATTTGCCAGGAGGAATCTTGAAGAGTGAGAGCCTTAATTTCCCTTATTTATTTTAATTTTCATTGTGTATACTATGCATTGTACATGGTACTGTCTCATGTAAGGACATTTTAATACAAATATACATTTATACAGATGAGTTTTTGTCTTGAGTTTATTGTTTCTATAATATGCACTATTTTCTACTTAATAGCTCTAGAATTTGAGAAGTGTCCCTATGCACTACTGCCTCAAGGGGTCAATGTTGAGAAAATAAGGGAAAAGTGACATTGTATTTTGGATGAGTGGGTAGGGGAGAAGAGAAAGCTGGAGTTCAGAGTAGCAAGTGCCATGGGGAAGGGTGGTGAAGTAAGGAGGATAAGGAAAGAGAAATAGAGATGACGTGGACGTTAACCCACCAGGTCTCACGGGTATCTTGGTTAGGAAATCAAACTTCCCCAGGATAAAGTAGAGACCAATTCCAATTTGATTTAGAACTCCTAAATCAAAGTGGCTCTGGTAGGTATTTGGGTTCCAATAGCTCTTCCTACATTTGATGAGTGTGGCATCCAGCTTCCCATTACTGTAACCATTTCTAAAATAATTATCTTCTAGGGAGAAAGGGTTTCCTTGTAAGCATAAGGACCTGGGTTTGATCTCCTGAAAAACCATATAAAATCCAGGTGTAGTGCCATATTATTGTAATTTTAATGCTGGGGAGGTGGAGAAAGGCAGGCCTATCCCTGAGACTCTTACTTGACTAGTTCCAGGTCAGTAAGAAAACTTGTTATAAAACAAGATGGATGAAACCTGAGGAGTGATAGTCAAGGTCGTCCTTTGGCCTCACGCACATGCGTCTGTACATAAACATGTGTGAACATATGGACGAACAAACACACAGAAGAGAAAGGTTTATGATGGTTCACACTTCTGGAGATTCCAGTCCATGCTCAATTGGCCTGTTTTGGGTACAATGGCAGCACAGTCTATCATAAAAGAAGTCCATAACAGAGCAAAATTGCTTACCTCATGACCAGGATGCAAAGGAGAATGAGGAAAAGTCTAGGGTCCTGCAGTCCTCTTCAAGAAGCCTTTAGTGGCCCAAATGCCTCTCAATGGATCCAACCTCTTTTTAAAATTTAGTTTCTATATATTATATATAATACCATTGTATCATTACCCCCTTTTCTTTCCTCACTCCAGACCTTCCCAAATACCGCCCCCCATTTGTCCTATTTTAAAATTCATGGCTTATTTTTTTCATCAAATGTTAGACACACACACACACACACACATTTTAAATACACAAAACAACCTGCCCAGTCTGTATAATGCTACTTGTGTGTATATGTTTTCAGGTCAGACCATTTGGTATTGGATAACCAATGGTTGTGCTGTTCCCTGGGAAGACTACTTTTCCCATTCTCAGCATCCCCTTGTTGTCTGTTCTTTGTGGAGGGTTGAGGCTTTGTGAGTTTCCCTCCGCCCATGTCAGCATGTCCATTGTTGCTATCCTTGTATAGGAATACGAGGAAGTCATGTTGATGAGACCTTATGAATGTAGCTTCTGACGTTCCTAGGAGACCCAGTGGCACAGAGAACATATCATTCCTCTTACAGTCTTTCACCCCATCTTCAACAATGTTCCCTGAGCTTAGGTAAAGGAGCTGTATTGTAAATATATCAGTAGTGACTGAGTTCCACAACTCTGCCTTTTGATTGGTTGTGGTTTTCTATAATAGTCTCCATCTGTTGCCAAGAGAAGTTCCTTGATGAGGTGTAAGGACTACATTTATCTGTGATTCTCAGGACACATATTTAAAATGTACATAGGGATTATACTGGTTTAGTAAAGTGGTGGTTGTAGGTTATCCTCCATGATCTATGACTTCACTAGCTCTGGGGAGTTGGCTATGTTTCCAGTACCAGACATGATTTCTCTCTTGTTGAGAAGGCCTTAAATCCCATCAGAGAGCTGTTGGTTACCACCAGTGTATGTATGCCACTACTGCACCCTGAAACTAACCATGCTATGCTGGTTATTATTGTGGTTTACAGGCATCATAGCTGAGTAGGACTGTTGGTCGCTTTCCTCATTGGGAAGCTTGCTTGTTACCTCTGGTACCATGACAGCTAGTCCTCTAAGAGGAGCATTTAGGTCAGTTCCAGCTCTGGGGCCTCTGAGCCCTGTGTCTAAAGTACATGGTATACTCAGCAATAGCTGAAAAGTTTCTGTACCCATAAGCCAATCTGCCGAAGTAGCAATCCAGATCAGATCAAACCAAACCAAATTAGAAAAAAAAAAACAGGTTTAAGGGATAAAATGCTCCTGAATGATTTTCCAGCACCCCCATAGAGGAAAAGGGAAAGAGAGACCGGAAAACCACATGTCTGTTTTCTGTGGGGCAGTTTAAGTACCCTGTGGGAGTGGGCTTGAGCATCTCTGGGGGAGGAGTCATCATGTGGTGGGCTTTCTGAGATGGGTAGGGTTTGGAGAGAGATGGGGGAAGGGCCTTAGGGTGGAGTTTCCACCAGAACATTCCATACTCTTTGGGTATATGGATGCCAAGGGCTGAGGTGAGGCTTCCACCAGAACAATAGGGACATATACCTTTCACCTCTGAGGTAGGAGGCAACCAAGGGTAGTAGCAGTAGCTTGTAATGTTTTGAGAGTCTGTCTCCTAGATAACTCCTATTAAAAAACAGGGTTTTGCATGCTTGGTCTTGAGGCTTTTGTTTAGATGGTTTTTAGCTCTTGGAGCATTGTCAGCCCTTCTGGTAAAATTTTATTTAAATTGTATGTTTATATACTGATTTACATGTATTCTATGTTTTTTAAAGATAGCTAATAGTATGATTCCTAGGACTTTTTCAGACATCGTTAGTATTATTTTGCCCTCTTCTCTCCTTTTGTACTAATCTCCCTCCCTTTATTTGAGCCCCCCGACTTCCCCATGTCCTCATAGGTCACTTTGCCGGTGCTCTCTTGTCCATTGCTCCGCCCTCGGCAGTGGTGCCTTTGCACTTTCCTGGTTATGGAGTTACTCAAGGGTGTGCATTCCCATCTGAAGGTTTGGAGCTAGATGCCTCAGAAGAGTGAGAACACGCGATGTTTGTGTTTCTGTAGAGCTACTGTTAAAGGCCCCACCATTTGCATTTGCAATTAGTGCCACTTTGAGAATTAGGTTCCTGGCAGCCAAGACCTTACATAAACTTTTTTTTTTTGGATGAAAAGTATTAATGTCCCAAACCTTTCCAGATCATGCCAGTCAAATTATCTACTGCAGGGCATATTGATGACTTTTAAAGCCCACAGGGTACTAATCCAAAGCAGGCCTATGGGAGCCATGTGTACCTCTTAGCAACTGCCAACTTTCAGTCTCCTGTTAAGAAATGCTTCTGTGTCTAAAGGCATTACGATAACATGCACATTCCAGTCTCTGAAACTCTGGAACTTCTCAGCCAAATAGCACAAGTGGAAAGTTGGCTGGAAGTGAGCAGATGAGATCCAAAGCACGACTTTGGGACTTAGTGATGGTCAACAGAATCCTAAAGGCTTTAGCTCTGCAAGAAACGCCATGTCTGCATCAGCCTTCCAGGAGCCATGCATGGATTTAGATCCTGCAGCTTGCTGATGAGGGCTGGTAAGACCCAGCTGCGGATCCGTTAGCTGCCCTGGGAGTGATTTCCTGGTCTTTTTCTCTGTTTCTTCCTTCTCAAAGAGCTTCCTATGGATCCTGGTGATTTCCAGGATGAAGCAACCACATTGGGAACCTAGCAAAGAGCTGAATTATGAGCCAAAGTCAAGGATTGAATTGTGCCCTTCCATCAGTAGTGGGTACATCTTGACCAAGATCTCCTGCCATTTGAGGTTGAAGTGGTCAGTAGCTCACAGCCATCAGGGCTGTGGTCATTGTCACTGGGACTAGTTCCCACTAACTGCTCTTGAAACGCTAGGATTCATGTACAAAGACTTCCGAACTGTCTTATTTAAGCCTCATGAATACTTTGTGAGAAAAGCACCGTCATTGCTCCAGTTTTATACACAAGGAAACCAAGATACAGATGTGGAAGCAACTTATTTCTCATTTGGATGGACTGATCAAGAAAACAAAAAGAAATTAGACAAGTATGTTGAGAGGAATCTAGCTAACGGTATGCAAACATGAAGTTGAAGTCTGGGTCTGCAGTTTGATGGTTCTGTGAGCTTGGGCAAGTCACTTGACTTACTCTTACCCACTCCAATCCTGCTCCACTGAACGTCATGAAGAAATATTTTCAAAATGTGGGTGGGAGGATGTCTGGAGTGGCTGGGTGGTTAGAGTAACAGAGTGCATGGTGTACAGGTCGCATTGTCAAAAAACAAATCTGATAGTTATAAAAATGCAAATGAAATGTGGAGGGGACTTACTGAGAAGAAAGGGCTCAGCAGAAGAGGGAGTGGGGATGAGAGAAAATAATGGATGGAGATGCCTGGAATTCACTAGGTACATATCAGAAAATAAAGAGCTGGGAGGTGGTGGCGCATGCCTTTAATTCCAGCACTTGGGAGGTAGAGGCAGGCAGATCTCTGTGAGTTCAAGGCCAGCCTGGTCTACAAGAGCTAGTTCCAGGACAGGCCCCAAAGCTAGAGAGAAATCCTGTCTCGAAAAGCCAAACAAACAAACAATTGTATGATTAAAAACATGTTACCCGGACTTGTTTTGATTTGCATTTTTCTGATGACTAAGGATGTTGAACATTTCCTTAAGTGTCTTTCAGCCATT
>LOEQ01000573.1:319007-332853 GCA_001685075.1 Bramus lutescens | reverse complement strand
GAAGGAAGGAAGGAAGGAAGGAAGGAAGGAAGGAAGGATTATTTAAAAAACTATCCCATCAAGTCTGAACTTCTTTGGTGCTTTAGAATGTGAGCCCAGTGAAGGGAAGTGATGGTGTTGGTGGCTATCTCCATTTGGGACCAGACATCCTCTTCCTGTGACTGAAATGACACCCGAGCTCAGGGCACTCTGACCTCCCTACCTGGGTGTTCTCTCTAGACTTCCACAGTGTGTCTTCTTCATCCCCTCCTTTCTGGGTTTTAACTCTTTTTTACAGAGTTGCCAATTTGACACTTCTGCTGGTGATTGAACATTGTATTAATGTTGGACCTTCTCCAGCCTCCTATCCAGCCTCCCATTTCCTGTGACATTTATTTTAGGTTGGCATCAGACTGACAGCACAAACGGTGAATACGAATCATGCTCGCATGGAAACAGTGAGAGACAAGTAAACTGTCTTCGGGGTCCTAAAAATGGGTGTTATTCACTATTGCTTTCCCTTTAGAGCAGATTTTGCTTTTGGTTCCTGACTATAAAAAATAAAAATAAATCAAATTGTGTGATGGTAGAACTGGAAGACAATATATGCCAGATGCCACAAACAATGTTTGGCATCCAGTGAGAAGTCAGATGCCTATTGAGTAAATTACCCTGCCCATATCGGAACAGAATGTATAAATCCAGGGCCTAATCCCAGTTTTTGACCAATTCTTTCTGGTTTGTCTGAATCAACAGTGGTCTGCTCTCTGGAAGGAGAGTATCGTGAATTTTTGTGAAACACTTTTTAGCATGCCTGGTGTTTTTATCAACCTGACTCAGTTTATCTTTTCGTCAGCTCTTCGACTCTGTGTTTCACTCACCTGAGCTTTTGGGTGAAGAAGTGAGAATTCAGAATTTAAAGAAGCTGTGCTAGGTATTTGAAGTTGAGAGCTTTCTCCTGCAGGCCCTTGTGTTTTCCAGGTGTTTGCAATACAACAAGAAAATATTTGTGACATTATGGAGGTGGGCTTCTTTTCTGCCATATTTAAAACTGTTGTCACTGTTATCTGTTGCCTCTAGGTTTTTGGAAGTTTAATCCATATAATAGCTTATTGCCTTAAGAGATGGCTAGACATTATTTTGTATAGAGGAAGGCATGAATGTCACAGGTAGTGGGTTCTTCTTCTTTGAGTCCTTGCAGCACCGACACTCACCAGTTTACTTGATGTTACAAATGGCTACCTAAGTGGGTAGCAGTGGTTAGAATTTTCAGCCTGGGATCAGAGTGTTATGCCTATGTGTATTTTTGTACCTAAGGTGAAATACTGACCTAGAATGCAGTAAAATTTCCCTAAACGGGAAGGTGCCTCCCTACCCTCTCATTTCCTTGTTAGTGGCAAGTGACAGAAGAAGGCTTCCAAACCTTGGGGAGTCCTGGATGGCTAAGAGATGAGATCATTTCCAGTGAAACTTACCAGCTGCCCCGAATTCACTCTTCAGAGCACTATGCTTTTATTACGAGATTTAATTATAGGATAAGGAAAGTGCTGTGAGCATCTTTAGACCACACATGTGAAGCTACACACTTGAATCTAGGAGTTTAGAGTAGAGCCGCTAAGGAAAACAGAGACCGCCCACTCTTCTTACCTGAATGTCATGTATCTTGTTCTGTATTTGGCCTTGAGATTCATTTGTTTTATATTTTATTGTGTTCTATTAATTCCAAGCATTTTTAGTTTGTTCTTAACAATTACTTAGTAGTTATATTATTTTGTATGTTTGTCTTCCCCTTAGTTTTTCTACATGCGCATGGTAAATGTATACTTCCTATATGGAAATCATCCGAAAGAGATGAAAGTTTCTTTAGAACAGATGACTCAAAGGAAGGCTGTTCAAGGCACCATTTAATGTATTGGCACCAGTGTCCCCATTCTTCCCTCAAGACTGTACTCCTGAGTTCCTTTGACTCAGGTTCATTACCTTAATCTCGAGTGGTAATATGGCAAACTCAGATAAATCAGGACTAATTGTTAATCAGAATCAGCACTGGGTACAAAGAGATCTTACTGGAGGCGTCTGAGTATTGTTCAGACACGAGGGATAACCCGTGTTCTGCTTTACTTGGCCAGAACATTGTCTCAAGCTAGGGAGTAGGCTCCACTCCAGCTTTATCCCTGGGCAAAATTTATGCAGCTCCACTAACCATTAAGGTAATTAAAAGAGTGGAAAGGAAAAATATTTGCTTAAAGTTGAAGTATATTTTAATTAATCATGAAAAATAACAAATAAAACTAAGAAGTAAGGACGCAATAGGGAGATTTTTACTGTTTTCTTTAGTAAGGTTTAGATTTCCCCTTAATTCTTAACAGAGCATTTTTCATCCATATTAGAAATAAGAACTTGAGATTCTACATCTGTCTTTGGGTTGATAAGTGAGATACAGCATAATTCTGTCTTATTTAAAAGATAATGTCCCTCTATCATTCTTTGAACTAATAACTATTCAGTTGATTGAAAGGAGTCCTTCAAAGTCAAATCCAGATACAAAGCTGATAGTGCAAATCTTGGTGTTGGAAGCACAGAAATAGTGGGAAATTCAAGTTAAAAGAGAGGGTAAAAACCCCACCTACTTAATATGGCTAACTAGAACATTATGTTACATACAAAGTTTCTGCTAATGATCCTGTCCCTGCTCATTGCCAAGAGTGGAAATGCTTCTTCTTGACATAGCTGTAGAATGCAGAGTTATAGAAGCATCTCCATTGAGAATGTGATTTTACCCATCTACCTAGCCTGGACTCTTGCCACAGTACCATTTGCAGCCTTCACTATGTAAGCTATTTAATGCTGTTCATCCTGCCCATTGCTGCTAGACACATTTTATGTAAAACTCAGTTTTGTTTATGCCACTGTTTTCCTCAGGCATTGAGTAGAGTATGAGTTTTTCATGTTTTGGTCTTTGGGTAACTTTACTACTGCATCTATTTTGAGCATTCCCTCCTGTCTCTGACTCTGGCCATATTATTTCTGCTTTATCCATTCTTTCAGCACAATGCACTGCTCTTGCCCTCCGCATCTTCACCGCTGCCCTTGGAAGATCCTATCCTGGGCTTCTAAAGTCTTTTGTCTTTAGTGTTGTTCTAGAAAGCTGTAACCCAGGCCCACATGCTTGCTGGGCAGGACTCTACTTCTTAGCTATGCCTCTGGCTTTAAAAGTCCATTTGAAATGTCATCTTTTTCACAAAGAACCCTTAGTTCTAATGGATTGAGGTGGTTTTTCTTTTTTTTAACTCATCATATATTTTTCTCATTTTGTCTTGGTTCATTGTGTGTAGTCATCTAGGCAGTCTTTGGTGGTTGTCTGTTCTCTTACTAGTCTGTATAGCCCTTTAGTGTAGAACCTGTAATAAGTTTGTAAGGACATGCTATCCCCACTTCAGTGTGTCTATTAAGTTGGAATATAAATATTTCTGCTTGTTTCAAGGAACACAGAGAGAGCTTGTTTTGCCATGTATCTCCATCTCTGTCTGTCACACAGTAGGTCCTTAATAAATAATAGCACAGTAGTTGTAGCCAGATGGCCAAACTTTGACTTTTGGCTCTAGTATCTACCATCTTGTAATTCTATATCTCTGTTTTTATTTTTACCTATAAAATAACAATAATAGTATTATTTCCCTTATAGGATTATTGTGAAGATTAAATGAATCAATAAATTTAAAGCATTTAAAGTAGCATCCAGCAGACTAAGGCTGTATTGCGTAATTCAGGAGCTGCTGGCCACATGTGGCTCTTCAGCAATGAAATGTGGCTTGTCCAAGCTGACATGCTTTTAAGGTCTTAACGCATTCTAGTTCAGTGATGTGTTGTAAAAAATATTAAAATTTTCATTTTATATTGATTTCACGTGAAAATAAAATTTTGGCTATAGTAATAAATAAAATGTACTAAAATATTACCTTTTAACATTTTTGTTGATATTTGGTATGTGTGTTTATGTGTGTGTGTGTGTGGGTGTGCAATTGTTACGTGTAAATATAGGTGGCCAGATGCCAGAGCATACGTGTGGAGGTCAGAGGGCAAGTTGGTTGTTGGTCTTTGACCTTATTTGTTCTCTGTTCTTTTTCTGCTATGAATGGCAGACTTACTGACCTATTGGCTTCTGAAATTGTCTTTTCTTGTCTCCTTATCTCTCCATAGCAACACAGACATTGGTGTTATATGTCTAGGATTTACATGGGTTCTGAAGCTCCAGACTCATATCCTAAGGCTGGGTGGCAAGTGCTTTGCCCATTCTGCCATCTCTTCAGCTTAAACAACTTTTTAAGAAATATGTTACCAGGAAGTTTTAGGTTGTTTTTTGAGACAGGGTTTCTCTTTCTAGCCCTGGTTATCCTGGGACTCAGACTGTAGACCAGGCTGGAACAGGCTAGCCTTAACTTAGAGATCTGCCTGTCTCTGCCTTCTGAGTGATTGGATTAAAGGTGTATGCCGCCAGGTCCAGACAGTTATTACTAGGAAATCTTAAAACTAAACGTTTTTATCCCATTATGTGCCTGTTATATAGCAGTATACATGTTCTTTGTTGACTTTAATTGACATGGCATTACTACTGTGTTTACATTAATACTGGCACTAAGACTCTTTTCCTCCTATAGCTGCTTGACTTTAGTGATTCTAGTTGCAGGTTTTGGAAAGAATGATAGAAACAGTGTGATGATCCAATGAGGGGACTCAGGGGTGGGCAGTTTCTGACCTCAAGTGAGGCAAGACTGGTCTAGTCTCACTTCAGAGCCATGTGTTCTAAGTTGAAGATGTTCTCTTGCTGACTGGAAACTGAGACATCCCTCTACTGCTATCCCTATCAGTGCTTTTTCCTTATTGTAGGGAGTGAGCTGAATTCGTTTATCAAAGTTAGATTTCCATTTATAATAATGAAAACGAAAGCTTGTTTAAAATATAGATTGCAAATGATTTCTTTGATTCAGAAGATCCTTAGTTTTCTTTTAAGGGAGTCAATGAAAAGATGATAGCTTTGAAAAAGAACATAGGAAAAAATTAAACATTTACTTACATTAATTCTAAATAGTCTTTAGCTGTGACAACTTCTATTGCTAGACACCAGGGCTGTGCTGAACAAGACTGACATACTCTCGTATCTGAGATAGATTCATTAAAGGCAGTTGTGTGATCGTGGAAGTTGGTTTGAGTGCATCTTGGGCCTTAGAGTGATTCTGGTTTTGGCACTGACCGTACTGATATCTTTGCCTCCACCATTTTATTAGCTGGACTGCCATACATATCTAGGGTGATTTCAGAGTTTGGTTTAGGTGTCCTATGACTTGAAGGCTGCCTAGACAACAGTGTGTATTGGTGTTTGTGTGCTTATTGATTTTTTTTGAGGTCTTCTTCATAATTGCTTCTTATGGCAGCTTGAGTATTTAGACTTGATGGATGGGATGTGCATGCCCAATAGAGACAGCCATCTGCAGTGCTGGTTTCCTTTGAGATCCTAAGGTATACTGAATGGCCGTATCTGAGTGCGTTCTTACTAATAGAGAACCAAGAAAGTTGGCAAGAGAACTTGCCAGGCTCAGTGGAGTCATGTGGCTTATTTATCTAGGTAAGTTTTGAAACAAAAGAGTCATTATAATGTGAGGGGACCACCCCCCAATATTTTGGGGAGGCAGTTGGAAAAATATGTTTTCTTGATTCTGTTCCAAATAAAAATTCATGAACTACTTTTCTTATTTGACCAACATCTAGTCAAAATCTGTTATCTCATGTAAAGCTGCTCTGTGGTCCTGTTTACCCATTGTTGTAGTTAGGGTTTCTATGGCTGTGAAGAGACACTGTCTCCACAGCAACTCTTATAAAGCAAAACATTTAATTGGGGTGGGGTTTCGGAGGTTTAGTCCATTATCATCGTAGTGGGACATGGCGGGGTGCAGGCAGAGATGGTGCTGAAGAAGGAGCTGAGAATTCTACATCTTGATCCACAGGCAACAGAAGTCTGTGGCCATACTGGGTATAGCTTGAGTATAGAAGACCTCAAAACCTGCCTCCACAGTGACACACCTCCTCCAGCAAAGCCCCATCTCCTGACATTCAAACTACCACAGCCATGATATGAAATCTACAAAAGGACACATCAGAGGCCGTTTAAATATGAACTCTATTTTTGCTTGCATAGTATTTCTGGATATATAATTTCAAACTTGGACAGTTCAGGAATAACTGTTTATGTTCGCTAATACTAGTTTATTATAGAGGACGTAGTAATGTTAAATAGTGAGACTGGTCTAGGTTTTAAGATATTTGAGTTGTAAAGTATTAATCGCAACATGAAGGAAAATGTCTTTTATGTAAAGCTTAACATGTCTATACCTGTGCCAATAAAGATGTATCAGGCGCCTGGAACAGAGAGATACAGGCAGCAACAGCAAGTGCGTTTATGTGTGCACTTACGTGCGGATCCAATAAGTGTGTTGTAAATGTGTGTTTTTCTGTAGTTTTGGCTAATTTTTAAAAAACTAAACATTTTCCTTTTGTTTTTCTTGCCTGGAGTTATGCTCACCTTCATTTTACTCTGTCAAACAACATACAGGACAGTAAATGAGGACTGAAAGGATCTGCACTAGGAAACATTGTCTACAGCCCAGTGGTCCACGTCATCATTCTTCTGCTTGTAGGATATATTGCATAATCAGGAGAGGCAAGACAGGCCAAATCCTTTTAGAACACCATGTCTGGGGAGGTTGCAGAATCCCAGATGTTTGTTTCTTCTTGTCGTTGTAACAGTCTCACTTGTGACAAGATCTTGGAAGCCACCTGAGGATGTCATGAAAACCACATTCCTGTTACTATTGTTTCTTCTGAACATTTAATGGATAGGGGTATACTTGATTTTATATGTATTTATATATGTAATTATATATGTTGTATATGCTATTCATATAACACCTGAGGATGTGATGAAAACCACATTCCTGTTATTGTTGTTTCTTCTGAACATTTAATGGATAGGGGATATGCTTGATTTTATTTGTATTTATATATGTAATTACATGTATATGCTATTTATATTTAAACAAACCAAAAAATCAAATCATAAAATAACCAAGTGAAAGAACCTGTATCTATTTTCATGTGCTTGTAGTCACATACAAGAATAGTATTTCCTGACAAGTCAACCAAAGCTCTTGTAAGAAAATGGGCTGGCTTTATTTGTTTTTACAGTGAATCATTGTAGCAACAATTGGAAGTTTTGTAGCCTGTATCCCATTTTAGAGACCTGTCAGATTAGGAATAATTTTTGTTTGTCCTGGATCTTTTGAGACAGGGACTCACAGGCTGGCTTGGATTGGGGATATTCCTGCCATTGCCTCCTGGGTGTTGAGATTACAGCCTTTCCTACCATGCCTAACAAGTTAAGTGTCTCAAGAAGCTGAAGATGATTTTCCAGCTTGCTTCCCGAATGGTAAGCATGGGAGAAGGAAACACTTTTAAAAAAATTCTGTTTAGAAATTAAGTTGTTTTGTTATTGATATAAAGAAACACCAGGATATAATGCTCAATATTTGTTAGCTTTAGTTATTTCTATTTTATAAACTAATATTATATTTAAACTACTTCCTGAGATAATTCTATTTTTATTTGTTCTTAATGTTTCCAGAAATTTTAGTTAAACTTATAAATTGAGTGATTCCAACCAGAATTTTTTTAAAAAAATAAATTTTGTTTCAATATATGCAGGTGTAGTTTACTTTGCAGGCATGAGAAATATCTATTTTATTAAGTCCTATGAGGAATATGTGTCACATACATTTAAGAAAAACTATTTAAGATGAAAAATTTCAAAAATGACTTCCCCCTGGTGTGAAGTAAAACTAAAACCCCAGCACATCTCTGTCTGTGCTAATGACATTGAGGTGACAAACTGCAGGCAGGTGAGGTTCCTGGGGGTGTTCTCACACCTGCACCATGAGCTTGGGAAACAGCTGGGCTTGGAACTGCCTGCTGGCCTTGCTTTCTGTTTGATGCAAGACCAGCTCTCAGGCTGAGGCCCTTGCATTTGCACAGAAGACTCCGAGTGTTTGAAAATAGACAAATGGGACTGTGGTGGGTAGTAGGCCCTGGTTTTACGAAGCTTCTCTTTCAGCTGGAGAGAGGGAGAAACGGTGCTGTCCTTACCAAGCTGCAGGCCCATCTCTTTCACAATTACCAAGAGTTTTGGCTGCCAGGCAGGTGTTATTTAGGAAGCCATAGACAGGAAGGAGTATCTTGTCTACTGCAGTTCTGGGTCTGCGACCCAGTAGATAAGAGTGTGAACCTAGTTAAGGACACTTTCCTGCTAGACTCTGCCTCTTTCTCTGCAGCTGCTAAACAGAAGTCTGGAGGTCTTAGCCCTTCTTGCTATAACTTTCCTGCAACTTGTGATGGAATTCTCAGGTGCAGTTCATTTATATGGCTTCTGAAGAAAAGAGGCATCTGTACTTGTTCAGGTACAGTAGAGTAGATTTATGTTTGAATGACACAGCCATCAATCAGGGCAGTTCAAGATTCCAGAAACTGTCTGGCCACGGATACTTTGTTTCTTGCTCCTCTAGGCCCATATGCTTCCTGCTCTCTTGGGACTCATCTTTTCTTTTCTGTACTGATGTAATTGTGGAAAGTTTGGTGGGGCCTCCAAACATCGTTTCCCAGGAACTCCGAGAAGTACATTGTCATTTTGCTTTTTGGGCAGTCTGCTGCCTCTGTTCTGTTACACACTGATGTTTGCCCTTGAAGCCGGAATCCCAGAACAATCAGTCTGGAACCAGCCTTCAGGTAGATTTAGTTTGCCGTGAAAATGTTTCAAAGCTGAGGGATTGGGGTGTAGCTCAGCAGAGTGCTTGCCCAGCATGTACAGAGCTGAGTTCTTTCAGCACTGAGGGGATAACACTTTGAGCCTTTAAACTTTGGGGACACTTGGTGTGATAGCTCAGAGTTCTGGTTTCTCTGCCATCTGTACTTTGTGGACCTCTTGGGTAGGAAAGCTCGAAGTTAGATTTTTCCTTTGAATCACTGCTTTTTAACCTTTTTAGTGTGTGCACACGTGTGCATACACACACAGGTAGTTTTTGCTACTTTTTTATGCAACATGTGATTAATTTTTTATTTAATTAAAACACTAATGGTTGAAAAACCCTAGAGTGGCCTCTCAGGGCCCTTCTCCTAAACGTGCCTTGCTTTTTAATGCCTAGCGTTCAGCAGCATTTCTGGCTCCCAGTACTCAGACATTGTCCTCCACAGGAAGGAAATAGTGCCTATAGGCCACACCCTCTGAAGCTCCTTACTGGGTGAGGAGGTTACTAAGATGAGGTCTAGATCCTTAGGATCATCTAGTTTTCTACTGCCGAGGACAGAGACAGAGTAAATGCTACCCCTCCTTCCCACCAGTATTCTACTCCACCTGCCTAAGGCCAAGGTGAATGACAGGAGGAAACAATCCCTGGAAGACTGCTTCCAGACTACCCCATGGGTTGCATTTGGTAGGTTCTACCTGGTGTCAGGGACACTGTGGATCGCACTCATCTTTTTATATGGAAAGCAAAGCAAATTTGGGACCTTGATTTGTCTAATAGGCTTTATGTTTACATTATAGATTCGTAAGTACTGCCATTAACTAAGATGGGTCAATAGGCAGGGGCAGAAAAAGACTAAAGATTCTGCAGTTAGCTTCTCTATCTTTGTGTTTTATTGCTCTGAAGGAGGGGAAGAGAAAACTCTTCTTCATTAGGACTATCAAGGACCACTGCTGCCTTAAATATTAATTAGGAAAAACAGAATATATTTTATATGATTTAAATTATAGGCTCCTGTTCAGCCATTCAGATTACATTCTTCAATGGTTCTGAGGAGAGTAGAAAAAACTCGGAGTTTTGATGTAGAATATTTGACCCATTGATCTTCTATATTGCCTTCTTACTGAGAGTATGCGTACGTTTTTATATAACAGGCCTTGATTTCCCCCAACTGTAAATAGATATGATATGAATATCCCCCTTTCTACCTGTCTCATTGATTTCTAGTGGTTCTATGATACTGCAGGCATATGCATATATATACATGTTTGTGTGTGCGTGTATATGTGTGTGTATATATACACATGCATGCATACCACATCTTTCTGTGCCATGAGCTGCAGTTTTATTAAGAAAGAGAATTATGTCACAACTGTCTGGAGTACTTGAGGTCTTTTGCAGAAGTCACTAAGCTGCTGTTTGTGATCTGGTTCCACTCTGGGGAATATAGGGTTATTTTGAGGACCCTTTAATCTAGTCAAATCTGGTGTTACAATAATAGTATGGGGACTTTGAACTGCTTGGGTTCTTGTTGGAGGCAAAAGTAGAGAATGTTCCTGTTCCTTACTCACGGTTCTTTAACACTAACTTGCAAGCTTTTATTTTATTCTTTTAATAAAAAGGAATTTCTTCTCAGTGTTTCAGATCTACTGTAGGGCTAATGTGTTGAGTCATCACACACTGGAGGCCACTAGAAAGGTCAGTAAAGAAGGGTGTGGCAGGATTTATTTTTGCTCCTTGTCTCAGTGTTAACTCTTTCTCTGTCAGGTAAGCCCCTTCACAAGCAGCTTGGAGAAAAATAATTTGCTCATTCTAACAAACAGCACTTAGACCTCAAGCAAAACAGTTGATCCCCTTAGAATGTGGCCTGAAAAAGTCTGGTTTCTATGATGTCACATGGGAATTCAAAGTCTGTGAATGGACTTGTGGCATGTGGCAAATCTAAGCCCCTTCCTACTGTATGACTGCTGGGAGCACCAAGTGGTAGGACCTTCTTATTTGGGGAACATTCATCTGCATTAGTATCCACGTTTTTCCTCAAGAAAAGCAGAGTTAGTTTCTTTTATCAGTCACCAACTTGCTGGCCCTGGGCAGGTTGCTTTGAATGTCTCTGAGCCTCTTGGCAATTGTCAGTCACAGTGTTTAGTATGCTGCCTGGGGCTTAGAATTTTATTGCAGCTTCTCTTATTTCTCTCTTTCTCTCTCTCTCCCTCCCTCCCTCTCTTCCTCCCTCCCTCCCTTCCTCCCTCCCCCCCAATCATTTTGTCTGTCTGTCTCTCTCATACACACAGAGAGAAACAGAAAAACACATAGAGTCACAGACAAACAAACAGACACACACACACATTCTGTAGGCTAGAACCCTCAAGGGACTAGCTCCAGCTTCTGACATTGCTCAGTCCACTGTATTTAAGGATAAAACTATAGGCTTCTGGGCTCTGCTACTTTTGTCAAAGAAATTGTTTTGAAATCAAAATGCAATTTAAAAAGGCTAATAATGAGCTTTACAAAAGAAAGTTTCCTAACAGTATTATCCCTTATTAGTATATATTTCTTTTTATTTTATATAATTCTCTGTGTTTAACATTTTTAATAATTTATTTAACTTTATGCACATTGGTGTGAAGGTGTCACATCCCCTTGGACTGGAGTTACAGACAGTTGTGAGATTCAGTGGGTGCTGGGAATTGAACCTAGGTCCTCGGGAAGAACAGTCAGTACTCTTTAACCTCTGAGCCACTTCTCCAGCCCCTGTGTTTAAGGTTTTTAAGGTTGAGTATTGAAATATGTCTTAATAACTGCAACTGTAAAACATGGATGTTGAAACTTTTGTAAGTCAAATGGGGAGATCTATCTGTATGTACGTGTATGTGTGTGTGTATGTGTGTACGTGTATGTGTGTATGTGTATGTGTATGTGTATGTACGTATATGTCTGTGTACATGTATGTGTATGTGTGTGTACATGTATGTGTGTGTACGTGTATGTATTGTGTGTGTACGTGTATGTATGTGTGTGTACGTGTATGTGTGTGTATGTGTGTGTGTATAGTAATTCTATCTACTTTGGCTAGGGTTCTGTGCTATGTATTATTTTTCTATTTTACAAACCAATAACAAGGAAAGTGGATCTCAGAAAGGTTTTTGTCTGATTGCCACATGTGTAGCTATTGTTAGTGTTTGTATACTCTCCTGTGTTTTAGAGTTTGTTGGCTATTATGAATTTATTCTCATTGTAGACAAGAATAGCAGAGAAGTCTTTCTAGACGGAAACAAAACTTTAACCTCAGAAATTATCTTAAATGGGATTTGTTTCTGGTGCTGGGCGTTGAAGCCAGGTGCCTGCCAGCATGTGGTAGGAAAAGCCTTTTTCTGCTAAGTTAGAACCCCAACCTGTAACTAGTGTTTTGTTTTTTATATTTTATATAACAATAGCTGCATGTTTCCTTGGTGAGTTACTTAGGAGTCTTTATAATCCATGAGTTTGGGTAAACAGCTTAGAAGCAGATGTGAGGAGGAATTGATTCTTCTCTTCCCCTTTATTCTCCTTTTACAAATAATGTCTTGGATTTTGTGAGTCTCCCATCCCAGAGAACATTCCCCTCTTGGCCTCATCCCCTCTCCCTCCTCCTCATTTCCTTTCTTCATTCCACTGTATCTTCTTCCTCAATGAAATTTACATCCTTATTAATTACATGCAAACAAAATTGATGCATGTTGTAAAGAAGGATGCATGTTGCATATAGATGTATGCTGTGGCAAATTTCATGTACAGAACAAATAGATGTATATCCCTTTGTGATGATGATGGGGGAGATTAAGAAAATTTGGCTAAAATTTGATAGCTTTGCCTTATAAACCCCGTTTTCATGGAAAAGGATGCTATCTTGTATTCTGTTACTTAAAATAACTGCATAGATAAGATTTAATGCCTTTACCATCCTTCTAATCTGTTCTTGTCAGAAAGAGATCTGTGGTCCTGATATTGTCTTTTTATTGTCTCTGAAATGGTAATTTGTCAGGTGGTTTCATATAAAAAGGATGCTAAAGCTTAAGAACATGCCCATAAGGCGGAAACATATAATTTGGCTAATGGAGATTGCTAGCCATAGATAATAATCACAATATTAGTAATTCAGGGCAATGTAAAGCTGTTTAACATTGCTTTAGAGTCACTTAACTAAACCAGAGAGAGAAGACGATTCCTTATCAGAGCTGACTTCATAGAATACCAGTTATATAAAACTGGAGAAACAGGGCTCAGGATGGTCAGCTCATAGAGTTGGCAGTCTAGGGAGAGTTTCTTTTCTCAGTTTAATTCATGGGTAGTTTTGGACCTATTAATTCTCCCACATAAGTGAGACCAGGTATCAGTCTGTAGGTGGAGGTGATTTAGAGTGTGTTCTGAAACATCAGTGAGATGTCACGGCTGCGGCTGCGTAGAATTGCAAGCTAGAGAGAGCTGAGACAGGTGAAGGACACCGCAGAAGCAGAAGTGCTGCGGATCATTATCACTTTCTGGGTATTCTCCTAGGCTGTTTCTCCAGTTCTTCCTGTCTCCCCTCCAGACACACAGCTGACACAGCTTGGCATAGTGCGTACAGCATGACAATCTACTGATGGCATAATTCCCAAGAATTGCTAGGTGGTGGTGAGGGGTTTTGATCAAACTGAAATTTTCTTTGTTTAAGTTCTTTCTTGGCATTATAGTCTAGGCACACCTTTAAAGTAGTGTTTTCTCTCTTTGCAACAGAGTATCTGGCTCTCACCCCTGTTAAGTGTTAGCCAAGGCAGTTTTTAAAAGACAGTTCAGTGTTTGTTATATTAACCAGTATTGCCCGCTTTAAATAATGTGGTGTCTGCTCTAAGACTTACTTCAGTGTGATCACCCTTTTTATTTATTAGATATTACTTCTTTTTGTTTGAGTTAAGAAACAAACAATTTTTACAGTAAGCATTATCAATGATTTCAAGTCAGAATCAAAAATATTAAAGATTCTTAACTGAATAATTTGTACAGGA
>LOEQ01000573.1:311507-314007 GCA_001685075.1 Bramus lutescens | reverse complement strand
ACACTTTTCAGACTGTCCGTAATTATATACAGAGTTGAAATAAGAAAAATATGTGTGCATGCTGAAGTTAATTTTTAGACATCAAAGGAGCCCAGATGTTGCCTGTTCTGGCTGTAGAATTGGGAGCCTTGGCTTTTATTCAGTGACAAACAGAGGTGTGTTTGTTACCTGTGCTCTCATGTGTCACTTAACAGTAAGGACATGCTGGGAGACTTAGATGGAAGTGTTACGTGAATGTCGTTGAATCTCCTACCCAATCCTAGATGCTGTAGCCTGACCATTAAAGCCATGTGCTACATTGTCTTGCTCCTAAGGCACAAAGCTACACAGCATATTACTGTTCTGAATATTATAGGTACCTGTAATAGATGTTTTTTATATCCAAATGTATCTGAACATAGAAAAGGTACAATAAGAATACATGAATGAGTAAGAAAGTGTGAAAATTGGTGCATCTGTGGGGCACACTTCTTATGAATGGAGCTTACAAGTCTTAAATTGCAGATGAGTTGGTGAGCGGATGATGTGTGACCTTGATGGCCTCAAACATTATAACAAACCACTGTGGACTTTATAAACACCGTGCACTTAGTCTACACTGAGATGATGCAAAGGTCTTTTGTAATTAATCAAGTTATTATATTTTTGGATTTTATAAAACATTTTTAAATATTTGGATCTTATGTTTAGCTTAATATATGGACATATACTGCTATACAAAAGTACAAGACTGTTGAACTGTTTCTGAGAATCTTTTTTTACTTAAAAAACTTTTTTGTTAAAAATTAATATGCATACATGCATAAGCCTCAGTCTAAACAGCATCAGGACATAGCTTGTCTTTCTTGGCAGTGACAAGATGAGCTGCCACTTGTTGGGGAGCCACGTTAGACTTCTCTTCAGGAAAATGTCTTTAGTAGTCTATGCTTATTTTTTTAATCATGGATTTATTTTAAGCAGATAATTTACCATGCATATTTTGCTCCTCCAATAAAACCCTTCATTTTCTTCTTCCTTAGTTTATTTGTCTTTCCTTCTTTTTCCACCGTGTGTTCATTAGATAATGTTTTTAAAAGTCAACTGCATGGCAATCTATGGGACCACAGTGTATACCTGGTCCAGTTTCAATGGAAACATTGCCTGACTAGCCAGTGATCAAAGCCACTTGGAGTATGTATAGTCACAGATCCTGTATCTGCAGGGCTTCTAATCACCAAAGGCAGCAGTTGTTTCAAGCTGAAGAATTATAGCTCATCATTATTGCCATTTTTACCACATGAGTCTTCTACCAAGTTTATATCTGTGAGTATATGCATACACATATATATTATATTTGCATTGCTTGTCAGTGTGCTTGTGCAAAGGAAATGGACTTACAAGGTGGGTAGAGAGCATGGGGAGAATTTTAGAATGCCTTTATCATCTCTGTAGTTAAGTGGAATATGTAATATGAACAGTGCCTTCAGTATGATCAACACTTAAAGATGACTTTCTAACTCATAAATTTCTTAATTCAATTTTGGGTATTACTTCAAGTTAGAACTTATTTAAGTTGTACATATTACAATTACTTGGAAAAATACTTTAAAGTCTGGTGTTTTGAGGCAGGAGCTTGCTTTGTAACCATTGAAGTGTGATCTTGGGTTTAGTGTATTTAACCTCTGAACTTTCCAATCATTGTCTGTAAAATGAGGTTGGCAATAATGCTTTTCTTTGGGATGATGTGAGGATATAAGAACATCTTTTGTAAATTCATATACATTTTCACTTACTAAGATATTCTTGTCAAATAACCTAAATTAGAATGAAGGTGATTTGGATCAAGTCCCTGAGTCCACAGTCTAGAGTCAAATTACATTTGTCCATTCTACTTGGAGAGCGGGGGCCACTAAAGATGTATGGTTTTAATCTTATTTTTGTTAGAGGCTATGACTACTCTAACCCCCTTAGCTTCCATTTAAAAACTTGAAAATAGTTCATTTTCTGTTCTAATTACTTGGCAGAAATTTAGAGTAGAAAGAAACTAGTAACAAGCAACCTTTCCTTTGCACTTACAGATCAACAAAAGAGATTCTTGGGTCCTAGAGACCAAAGAAAGAATCAGCATGAATGCCCAGGGTGAATTGACGGATTGCAGAGCCTGGCTGGTAATTACTTTCACTGAGCTAAAACATTAACTTGATACATGGGAGTGGGGCCAGATGAAAATCAGGAGGTGGACCTCTTCCTCCCTGTGGACTGCCCATACCTTCCTTGTGGAATTTGTGGCAATAGCTGTCTCTTTGGTGGGAGACTCCTGCTTCCTCTCCTGAAACTTGGCATGGGTTTCATCCCCAACCCTGGTAGACTAGGAATGGTACCTTTGTTTTGGCTATTGTAGAGACAGGTGTTTAGGTCAGCCTGCTTTCTGGGATGGCTTGAAATCTGTTTCTCAAGACATTTCAGCAGGATACCAAATACTAACAGACCTTTCTCATCTTGGCGGTTCAAATATGGCTGG
>LOEQ01000573.1:285490-311488 GCA_001685075.1 Bramus lutescens | reverse complement strand
TTTTTAAGTGGATGTTGAACTCACAGCCTTGCACGTGGTTGGTAAGCATCTTGCCATTGAGCTCCAGTCTGTACTTCAAAGATTTAGATTTAGCTTTTGGATATTGGTGACATAGTTACTAAACAGATACCTAACTTCAAACTAGAGGATATTATCCTCTTCAGAAGAGCCAGGGGATTTTTTTTTAAATGACACATGAGAGTTACTGATACTTTACTACTTTGCTGTCTTGGAAATATTGTGAATCCATAATGAGGTGATGTGACTAAGAAATGATGTAGTTTTTCCTGTGTGTTGGAGGGCACATACATGTTTTCAGATAGTCATAGAGTTTAAAGTAAATGAGAACTCATTTAATGTGCTGTGTTCTTAATGCCAACCTTCCCATAATACAATAGGAAGGGATGAACTTGAACTCAAGTTTTTTTGGTTCAAGTTGATTATTACATCATGGGAATAATAGTTATTGACCTAAGAGACTTAGAGTGGATTAAATCTTAGAGTCTGTGTTAAAGTTAGAGGTGGCTATAGATTCTGAGCTTCCCCGTGTCGTTTACCTTTATAATTTCTGTCATACTTTATTTCTACAACTGCCATGATTTCTTTGGTGTATGCCATATTGTTGAATTCTGACGTGAATAACAAAGATTTTGTGGTTTATTTCCATCCCTCAAATGGGCAGACCTTAACATCTATCACTGTGCTAGCCAAACCAAGGGTTACCTGCTGCTCTAACCTGCCAGGGTAGGGTATGTACTCAGACTGCACAGAAAGAAAGCCTAACAATGTTTGATGCTTCTGATGTCCTTGGTGAGTCAGAGAAGGCAGATAATTGAATACTAGAAATTCTAATGTTAGATTTTTGTTTTGTATATTTATTAGTTATATTTCTAATATATAAATATTTGTCACATGTGACTCTATAAATATTTTCTCTTGTAATAACAGACATTTTGTGGAATTATGATTTATTGTGGAGACATCTACCATACTTTCTTGCTTTTTAGACATCTGAATTTAAGTTACACTATTTCAGGTATATAAATACTCAGTCTAGCTAATATAAAACTCTAAGTTGGAAGGCTTCAGTTATAAAATGTGTTATGATGAGGTTAATTAAAAAAATCAGAATTTTGTGGAATTTTACATGACATGAGAATATTGACATATTGATAAGAAAAGAGCATCTATTAAGAGTTAGTTGCATCATCTGTGATATTGTTAGTTTGCTTTCATCTCTTTTGGTATGTTTGATGCCTGGTTACTATCATGGCTTGGTAGAAAAACACAGACTGTGGAGTAATATTGCTTTGGTATTTTAGCCATTTTCTTTACTTAAAAGCTTTGGGATTGAGTATATCATTTTTTTCTAAACCTTGGATGTTGAAAAGTTGGGGTGTGGGGCTGGACAGATGGTTCTGTGGTTAAGAAAACTTGCTTCTCTTGAAGATGACTGGTCTGGGTTTGATTCCAGATGGCTTACGGCCATCCAACAGAAACTCATATCATGCACATACATGTATATAGGCGAAACATCCATACACAGAGAGTAAAATAGATATGAATTTTAAAAGTAAAGGTGCTATTCATTTTCCAAGATTCCCAATTGTGAAGTGACTGGTTTTATTTTTTTCCTTCTGACCACAGCTTTTACTTCAGCTCCCTTCGTTATATTTCACAAGGATCAAGTCATGACATAAAAGAGCGTGGAAAGTTTTTGTTCTTGTGCTAATGTTTTCTGTAGTTAGCCTTGTAAATCATGTCTTTACTGTGGAACTCTCGGCTCTGTAAATCTCAGGCTCTTGAGAATAAAACTCAGGACAATCATGAAGTGTCTTACTTCAGAGGATGAGGAAGCCAAGCAACCTAAATCATGAAGTCCTATGAGCAGAGTTGGGTTCCTGCCTCCCCTCAGCATCACCTGGGGATGTCGAGAACAGCATTCCCACCTGCCTCCTGCTGGCAGTGGTGTGGGTGTCGTGGAGAGGGCTGTGGGACTGGCAGAGGTTTTTAACTGTGTGGCTGCCTGGCCTTCCTGGCCATTCTTTCCCCTTCCAGGATCACTGTGATTGCCATCAGATGGCTCATACTCCAAATGTTTCTGATGGTCCAGTGGTCTTAGGAGTGTGTTTTTTTAAAAGGCGAGGTTTAACAATTTGTGTGTGTGTGTGTGTGTGTGTGTGTGTGTGTGTGCGTGCAAACACAAGCAGATCAAGCACCTCTGGAGAAAATGTTCTGTCAAATGTGGAGCCCTATTTTCTGGCTTCTCTAGAGCTGTCCCACTTATTTTGCTTCATTGCCTTGGAGTCCCCATAGTACAGAAGTGACAAATGTCTGACAAGGTTGATTATGTCAGCTATAGTCCATCCCCACTTTAGTACCAGTGGGTATCTTTATAGAGCATTGCATCTTCCTTGGGTCAGTGGAAGGCATGAGGCAGTTGAAAATAGGCCTGGATAGTGGATGAACCCTGTGAAGAATGTTAAGTATTTTTTCTTATGCAATAAGCCTCTCCACCAACACAATAATCCCAATTAGACCCAATTACAAGATGCCCAGGTTTAATGGATGCCAACACTCCTGGGTAGCCCCCAGAAAACACGGAGAGATGGACAGAGAACCAAAAGACCCTGGAAAACCGGGAGACCATGTGTTAATTCTCTGGGGGGCCAGTTTAAATAGCCTCTGGGAGTGGTCTTGACCTTTCCTGGGGAGGGGTCACTGTTTGGTGGGATTTCTTGTAGGTGGAGTCTGGACTGTGGCCACTCCTAGGGGAGGGGGCTTGGAATGGAGTTTTCCATCCAGCATTTCAATATGGATGCTAGGGGGTTGGGGTGAAGCCCCCAACTAAATAAAGACTGGTTCAAGTCTTGGGGTTTTCCTGAGATATATCCTGAATTATATTTGATAGTATTTGAATGCCTGAAATGATGGCACTAATTGGCAAAGCAGGTGCTCCAGTGGAAAGTACATGCCAAAGGGCACAGGAAGAAAAGGTGAATGTGTTCTGTAGGGGTATGTGCTGTGGGTTAGCTTAAAAATAGAAAACCTTCATAGATTTACATGCATATTGTTTCCATGCTTAGGTGGGTGAAAGGAGCAGACACAGGAGAAGGCAGCACTCAGAGGCTTTGCACTCTTGGTGTTTCAGGCGATTTAGTTTTTCATCCTTATCTTTCGTATTGCTGTGCTAAAATACCATGATCAAGGCAATTTACAAAATATACCATATCATTCAGGGCTCATGGTTCTAGAAGATTAGAGTCTGTGACCAACATGACAGGAACCAAGTGTGGCTGTGGAGCAGTGTCTGAGAGCTTAATATCTCATCCACTGGTATGAAGTGGCGTGAGGGAGCCTACTGGTAATGGCGTGGGGTTTGGAAATCTCAAAACCCACCTTCTGCCTGTGACATATCTTCTCCAGCAAGGCCACACCTCCTAATTCATCCCAAACAGTTCCACTAGCTGGGGACCAAGCATTCAAATATATGAGCCTATGGGGCCCATTCCCATGCAGATCACCACAGTCATCATAAACTTGTAGCTAAAACACAAAAACATGCCTGTCATATATATGATCATGTGAATGCCCATGTGTATGCGTGTGTAGCTTCTGTCAGATAACTTGGCCATGATTCTATTTTTCAAGGAAAGTAAAAATTGCTTAAAAGAGAAAGGACAGTTAATTTACCAAAAGAAAAATAAACAAAAGCTTCATTGATTTAAATCCCTGTGTTCTTCCCTCACTCCTTAGTCCCCATAGCAGAGACTTACTCTAGAGAGGACATTGGATAGAATTGTTCTACCAGGTCCTACTGGAAGCTATAAAATTAATGATAACATAGACTATTGTTCTGATTCATTCAATTGACTGAGAAATTCTATTGTTGTTGTTTAAGCTGCTTTGACTCTTAGAGAAGGTAAAATAGTTCATTGTCCTCTGATGTTTGTTTATTTAATGGTGAAGTATTTTCTTAGCTACCTCTGGATGGTGATGGCTTATTCTGCTTCCTTCCATATAGCAACCCCTTCATAGTTTTCATATGGATCTTTAAATTAATTAGGGCAAATACTTGTGTCTGACATAAAACACTGATACCTATTGCATGCCCACTCTTTCCAGGTGACATGGTGTAGAATAGGAACATGAAAGTCCTTGATCTCAACAAAGAAGAGAAGTGCTACCTCCAAAATTCAGTTAGCTGCACTGTCTTTAGAGATGGTCAGCCTTCTGGGTAGGTGTGGGACTAAGTTCTCTCCAGGGCTTTGTAAGAGGAATTCTGCTAGGAGAGGGTAGTGACTACTTCCTCTCTGAAACTTTAAAAAAAATGAACTGATTGCAAGAAGGCTACTGGTTAGAAAAGCAATTAGCCAGCTGGACCTTCTGAGGGTAACACTTACTAGTGAGACAGGCAGAAGGGAACAGAACAACGCTCAGCATTGGGCACCACCTCTGACTAGCTTTTTGGTTATCTGTAAGTTTCCTTCCCAGGATTCCCTCTGCAGAAGCTCCAGAGCAGCCATCAGCATCTGCTGGGCCTGCCTGCCATTTTGAGTCCTGACTCAATTAGCATATGGATACCTTTTCCTTCTCTTCTGTCTGTAGGCTGCTGGCTACAGCTGATTATGCTTTCTCTAGTGCTTGGGGCCTTCTCACTCTCTGAAGCTTTCTCATCTGCCATGTGTCTGACCTCCATGTTGGCTTACCTCAGACTGCATGACCTCTTTCTTCTCTTCCCTTTGTTCAAGTCTCCAGCAGCTGCTGGGATTTGCAGCTTCCCCACTTTGGAGTTTTTCTTTCCAACGTTAGTAAAGTTGTCCTTGAGCTTCTAGCAATAGCACAACACTAAGTATACAATGAACTCCATTTCGGTTGAAGAAATTTCTATTGCAAGACCTGATTGGTAGGTTCTCCTTCTTGGTGGGATGGAGAAGTAGAACAGGCACCTTCCCCAAAGGGAAGCCTACTGATGTGTGAAATCATTAGCCATCTTGTTTTTGCTTCTTGTCTCATCTTCATAACAGATGTGATGGAGTGAATTGTTAGTCTGTTTCTGCTGCTTGCAAACTGAGTCTCTTGCTCAGTAAAGTGATTTCTGCTTTGGATTGTTACCATCGACAGTAAGAGAAAGCAGACTGTAAAGTTTTGAGAAACATGAAGAACCATGGTCCTTTCTAGAGCACTTAGTTTTCATTGCTAGTGTGCCATTAGCCTATTAGGTTTGTTTTGGTGTCTGACTTTGTTGACAGTTCTGCTATTATATTAAAGATGTTTCTTGCTATATATTTTCCATTTTACTTAAGAAAACTCACTTTATTTCCTAAGATGAATTATAATTAGGATTGTTTGATACTAAGAATCTTTTCTCACTTAATACCCCTAATGAAATACAAATGTTCTAAATGTCCTTATGAGCAGATTATATTTAGAGAAGAATCCACTTATTTTAGTTAACTTTGCTTCTGTACCATAAATCCTTATTAGGCCCTCATGTTCCTGCTCCGAATGGAATTCTTGTGAAATCAGACCTCTGCAAGCGGTGTGTTTAACTCTCAGGGTTGGCGGTATTGAAAATGTCAGTGAAGCTTGTGATTATACATACCTTGTTGTGTGGCATTCTTCTTACATACACACTTATGATAAACACAAGACTCTATTCTTACAAAGAGAATTCTATGTACTAATTGGTTCTCATCTGGCATTTACATCAGTATTCGCTAGAGTAAAATAACCGACTTTCTTTGAACTTTTCCACTCTACTCTCTGCTCCTCTATAGTCTGGGAATGGTTTTGCTAACTCCATGGATCATTGTGTGTTGGTCACCATGTCCCAGCTGGATGAACTGATTATGACACTGAGTTATACTGACTTGGAGCTGCACAACATCTGGACATCAGTGTTGTACATCCCCTTCCTGATGATCATGCTTATCTTTTGCAGAAAGCAGACACAAATAACACTTTGAAGAACTCGATCTATGAAGTTACTTTTTGAGTTCAAATTCAGGCTTTATTGGTTACTGTTTGCATATTTGTGGATGTGTTATTTGCCTTCTTTATGTCCTGATATTCTCTTATACATACAGTGGTGACTATACTGCCATTTGCCTTGAAGGTGGTTATGAGGATTCCATGAGCACATCAAAGAGTAATGTCAATTATATTCTATGTGTATATTTGTATGATAATGTTTAGTTGATTTTCTAAAATTACTCCTTAGTATTTTTCTCTGTTGGTCCATTCACCAAATGAGATATTATTGACCTTGTATAAGGACTATCATAAAAATGTAATACTGGCACATAACTTTGTAACTGGTAGCAAAGTTGGAATTATAGGATAGATTTTTTCTATCATCTGTTATTCTTGATGGAGTTGGGTCTTCAGGAACCTCCCTGTTTCTTTGATAAGGTGTACAAAGATAATCAATTTCTATTTCTTAATTCTGTCTAGTGATGATTCACTTCATTTTAAAATTATTAAATATTTCTTCCTTTCCATGATTCTGACTTTTATTTTCCATGGTTAATTAAGTTAACACCAGTTTCCCACCAGTATAGTTCAAAGTTCATTTATCATATTAATGAGCTATGAGTGACCATATCAGAACAATTGTTGTTTTCTTTTATTTGGTTTATAACAGTAAGGAATATAGTTGTGTTGTATCCCTGTGTTTGATAAACACAAGTGAAACTTCAAAAAAGAGATAATTGCAGGAAATCTGTCAATAAAGCACAAAGTGAAGCAGAGAAATGGAAAGTATTCACACTGAAAGTAAAATCTGAACTAATTATGAACAGGATTCTGGAACAGTGTAACTGACCAAGGGAACATTGAGCCTCTCACTGTTGTAAAAATGACATGCAGCTGGGAAACCTGAGGAATGGGTATCTAATTTATGCTTGTAAATTGGGAGGCTGTTTATGTCAAAAATTGTGGAGATACAGCAGAGGAAAGATGATAGAAAAAGCTTCATACTAAGGAATCCCTCCATGAAGCTACATGGTTGTGAAAACACAAGGGATGAAATAATTAAGCTGGTCCAACCCAAACAGAGCAGAGACGTAGAAAAGATACCTAGTGAGCACTACTCAACCTCAGAGTCTCTAGTGTTTGACAATATACCAAACAAGAAAAATGACCGGCATTTTTCTTCAGTTTTCCTGTACATTTGAAACTGATAGTAAGAAATATCTTAATGTTCTGATAGTTGCTTGCTAGTTTGGAGAAAGGGTTTTCCTATTAATCCAGGCTTTCCTTGAACTCAGGGTTCTCCTGGTGCCGGGTGTTTCTCCTATACCTGGCAACAACAAAACAAATAACCAAAAACTTTTAAAGGTCCCAAAACAATAAAAAATTCCATCTTTCTTATTCAGTTATCTTTGAATGGTATTAGTGTGCATGAGTACTTTGTGGTCCTGTATTATGAGGCTGGATGAGAACTGCCTGTATTTATTGAGCCAAGGAGCAACTCTTGTAAGTGATGGGATATGTGGATGAAGGAGACAGGCAAATCCTGTTTTGTGAAATGTTTATCCTGGCATGGGTTTGCTGAGTGTTTTCCATATACATGTATGCATGAATACATACATACGCACGCACGCACGCACACACACACACACACAGAGAACACATATATTCTAAGAATGAAGGTGGGGTGTTTATTTTAAAAACGAGAACCCTAGATTGAGTAGTGCTCGCTAGGTATCTTTTTCATGTCTTGAGGAATACTCTGCTCTAAGTTTGGGTTGGACCAACTTTATTATTTCATCCTTTGTGTTTCCACAGTCATGTAAAATCACTGAGCGTTTTCTTAGTTTGAAACCTTTTCCACATATAATTTATATAATAGATAACATATATATCATATCTATTATAATATATAAAATATAGTAGTAAATTGCAATATAGTAATATTACATTATATTTTATATGAGTAGTCTTTTTCAAATAATTTGGATTTCAGTTGACTGATTAGAGATAAGCCATCTATTTATATTCTCTTTTGCCTAGATTATATACAATTGTTTTCTGTGAATGTAAATATGAAGATGAGGTAACTACCAGACATTTTAAGAGTAGAGGAAAGATCTTTAATTTAGCCTGAGAATATGAAGTGTGTGTGTGGGGGAGGAGATAGCCTAAAGTGGATTAAGAAAAGCTGTGTTGCAAAAGTGTACAAGGGTGAGGACCATCTACATGGAACACACAGAACATTTAAAAGATCAGTGTGTTGGGGTGTATAGGGCCACATGGTCACATCACGCAATGCTATGTAGATTGTAGGTAGTGGAGAGTCAGGATTTTCTCATAATCTCTTTGTGATGAAAGTATGATTTATATGCAGTTATACTGCCACACTTTAATGATGTAGTTTGGTATGTATATGTTCTGTAAACTGCCATTATAGCTGAGATGAAGAACATTTACACTATCCTTGAAAAATACCCCTGACTGATAGAGAAAATAACCTCTTCTCCACCCATTCTTGGTACCACTGATATTTCTCTCACCCCCGTAGTTTAGCCTTTTCCAGAATGTGATGCATGCATAAATCATGCATTGTGTAATTTGTAAGTATGGTGGTTTCATTTGACCTGATGCTATCGATGGGGAAGGGCTTATGAGGCCCTGTCTTCCCTGAGGAGCTGTTGGCAGTTAATGGTTGCTGGTGCAGGAAGAGTCGTTTTCTCCATAATTATAGCCATTGTCAATTTGCCCGTACTCCACTAAATAACCACTAGCTCATGCTCACGCAAGCAGCCTTAATTAAACCACGTTGGTCCATAAAACAAAACAACATGAAAATAGGAGAAAAAGTGAGTGGAAAAGGGGCTCAATAGGAGGGGAACGAGAGGTGGTAACAGGAATTTAAGATGACAAAAATATAATCATGTAAAAGTTTTCAAAGAATACTAAAAAATGAGAGTTTGCTTCACTGAGTATCAGCTACCTCTTTACTTTCAGCTGCCCATTGCTTTCCATAAGGAACAGCAGCATAAATATCACTGAGACTCCAGTGATTCGGGAGATCCCCTAGAGCTACAAGCCAAGAGCATGGTGATCCTACACTAGCTGCAGACTTAGGGATTCTCTTTGTAAGGATCTTGATAAATCTTTTATCAAAAGACATTCTATGGGATTTTAAAAATCTTTATTTTCAGTACTGGGGGATGAAACCCAGGGCTTGGTATGTATTTTGCAAGTGTTCGAGAACTGAGATATATCCCAATTCTTGGCAGTATATTTTTTAAAGGTACAATATGTGAACCAGATTGAACCCTATGTTAAAGACATAGTGGTGATGGAATACAGTACTGTTAATATTTGGGTTGTAATCAGCTCATACTTTGTGGAAACTTCTTCAGCAGGATCCTGAAGCTGTATCAGGCTCAGGGGTGGGGGGTAATTCTGGCTTGGTCACTATTGTCTGCATCTCCCTTCAGTCGGGATAGTTGTACTTTGCAGGAAGACTTTTTTGAAAGATTCCTCACATAATCACCTGTGCTGGAAAGGCCTTTAGTAAAAAATAAAAAAAATCTAATTATAGCAGAATTAGCATTTTATTCTTGGGATAACTCTATCATGTGAAATGATTTCTATTTTCCTCTCTTACAAATAGGAAACTGAGGCACAGGGAATTCAGATTGCTAGCCTAAAGTCTGATTGCTGGTGGGGACAGAGTAGAGACTCAAGCTCAGCCTGCCTCCAGTTTGTATTCTGTGCACACTGAGTCACCTTTAGAGTTCTAGCATGCTAGTGCCAGGACT
Source organism: Bramus lutescens (assembly GCA_001685075.1). NCBI lineage: Eukaryota > Metazoa > Chordata > Mammalia > Rodentia > Cricetidae > Bramus > Bramus lutescens. Next base: position 301,715 of record LOEQ01000573.1, on the reverse strand, counting down.
CAGGTAACTCAACCCGTGTTCTTCATTTGAAGAGTGAAGTCTTGAGAAGGCTCCTAAGAAGGCCAGCTCTGGCTCACACGGTGTTGGTGGAGTAGAACCAGATAACCTGCCCGAGGCTCTGACCGCTCTAGGAAGTTTGGTGTCTTTGATTGCTGTCAGTTTCGTATCAGCTGAGAGAGAGGTGGCTCATCTTGGAAGACTGACAGAATTGATGTTTAGCTGCATCCTTTCCCTTGGCCTCAACCCTTTCTTGCCTGGGAATATGTTAATTCGTTCTCTTCCTGTTCCTTTGCCATTTAGGCTTCCCAGGGAGCCTGGGATCATCATTGCTCTTTCCTAGGCTGCCCTCTTTAAAGTCCACTGATCCATCATTTCTTTTGTAGTCTTTTCTCATCATCAGGGAAGGGAAGGGAGTTGATGCCATATCTGTGTGTTTGGAGATGGGGGAGGGGATGGGGATTCTTAGAGGATCAGGAGTTCCTGTACTGCAGAACAGAGACCTTGCCTGAATTTGTGGCATCATTCTTGAACTCAGCCGGTGATATAATCACCAACTTGTGTTCAGCCCTTCACTCCAATTTAGAGGGTGTTTGCTTATTGATAGAATTTGCTCAGTCACACTGTTTTCACAGTCCCTGCTTACAAGAGCCTCTGGATGGGAAGGGAAGCTCTGGCTTGATCAGTTTATGTTTCATTTCATGATTGTTTAAACTTATTTTGAGGAGCCACAATGGGGGGGGGATAAATTAAGTTGCTGAAATACTTGCCTTCTGCTTGTGAATAAACTTATCCAGGTAGATAGATGCTTTGCGTCCATTTTACCTCTGCTCCATACCAGGACTAAGTCTGCCAGCTACCCATGTGTCCTTGCTTGCTTTCTCTTGTGTTAAACATCATGAACTTGGCTTACACATCCCAGGTCCCTGTCCAGCATTGAGGAAGTCAGGGCAGGAGTTCAAGCCAGAGCAGAGATGGGAACCATGGAGGAAGCTCATATTCGTCCCCTTCCTCAAACTGCCCAGTACCACGTGCCTAGGGATGACACTGATAACAATGGGCTAGGCTCTCCCACATAACTCAGCAATCCAACCAAGAAAATGTCACGCAGACATGACCACAAACCAGTCCTATAGAAGCAGTTCTTCAGCTGAAGTCCTCTCTTCCCAGGTGCCTAGTCTGTGTCAGGTTGGCAGTCTAACCAGCCTGCCAGGAATGAAGTAGAATATTAATGAATCCTGGTCAGCACTCACCGGCGGCTTACTTTTTCCCCATATTTTCTGTAATTTAGAATGTCCTTCTCAATTTCAACTCAGATACCTGAAAAGAGTCCTTGTTTAGTTAGAGAGAGTAAATTTCCCCAGGTAAGTTCCCATATGTTTTCTGTAAAAGCCGGCACACACTTCCTTTGTGTTTTACCCCTGTCAAATGAGACCCTTAGAAAAGTAAACAGCCAGAGTAAGCCACTCAGCTCTTGTAGCCTAGCGTTTTGTTAGGCCATTTTAAACTCTTGTGTGTGTGTGTGTGTGTATGTGTGTGTGTGTGTGTCTGTGTGTGTGTGCTATTCCAAAGAGTCTGCTTCTTGTCATAACACTGGCATCCCCGGTTCTGTGATCTCTTTTCGGTTCCTGAGGCTGTTGAGCTGCAGGTCTGCTCACCTAAGTAGGTACATATGCTCAGAGATGCTTCTCTCTTCTAGGTTCTAGAAGGGCATGGCGGTGTGTCACAAGCTTTTGTCAAGTTGGCCGTTACAAAATGTTTATATCCCATACTGTCCCCCCTTTCTTTCCTTTCCCTCTGGAGATTTCCCCCCTTTCGTTTTCCCTTTATTCCATTCTGGGGACCTCATGCATCCTGAGTATGCACACAGCTGTTTATCTGAAGCACCAGCCCTGGCATGCTTTTTCTTAATATCTTTTAAGGTTTATCCAAGGTGTTAGACCTTACTAAACATGTGTTATCCTCTTTCCCTCTGCCTCTTCATTCTCTTCCCCCCTCCCTGCCCTTCCTCCTCCTTCCCTTCTTCCTTCCATGTATCTTTCAGTGCTCAGTTGTAGCCCAAGGACTTACAGATGCTGAGCAAACACTCCACCATTAATTATGATTCTGGCTCCTGAACACATGTTTGACTACATCGTTCAAGAAATAAACGGTACAGACCTGTACCATCTTAGTTATAAGACCCACTTACCTGTCTGTGACCCAACTCCTTCCATTTGTGGTGTTAGCTTAGAGTAATTCAGGCCTTTGTGAAGAACAATAGCTGTTTGTCCTGTCAGATAGGGAGCAAAGGCCCGTGGAGTTCTTTGCTAGGTGAATACTTAAAGGCAGCCTTGCACTGAAGTGAAAGATTACGTATGGACACAAGTTTAACCTTATCTATTAGGAAGTTGGGGTCAGCACAGTAAGTTTCACGTTCTAGGCCTTTCTGTGACGTGAAACATGTTCCTTCCGAGAAAGTAGTGGGCCCGTAGAGAGGACCTCTTTTCACTGATGTCATATGTCTGGACAGGCCTCCCACTCTCACTATTCAGCAAACCCCGTAACAGTACCCTTTAGTTGGCACTGTCCTCTGCACCTGCTCCCCTTTAGAATATTCTTCTAAACCTTTGTTGTGCTTGCTGCACCTGGAAGGCTTCTGGTGCATCTCTGTCACTCCTCATTGCCCTTGTAGGCTTGCTGCCGCCTTCAGGAAGTTTCTGTTCAGGACATTCCACTAGTTGGGATTGGAGACTTTAAAGAAAACTCGCTGACACTGTCATTGTTCATTTCCCAAATTCCTTAGCTCTGCAGCCCAGGCTTCCTTTGAGTACAGGCCAGCTTACCTGCCTACATGCTCTTCTCTGGTATTCTTTACACATTGTGTCCCTGCCATGTGCTTTCCCAGCTATGTCTCTTAATCTGGAGTTTTTCCCTTAAGGCACTTATCATTTTGTTTTATTTTAAATATAGTTTTTTTTATATATTTATGTAGTGCTATGAACTAGATTGTAAAGTCCTGGAAGTACTTTAGTAAGGTATAGTAGTGTATGTCTTTAATCCCAGCACTTGGGAGAGAGAGGCCGGTGGATCTCTGAGTTTAAGCTAGCTTGCTCTACAAAGCGAGTTCTATCCAGGACACCCGAAGCTACAGAATGAGACCCTGTCTTGAAAAATCAAAACAAAACAAAATACTGGAAGTACTTTATGTTGCTTATTTTAGCTGTGGTAGGTATCCACAGACTTAGTGAAAAAACAACAACAACAACAACAACAAAAACAGAAGCACTAAATTAATGCAGATTTTAGGATGCCGCCCAACACAATGGACCCTAATTGTTCCTGAAAACCTCCAGGCCTCGGACTGTTCTCTCTTAATCCCCAGAACAAGGGAAAATGCAGCTACAGCCATGTGGACTGAGAAGATAAATTGCTTCTTGTTCATGAGATGCCTCACCTTTGCTTGAGTAAGGTTTTTATTATTAATTTTCCCCAAAGTCATTAATTTTGCTATTCTGTTAATTGGAGATACTCAATTTGATAGTTTAAAATATTTTTGGAATACTAAAATATTCTTATGTACTTACTTGAAAAGCTTTCATTGGGTAATGATTTAGCTCAGTTGTTAGAGTGCCATGTGTTGTTTGTAAGCATACATGTTGCCCTGGGGTTTGATTTCTAGCACTGCCTAAACCTCCTGTCGTAACTTATATCTGCAATCCCCTTGCTGGAAGGTAGGGGTCAAAATTCAAGTCTATCCTTAATTCTCAGCTATACAGTTGAGTTCAGGGCCATCCTGGGCTATATGAAGCCCTGCCTCAAAACACAAACAGCATCAACAAACTTTTCAGAAACTTAAAAGGATGTTAAAATTTATGTTTGAAAGCTTGCCCATATTCTTTTGGCTACTTGGGTTGTCAACTAAGATTAGTTAAGACTGAACTAATTTAAATATGAATTTGATGTATGAATTTAATATTTTAAGGCAGCATAGAAAGAAGGTAAATGGTGTAATGGTTTAAATGGAGACATAATTTGTGAATTAATTTTAAATTTGAGTTGTATAGACATTGTGGTCAAGTGCTAAATAAGTAGTGTGAGTCATTTTGTTTGAAATATTTCCCACATAGATCTTAAATCTTAATCAATATTAAACTACCTTAAATATAAAATTGTTTCACTAGACCACCTGAGCTTTGGGTGAATTTGTAGACTCCTGAATCTTGTAGAATGCAAAAGTGCAGGCTTAGATATGATACAAGCATAAACCATTAGGATTTACATAATTTATCTCCTCAGTATAAATATTGTACTGTAAAGTTGAAAACACTGTCCTGGAAATCAGATTTTGGTTGTCTGACTATTTTTGGGCCCTGGAGGTTTTAGGGTTATGTTTGTGTTTAGATTAAATTCGAATGCTAAGTTAAGATTTATGGCGAATAGTTTGTAGTATGTTTTATTTGCTCTTTTCAGAGCATTATGAATTAGAAACAACATCTGAATTTAATGTTTGAGAATCAACCAAATTCAAGAAATATGGTATAATTCTATTTTAATTATTCCTCTTAATTACTCTTACATCTGTTGATTTGTAAGTTGTATGTTTAAGATATTAGTGTATTTAGTGCCCTATCATTGGGTACATCTAAATCTATATAATCATACTTTCAGTTTTTTTTTAAAGTCTGAAGACAGGAATAACACAAGACTTGCGTTTGCCCAGAGTACTTGCAATGATTATAGTCTGATTTTGTTCATCTCATGAAACATACTCACATGATTTGCTTCTTCATAAATGCTTCTAAGAATTAACCAATTTTCGTTTCCATTTACTTATTATTCTCTCATTTATAATTCTCATAGGTTGAGTGTAGCTCTATGATAGAGGTAGTCCTTGGATCAGATATCCACACCAAACCAAAACAACAGCAGAATTTCTTCTGCTTGGTAAGAACTATGGCTGTAAATAAGACAGAAATGTTTCTTGTGCTCTGAGTAACTTTAATGTATCAGAGAAGAAAAACAAAGTAGATAACCACAACTCCACATGCTATGGAACAGTAATGCCAGAGGACTCTCCATACAGGGGGTGCTGTCCAAAGACGTTCTGAAGAAAATGTCACCTCTGACTCCATATTTAGTTAGCCTTATGTAGGTTTTAGAAAAGTGAGAATTGACAGCTGGAGACCACTGTGTTAAAACTTGAGGCAGCTAGAATGCCATGTAAGCAGAACTGTCATGATAGGTCAGGGAAGACCATTCTGTCTTACTGATGAGAAGATGAGAATGTGTCCTTTGATTATCCTTCCCTCCATAACAGATAGAAGTGTTTGGCCTTAGAAAATTTGAATGTGGCATTTTGGACCATCAGTCTCTAGAGCAAATTCGAAAATGAATCTCTATTATATCTGAACAAATAAATAACGGTTTGAAGCTCTAAAAGAAACTCATACTTTTAAGCTGTCTTCCTTCATTATTAGTTAATGGATAATGTGATTTAAATAAGGGGTTGCAAAAGAATTGACAACAGTGAAAGGCTTCTGAGTCCACAATGACAAAAAGAATCGATGATTCAGAAATTAGCCACAGTGTGAGTACAGTGTGTTTGTGGCCTTGCTTGCCCCTGTTGTGCTGGGTGACTTCACTGAAGTCCTCCTTCTGGGCGTACATTACATGAACGCTACACTACAGTCCATCAGCAAATAACTGCCTAAGACGGCTCAGCTCAAGATTTAAAACAATTGTATGTTATTTAATTTAGTGCTTTTGCTAAACCTTGAAAAGTTTCTACTCTTACAGAACCATAGTAGTTTAATTATGAAAACAAATGCTTTAAGGATTTTTCTACTACTATTCTTTAGCATATAACTACACCTGAGTATTTTGTGTTTTATTGTGTTAGAACATTTTATTTCAAAATTTCTTTTTGTTGGTGGAGCCTTGGTGCACATCTGTAACTCTAGCACTTGGGAAGTGGCTGCAGAACCAGCATAGGATTGTGTGGTGTGTTTAAGATTAGCTTTGTGGTATGTCTTACTCAACTGAAATAGCTGTCGTGAGTAGCTGAATTTAATGAAAGATGTTTATAGCTTGGGATTAGAACAGAATTTTCAACAGTGTCTGAAATGGCCCTAAACATGCTTAGGCCCTGTTGTACTGTGTCATTATGTGAAGTAGAACTCTCAGTATTGATGGTTATAAATCAAATATCAATTATATCTCAAATATCAATTATATCCTAAGAAGCTGAATATTTACTGTATCCTGCAGTAGCCAAGACTTAATTCCCTCTGTAAAAATGAGCACAAACAAAACAAACACATCCATCTTCATTTGCAAATTTTCTTCATTAATAAATGTAAATATATGTGTATGTATACACACATGCACCCCAAAGAATTATTTTAAGTAATTTATTATTTATTTTCCGTATGCTACGTTTATGAATCTGTATACAGGGGATTACATAAAATGTTTTGACAGAAAAGGAGTTGTGAGTAGAAAACAATGAGATGCCTTGACTCCTACAATCCTTCATTCTGTCTGCAAATAATAGACTACAAATATATCATAGTCTCCTTATCTCTTCATCAGTTGATGAATAAATACATTTTAACTTTTAAACGAATTAGGTGATGTGTACAGTATAAAAGCAAAAGATAAGGAAGGTTTGAAGTTTTAAGACCCCGATGTGTGTGTATTTGGGGGTTGGGGAGAACCCAAATTGAGAGCCTTGAGCGCTTCAGAGCTTGTTAGTGTTGAAGGTGCACATGGATATGTGTTGAGAATATTAATTGTGTGAGCATGTCAGATTTAAAGGAGGAGCACGTTCAGCAGCAGTTTTTGCCAGTCTTACCTCTTGAGTACCTTAATATCCTTTTTCCCCCTGCATATTCTTGGTACCCATTGAATCAACATTATTTGTTGTTCTTTATTTGTTTATTTTTAAAGATATGTTCTGTAGCTGGCTTCTTGCCTTAAACTACTGGACTCTTGATTTCTGGGATTTATATCAGCAGACTGGGCTCAATATATTTTGTTTAATCATTGGATTGTTATTACTACTATATTACTATAATATTGTCCCTAAAAACAGGCAAAGGAACACACACACTCACTCACACTCCTTACTATATCCTCATGGCTGTCTCACATAGGGCCCTGTGGTCTTGTACCCTCTTTCTTCTTTTGTGTATTTATTTTGCATTTAATAAGGGACAGTGAGTCCTTTGTCGAGTCCCTTGGACATCCCAATTTTAGCTTACACTTTGCCAGAACTACAGGTAGATCTCCTTGTGGATCGTGGGGTAGTGGAAGGCACTCCAACCTGGAAGTCTGGTGACCCTGTCATGAGCAGAGAGCTCTATAGACAGAGACCCTCCCTCCCACCTCATCCCCCAATGCACCAGAAGTCTGCTTGTTCCCTATGAGTGCCTTAACTGAAAAATAAAGTCTTATCTTAGAGTTTATACAGCTATGAGGAAACACCATGACCAAAAGAAACTTGGGGAGGAAGGGGTTTAATTTGGCTTACATATCCAGAATCAGTCTATAGAGGGAAACCAAGGCAGAAATTCAAGCCGGGTGAAACTTGGAGGCAGGAGCTGACACAGAGACCATGGAGGGGTGCTGCTTACTGTGTTGCTTCTCATGGCTTGCTCAACATGCTTTCTTGTAGAACTCAGGACCACCATCCCGGAGTGATACCACCCTTAAGGGGTTGGGCCCTCCCACTTCTATCACTAATTAAGAAGATGCCCTGTGGGCTTGCCTACAACTGAATCTTAAGGAAGTATTTTCTCAGTTGAAGTTGCTCCCTCTTAGATGACTCAAATTGGCTATCACACCTTATAGGTTATCACAGAAAGATGCTTTGTGAAAGTTTCAGGCATAATACATACTTAGTAAATGATGACTTTTCCATTTTTAATTTTGGTTATTGATTTGAATGTAGTAGCTTAGGTCAGCTTGAGAGTAACACCTTTTAAAATTGAAAAGGTAATTTATACATTGTGATCATGTATCATCACATCCTGTAGATAATTTTTACATTCATCTATTTATTTTGTGTATGAAGTGGGATGGCACATACATGTCATGGATATTTATGTATGTGGTGGTCAAAGGACAATTTGTGGGAGTTTTTTTTTAACCATATCGATTCCAAATTTTCAGGCTGATGGGCAAGCACCTTTACTTGCCAAACCATCTATCTCACTGGCCCAACTCCTGCCTCCCAAGTCTGCATCTTTGTCCCAGAATATTGTTTTCATGCAGTTTGAAATTTTGTGTAGTATATTTGCCTGGCTTCAGTATACCCTGGGGTCACTGCTTGGAGAGACCATAATTTGTTGCTCTGAGTCTTTATGATGTTACACTTTAGAGGCAGAACATCCCAATAGTTTGACTTCATTTTGCTCTTCCTCTGCTCCAGTTTTCCAGTCTCTTGACTTTCTCACATCCGTCTACCTTGGCAAAGACATTGTCCTCACCCACCACATGAGGCCGTTCCAGATGAGTGGTGAGCTTTAAGTGGCTATGGTTTCTCCCCTTGGCCCCATGAGACACTTCATTACAGGGTTCCCATTCTTTTTTCCATCACATCTCAAATTTGGAATTGAGTGTTCAATTTTTTTTTAGTTGTTTGGAGGGTGCTTTTTTTTTCATCCAAATGAAAGATTTAATTGAGTAGTTTGTATTGTGTAGTATAATTAAAGACAGCTTTAAGGTCAGTTATCTATTGCTCTAAATTTGTATATTGTTTAATATGTTTTCAATCTAGCAGTGTTTTTTTCTGTATTTTTCTTTTTGGATTATGGCAAATTGATTAAATCTTTAAGGAGTATTAGACATCTTAAATAATATGCATGTTAGTAATTCATATTGTATAGTTTAAGGCCATGTGTGTGTGTGTGTGTGTGTGCTTGAACATGTATCAGAATGATTTTCCGCACATAGATTTTCATTTGGGGTTCTGGGGCTTCAGCCTAGCACTGTGTACATGAGTGTTCTAGCATTCAGTTGTGTTCTCAAGCCTGGTACATCTTGTTTGATACCACATTGCTAGGCCCTAGTCACATCTTCGGCTTTTGTAGATCTGTGCTGCAGCCTGAGACTTTATATCCCTATGCGATGTTGACATTGCTTCTCTCAAGACCATACCCAGGGCCTTGCCAAGGCAACCGCTCTACTACTGTGCCATACCCAGCCCCTTGAGACCATATTTTGAGAATAATTGCTCTAAAGACACGTAGAAATAATGTTTAGAATGTCTGTGATCTTTTTTATCTGTATTCTATTTTCTTTATGGGGGTAGATAAACAAGTGGCTGGTCATATTTTAGTAGATCTTGCACTTAAGAACTAAAGAGTGGGGGCTGGAACAATGGCTCATTCAGATCTATTCCCAGCACCTAAATGGCAGCTCCCATTCATCTGTAATTCTAGATTTAGAGGATCCAATGACTTCTTCTGACTTCTGAAAGCACTGCATTCACACGGTACACTGACATGCATGCAGACAAAACACCCAAACACAGAGAATAATAAAATAAAAACTAAAATCGTTAAATTAAAGAAAACTCTTACTTACAAAGTATAGGAGGGGCCATTGGCATGGAGAAGACTCTGGAACAAGGTCTTACATTAACATCTAGGGTTGTTTGACTAAAAACAGGTGCCTTTTCATTTCTTACACTCTTGGGGTTTGTTTGTTTTTTATTGCTTGTTTCTGCAAGAGTGATTGCCATGTGTTCTTAGACTTTGTTCTCAGGTCTTCAGGTAGGTACTTAAACATACTTCAGTATGTTTAAGCCGTTTATAGTATTGCAATTATCCCCATCGAAATGCCTTTTGTATTTTTTATTTTAGTCATTTATTTTTATGTGTATGGGTGTTGCATGGCCTTCATTTAATGTCTGTGTACCATGTGCATGCTTGGTACCCATAGAGGCCAGAAGAGGATGTTAGACATCTTGGAACTGGAGTTATAGATTGTTGAAAGCTGCCATGTAGGTGCTAGGAATTGATTCCTTTTTCTCTGGAAGAGCAGCCTGTATCTTAACTGCTGAGCAGACTCAGCAGCTTCCTTTAAGCAGTTTTAATAGCATTATTTTAAGGTTTTTATCCTGACGGAGATAAAATACATGGATGAAAAATTACATAGTGAAATCAAAGCTAGTCCATATAGCAATGGAAATCAAGCTGCAAACGAGTTAACTGTCTATATGTCAAGTTTGTTTGTGGAATGTAACTTCGATCCCAGAAAAGAAAAGAAGGTAAGAGAGAACTTTTAAAACAGTGGTGTGAAACTCTCATTAGATGCTTTCGGTTCACTGGATCCAGGTTCATTTAGGTGTACAGTGTACAGTTCCTTATCAGATCTTGGAGCCACTGAATTTACTAAAGCAGTGGCAGTTTGGACCTTTGGATTTGAGCTTCTGTTCGACAGCTGGGAGAGTGGACTTTAAAGCCTGCAGCTGGCTGCCACACACATTGTTTGTGTGTGGATGGAAAGTGTGTACTGCTAGAGAAAGCACAGGAGGAAAGGCTTTGGTGAATCATCCGTTGGGGTGTAACTGTGTGAAAGGTGAGGCTGAAGGCACGAAACGGCCGATCAGAGCATAGCGAGATGAGCAGAAATGTCCTCCAAGTAGCCCTGGCTCTTCTGGTTAGGCTTGGTAAAAATGCTGTGATTTAGTAGATGCTTCAGTTGCTGTAGAGACAGGCTGTCACTGGGCACTGGAATTTGACATCTTTTTAGGAAGGTTTTCTGCTGGTCTTTTATTATTAGTATACTTCCCACACCCTGTTTGCTTGGCACGGCATATACAGTCCTGTTTTTCTGTCAGCAATTGGGAATAAAATCTCAATCGAATAAGAAATATGTATGGCATAGAAAAGGTTGGGTTTGTGTGAAATGTTCCCATGTGAGCAGTGGGCATGGGGGGGGGNGGGGGGGGGAGTCCAAAAGTGAGGGTGTTAGGCAAGGCTTTTTTTTGAGAGGGACAGGCAAGCACCGTGTTGCTAAATCCTTCCATTGATACTGGAGCGTCATAAGCTGTCATATGACACTGTCATATTCAGCTCACTGTGTGCTCCAGAGCTCAATAGCTTGTATTATAGTGCTGTGTGTGTGTGTGTGTGTGTGTTGTTACACTGTAAACATTTTATGAACTGCAATGTCTGATCCATCCGTCTGTCTGGGCAAGAATGTCCCTTGATAGTAAAAAGAACAGCAATCAGGACAGAATTGGTCAGTGCGGCATGTCTAATGGTGGGAAGATATTTGAAGGACTTGCTATAGACACAATAGTCTCTCTAAATAGCCTCTTTGCACCCGGAGTCTTATTGCAAACAGGTTCATTAAGGGGAGACATTCTGACACACAGCCTCACGGTAATGAAAGTAGCCCTGTTTTTTCTAATATTGTATCTTCCACTCCAGTTATGCTGCCAGTACAAGATTTCCCTTGTGTTGTTGTATATTTCTCCAGAAAAGAAATCAGTCTTCATAGAATATACAATTACTTTGTACAGGAATGTATAACTCATACCTAAGATCCAGTCTTCCCTGTTTATGTGCACTAGTGCAAAAATAATTGGCAAACATATCTTCCAGACCAAAAGATTCCAGCACCTTCAATTTGTTGGGCTAGAAGATGTTGAACCCGAGTTATAATAAATTTTAAAAAAAGTTTAATGTTTAAAAATGGGTTTGTGATCAATCATAGAAGAAAAAAATATTAGTACAGCTTCCCAAGAGGCATACTACCCCCTCGAGTGAGCCCACTCCATATAGTATCCATTCAAGTTTGGGTGGGGGGGATGCAAAGGTGTACATCCACTAAGCTTTATGTACAACTACTATATGATGACTTCCACTATTGGATTTTCTTCCTGCTAATGTACAGCATGAACATTATGAACAAGGAAAAAAAGGTTATATTGGTTTAAAAGTGGATATGGAAAATTTAATGTGCTCAAGTGGGAACAATGGCATATTAAAAAAAACACTCATGACACAGATCTAATAATTCACTTGCCCCTGTAGGAGAAGGGTATCAGCTCTGATACTAGCGCGTGGTTTATTTTTATATACACCCTCAGTCCCTGTAGTATAGCCCGTGAGTGGGTTCCAGAGAAAAGACAGAAAAGAACCTGTAGGGAAATCAGCCTGGAAACCTTTCATTAAATACATTGTGCTTTGTATTGTGTCATTCACGGGATCTTCAAGAAATAAGAAAGGGAGAAACCTGTTATCAGCCTGCATGTGTGAAATATTATATTTGAATACTATCATTTGTTTTAAGATTAAGGCTGAGGCTGCAGACATATTAGTTATTATTCACTTACATCTGGTACATAATACAACAGGGATTTAAAAATCCTTTTTCCATTTCTAGTCCCTGCCAACTTTCCTGCCTCCACCTCCAGTGGCAAAGATACTTCTTTATCCAGAAATTGTGCTGGCTAAATATTTTCATGTTGGAAAACTTTTCCTCTTAATAGAACATTTGGGTGATAAAGGCAATAAATGGGGTCTTAAAACTCTTGGTGAAATTTATCTGTCAGTTAGCGAGAGATGCATTCCTAGGATAAATTGAAGAATGTGTTAAATGCATTCTATCATGAGAAAAATGTCTACAGTAGAGATGTAACTATGAATAGTGTCACCTTTATCAAGTTGAATGTCCTTTGGAGTGAACCATTGTCTTGTCATTATAGTTCATGTATTGCTGTTGGTGGGCTTTTAAAAACTGTAAACATCTTACCTTTTTGCTGACTATTCATGCAGGATATGCTAGGCAAGCCATCTGTGACACATATTCTGCCTGTATTTGTAGCTATCTCTTGGACAAAATGAACAGGCATTTTAAAATTAAACCTTGGGTGCCAAACAGCAGTATTTAAGAACTTCCGGAATGCCAGGCATTAAGGCTTCAGTGGTGTTCTCTCATACCTTGTCTTACATAGTCTGCTGAAAGATTTTTTGTTTTTGAAGTACCTTGTGTTGAAAACCTTGGTTAAGTATAGAGGCTCGTAAGCCTATCAGTCTCACCAAATTGATACCTTTTTCACACCTGTTACACTCAAAGCCACTTTTTGGCCTTGAGGACAGAGACAGCACATTCCACTCTAGATTAAGTTGCCTTTTAAATAAGGAAGCTACTGAACAGTGAATTGGGATGGGATTTAGAAAGAAAAGAACTTTTAGGGTGAACTAGGAGATGGGCTGCCATGGTCATGCAGATAAACTTCTTATTTAGAGGGGTTTGCCTTCATAAGGAAATTTTTATTTTTGATCCCTTCCTTCCCCCAAAGACCCTTTATCGGGGTCTTAAACCATGAACCATGTTCATTTTGAGTTGATGCCATTTAATAGTTACGATTTGGAAATACATTTGATCGCCAGTGGGTATTTTTTAAGCATTTTATTTTTCTAAGGACAATGTAATTGGAGAGGAGGTTTCCCAGGACCACCTTTTTATTTCCATATGCTGAGAGGCACGGGTGGCTGGCTCACCACAGTGGTCTTGAAGAGTGAGCCCTAGTCATAAGGTGTCTGTGGGTAGACACCTGCTGTCTATGCCCTAGTATCCCGAGGTGAGAAGTGATCTTTTGGTTTCTAGCAAAGCCTGCTGGGACTGATGCTCATTTTGGGTAGAGTCAGTCACTGAGTGAACACTTGTACTGTAGACATAGCGCCTCATGGACCATCTTCATGGAGTCTACAAGCTTTCCAAAGTTTCAGTTTCCTGCTTTCTCTAGATCTTTGCTTACTTCAGAGCACTTCTATACAGTGTGAAGATCTTGTGGGCTAATTTGCACATCACAGGGATTTCTTGGGATGGTAGATGAATTGTAATCATGATAAACCTCCATTTTTAATTTCATAAGTGGCACAAATTTTATTATCAAGTGCTTTTTGTCTGTTAGACATTCTTGCCTCATCATTTAGTTTTTTACGCCTTAAGATGGAGAATTGGATATCTTTCCTCCCTCCCTCCCTCTCTCTCTCATTCTTTCTTTGTTTCTTTGTTGTTGTTTTTGCTTTGATTTTCTGAGACAAGGTTTCCTGGTTAAGTTCTGGCTGTCCTGGAAGAATTTACTATGTAGTCCAGGCTAGCTTCAAACTCAGAGACTGGTCTGCCTCTGTTTCCTGAGTGCTGGGATTAAAGGCCTGTGCCACCATAGCTTGGCCCTTTTCAGTTTTTTATTTGGAGAAACCGAGTAAGAGGTAAGGGGCAGTGATTTTCAGATTGCTGCAAGAGTTGTTCCCAAGTCTGTGTTCCTCCTAAATTGTGCTGCCTTGCTCAGTCCCAGGATTTCCATGCCTTTGCCATGATCCTTTCCCAGGTTTTGGGGTCCTCTTCTCACCCCATCACCTTGGGCCCTTGACTGGCAGTCCTTTTTCTAGGTGGTGGTATCATGCATACCAGTAGAAAGGTGAGAATAATTCCTCTTCTCTAGCATGGTGTGAAGTGTAATTAAAATAATATGTCTAGGGCTGGAGAAGTGGCTCAGTGGTTAAGAGCACTGGCTGTGCTTATAGAAGATGGGTTCCTAACACCCACATGGTGACTCACAACCTTCTATAGTTCCAGCTCCAGGGGATCTGATTCTCTTTTCCAACCTCCTTGGGCACTAGGCATACATGTGCTGCACATACATATAGGACGTAAAACGTTCATATACGTAGTATAAAATCATCTAAATTTTTTTGAAAAAGATCCAGTCTCAGAACAGGTTACTTTTTGGGCAAGAATGTAGTTTATCCCAGATCTATGCTAGAACTGCCGCTGAGTCAGCGACATAGACAGTCAGTCTCATCCTTGTGAAGTTTGCAGACCTGTGGGCATATCAGGACAAGCAGCTCAGTGATTTAATTTTGTAATGCATGTCTACAGTGCATGAAGGTCCCATTAATTTTGTCTTCAGGTTTTAGATGTAGCCTTAATTGGAGTTAGGTTTTCCAGGGTCCTGTTGGTAACAGTTAAAGCAAGTCTCCTTGCTTCCTTCTGTATTGCTGGTATACTGAGCGCTCCCACTCAGTGCTCCATTGTGCTCCACGGCCTGTGTCTGAGAAGGAACCTTCTCTTGGTTGATTCTTTCTTGTCACCATTCGGCTCGTGTTTCTTTCTCTCAGTTCTGAACTCAATGTGACTCCTCCTTCCCGTCTTCATACCATACTATCTTTGTAGTTTGTTTCAATATTATAATTGTTTGTGTAGGCAGTAAGTCAATTTTTTTGAACGAGACTGCTTCTCTGAACTCCTGGTATCTATCCTAGGCATATACTTCCTATCAAATGTGTATTGTGCTAATGTGGGCTTACCCCGTCACCTTCTCCTCTACCTCTTTGCTTAGCATTCCAGGCATGCTACCCACGTGCTAAACTAGATACATTTAAAACTGAGCACATATCCCCAGCTTTCCATTCCTCTGTTTCAGTTTCTATGTAATAGCGCCACTGTCTTATCTAAGCTCAGCCTCCTTTCTTTGCACGTTTCAGCATCTTCTGGGCAGAAAGGTCTTTTGGAGATCTCTCAGCATTTCTCATTACTCTTCTGAGCATTTCTTGTTACTTCTTGGTGTGTTGTTATGAACTCTTTGTTTACATCTCTTCCCGAACTAAGGATGCCAACATATAGGTCTGATCATGTAAGACCTGAACATTTTTTGATAGGCAACAAAGTATTTACTGGTGAAATGGTTCTATATATGGGATTTATTTGTAAAATTTCCAGAGGGAAATAAATGTAAAGGAGATTAGGGAGATTATGGACAGTGGAACAGAGCTGATCAGTGTGCTGGGTCATCAATCTTCCAAGGGGCTTATCGTACTATTTAAATTAGTATATTCTTGAGGATATCCAGAACTATTAAAACAGCAAATTCTGGCTTTCTGTTATCTATGGATAATAGTGAACTTTTTGCTTCTTGGTAGAACACAGTGCTTTCATGTTCCCTCCCCATTTTTTCACTCTGCCCTCTGACATCTCCACCTGAGTAGTCTGACTGTTTCTCTACAGCTACTTCTATGCTCAGCATTAATCTCTCACCTCTAAATAAATCCTGCTTGTAGTGGGAGCACACTTGTTTTTTCCTGGCTGCTCAGTTCCGAAATAACCACACTGAAACTGTATTAATTAAATCACAGCTTGGCCCATAATCTTAAGCATATTGCTAGCTAGCTCTTGCATCTAGAATTAACCCATTTCCATTATTTTATATTTTACCACGAGGCTC
>LOEQ01000573.1:251301-277945 GCA_001685075.1 Bramus lutescens | reverse complement strand
AGGCATACACACAGACAGAATATTGTATACATAATAAACAAATAAATATTAAAATAATAAATAAATGGCCTGGTAGAGAACACATCTTGAAGGTATGTGTGATGCTATGTTTAATATGCCTATTTCCCCATGTAGTACAAGGAAAATTAACTCATTTGCACTGATGCTGGTGAGAAAACTTATGTTCTAATGGAAGGATAAGATTTCTTGGAAAAAACAAATTAGAGAAAATCTACTTTGTGGTTTTTGTGTCCTACAGGTCTTGATAAAATAACTTTCCATTAAAGTCCTTCCAGATGCCATACACATAGGAAGTTGGTGTCTCTGACAAAACAAGCTTTGGGCTTATGGCTCTTAACTTCTCTGTGGGAAAAATTATAACAAAGCCAAACTATTAAGTGCAGTTTGTGTAGCATCTTAATTCTAGTGCTGAAATCATACTTCTTAATATTGAAGTGTGAAGCTATAGTCACTGTGGAGTAGTGATCCATAATTGTGTATTCTGTTTCTATATTGCTTTTTTGTGTACCCTGAGAATTACTACAATGAAGTTAAGTGTGACAACCCACTTTAGATGAGTTAGTTTCCTGGAATTTACCATCATTAAAGTCAAAACAAATCTCAGGAATACATTTGTAGAAGAAAAACAAACAGATCAGAGAATACTTCCCCCATCCAAGAAGAAGATAAATACTTTTGGGGGGATTTATTTTAGGTGTACATATGACTATCAGTAAAAAATAACTTGATTATTTGAAGGTTTTAATTGTGATGGCAGGGTGGGTGTACCACACCATGGTTACATTTATCACACAGTTAGGAACACTGTTAATTCTCAGAGTGGGAATGCTAACTTGAAGGTTTTACCTGCCCGGGCTGGTCAACAGCATAGCATCCCCCATTATGTGCAAAATTTCAGAACTGGTAAATTACACTGAGAAGATGGTCAGTGGGTGGTCAGAGTGCTTGATATGCCGGCACGAGGACCTGAGCTCAGGTTCCCCTCACCTGGAGCTTGGGAAATGGAGACAGTGATACCTAGAGGGAGCTTGTTATCTAGGCTAAGGGACGTGGGGAGCTCTGGGTTCAAGTTGAGAGACTGTAGAATGAGGTGGCCAAGCCTCCAACATCAACCATGGGTATGTGTACATGTGGTCTCTCTCTCTCTCTCTCTCTCTCTCTCTCTCATACACCTCATACACACACACACACACACACTTTCATACAGGAATGCACACCACATACTCATTCAAAATAAAAGACCCTGAAAATCTTAACCTTAGAGATGTTGGAGATGTGGATGTGGTTAAGGACCTTAAGATGAGGGAGGTACTGGATGATCTAAGTAGGTCTAATTTAATTGCATGAATTATTAAGAGTTAAGAAACTTTTCTAGCTTTGGTGAGGGAGAGAACTATAATAATGGAAGGAAGAATATGGTCAGAGAGACATAACATCCTGACTGCGAAGATAGAACAAAAGGGTTACAAGCCAAGGACTGCAAACAGCCTATTGAAGCTAGAAAGGACTGGGAAACAGATTATCTATTAATATCTGTTGAAGGATGCCACACTTCGAGTTGAGCTCAGTGAAACTTGTTTAACAGAACTGTAAGTTTCTATTGTTTAAAGCTGCTGAATTTTGTTAGCTTGTTATGGTGGCCATGCATCTTATTTGTGTTTTTTAATTTGTTAAGTATTTATCAAATTGTAAATACTATAAATGAATAAGATCTATTTGGTATAATACAAAATATGTGGTAATTTGTAAGACTTCCTTACATATAGACTGATAGAGCTCATTTTGGTACTTAAATGAATTGAATGAATTACAGCTAGGTTTTATCTTTTAATCAAAGGTTGCTGGGCTAGGGATGTAGCTCAGTGGTAGAGTACTTGCCATAGGTAAAAGCATTTAGGTAGTACCATTGAATCAGATATATAACTAGCATTTTATGATTGCTAAAAAGAGTGCGATTTCATTGACAGTTACGTTGGTATTGTTTATGATGTAATTTTGACAAATGAATTTGGGGAAATGTCCAAACGTATCTGCTTTTGTCATATAGAGCTATCATCTCTAAACTTTGTCAGATGAAGGGTATTTATAATTCTGCCATGCTTAACAATTGTCGGGGAACTGTAGAAGGATTTATTGGACTCAGAGCCCAGGGCATCACGGGTTTGGTCTTTGTCTTGATGAAGAACTCTTCAAAGAGCAGGGTGATGGGGTGTTGAATCCTTCTGATCATGGCTTTCCATGAGTAATGGTTGCAAAATGACAGAATTGAAGCTATTATACCATATCAGGATAACTAAAATTAGAAGAAATATGTAAGAGGCAAGTACAGAAAGAGTAAATGGTTTTTAAGTTGATTCTCCCTTTTGTCTGTGTAGTTCTTGGGGGATATTTCCACTAGTACCATTCCACTGGTGAAATGGGTTCCAAGAGCTGTACCATTGTTGTGTTTATTGATCCATGGGGGCGGCAGAAGTTAAACAGATAATTAAAAGTGCTGAGAAGTAGGCCTGAGTAAAGAAACTATGATGGCAAGGGGACTCAAGAAAGAGGGCGGTCTTTAAAGCAGTAAGAACAGCTGATAGGACATCTTGTCACTGAAAGTGGAGTCCGGTGGTAAAAGCTGGTTAGACTGGAAGAGGCTGAATCTTTTAGGTTATTTTTAGAGTAGTGGTTCTCAACCTGTGGGTCCTCGACCCCTTTGCAGGTCACATCTCAGATACCCTGCACATCAGATATTTACATTACAACTCAAAGCAGTAGCAAAATTACAGTCATGAAGTCATGAAGTAGCAATGGAATGATTTTTATGGTTGGGGCCACTGCAACATGAGGAACTGTATTAAAGGGAACTAGGAACTAGGAAGGTTGAGAACTCCTGTTTTAGAGGGTTTGGGAAACTCACTGTAATCTGGAAATCAGAAAGGAGAAAATAACAAATCCACAAAGGTAGAGTCAGATGCTGGAAGGATCTAGAGATTGAGTCCATGATAAGTATTAGAAGAGCCGGGACACTTTTCCGGGGAATAAATAATCCTGCCAGCATCAACAACAGCAGCAAAACACATTCTCATAGAGAAAGAACCTAATCCGTTATTTAGTAGGTGCTGAAAGATGTGCACATAGAAGGCAGCTCAAAAATGACCACCAAGTTGCCCATTTTACATAGAAAAGTATGTGAAAGTAATTTGCTTCTAATTGGCAAAGTGCTTCCCCTTCATAATGGTCTCTCCTAAGTCTCCATGAGAACCTTTGAGTTCCAGACAGTCATTTTTACATATCTTGAGTTGATTTGCTAAGTAATGCAGTTAGTATCTCTATACTGTAAAAGTAGGGACTGGGCTCTACCCCTAGAGAGATTTATTGCTGTTCCAACTGTTAGATTAAGGACTCAGATGCTCTGTGTTCCCTGGGGAGGAGAAAATGGTCTTTTTAAATAGAGAAAGTCAATTTTGAAGTTCAGAGTGGTAGATAGCACCACAAATCCTTCTGTATTGTAAAAAGTGATGTAGGCTGAAGATAAGGGATACAGAAGGTGGGGAAGAAAGGATAAGGTTGTGTCTTTTTCTGTGTAATCTCAGATTTAACAGAAGTAAATTATTCTTAAGTGGTTGATACTGGAGTCATAGTCACAGCAGTGGTCATTATTTTTTTATCTTTTATTACTGTTCCTGGACAATGTGGCTGATCATCTAGGTGGCCAACACTTGTAATCCAGATCTTTGCCTTCCACAATGGTGGATGTGCTTAAGGGCTCCTTCCTTGGCATTTCCCACCTCTACTCATAAGAGTTGCACATTCTCTTGAATCTCTTGGGTGTGCTGACTGCCCTGCTCCCGAGCCTCCCTTGAGGTGGGGTGTCCTATCACGGTCTTGCTTCTTCCCTTTGAACGCTTGCTTATTTGGACACATTTTCACTTGTTTCCACACATAACTTGTAGATGTTTATTCCACATCACAGTTAGGTCTTCTTTTACTAGCTTATTTGTTTGGTCTGGATTGTGTTGTATTTGAAGCCATAGCACAGATGCTTTGTTCTCCCATGAGAGCAGGGGATACACAGAGAATGGTTTTGTGCGACTTGGAGATGAAGGAGAAGAGGAGTGTCTTATGGGGAAGAAATACCTGTCTATGGGGCCCAAATGAGCCCCTAGGGTGGATGTATTTAATGATTATCTTAGTTGCTGCAACAAACTGGAAAATGAAATATAGATGGAAAAAATTCTCAATTGCAAAATGTTTGGATGGAGTTTAAAATGAGGAGTGTCTGCCATGTATCATGTGCCTGGTCAATGAATTTGTGGCCCTAGAGCCACACATCCAGCTCCTGCCTAAATCAGCTTCTCGTCTCCTGTAAATCTAAATAGATTCGAAGGACCAGGGTTGGCATCCTATGGAAAAATGTTTTCCCTGACTGGGGTTAGGCACATTAGAAAAGTGGAAAGAGGTGGCGTTCGGGACACCTTTCTGTTTTATGAAGACTAGTGTCAGGAAACTGAAGTATAAATACAAACAAGAGAATGCAGTGGTGACCCAGACAGAGATTTTACCGTGGCACTGTGAAATATTTGGTGGACTAACAGTTTTAATGGGTTTATCTTCGACAGTTCTTCTGCTGTGAAAGTGTCGGTTAATAATTTACCCTTCCCGAGAGGCAGAGGCAGCAATCACAGGCCATGAGCAGGCACTCTGGGCCCTGCCATTCTGCTGGAGCTCATCTCGCTGGCTGGGGCCATGAGCCCTGTTGGTTGCGACAGGAGGTACCAAATGTCTGAACTTTGACAAATGGATGCTTGGCAGAGCTAAATAAGGCAGGGTTGTTTGGAGTGATTCTCCTCAAGTACGATCTAAAGTAATGGATTACTGTGGCTACCCGTCTGCTCTTCGTCAAAAAGAATCTAACTCTCCATTTTTTTGAACAAGTTTGTTTTGAAGGAGGGTGGAGCTATATAGAGAGGGAAGAGAGCACGGCAGGGAGATAAGTTATTTCTACAGAATATTTATGAAGTTTCAGAGAAAGTACAAACTAGGCTTGTTGATTGATACCTGGAATATGTTTTTATTGTCAAACAAAATATTGGATGCAGCTGTACATGTGAGGCTTAGCTGCTGTGGGTGCGACATGTCAGTGTCAGAAGCCTGGTTGCGCCACCCCTTACTATGCACTTGCTTTGATAAAGCAGTGAGTGCAGCTCTGCTGTAGGTTTCAGCACAATTTGTGTGAATTTTATTTCCCTGTTTAGTCATTGAATCATATTGCAGTGTCGGCATGGTAAGTTTTGTAATTTGCTTTCCTGTCGTGAAGAGGGCTTTTCTTCTACTGAATGTTCACTTCTGCATACTTTTTTTTTAGCTAGGCATTATGTCATTACAAAGATTTACAGTTATTTAATAATGATTTATTGTAGTAATTTATTCTGCCAGCTGTGGCACATTTTGGTGAAATTTGTAAATCAAATTTATATAGAAATTTACCAGGACATGCGTTTCAGGATTTAATAAAATATACTCTAAAATCTTTTTGAAGTGGGTCGTTTCATGCTAACACATTTGGGATTAAGCTTCACCTTAACAACCGTTGTTAATGTTCAAACTCTGCCTTGTCTTTTCCACAAACACTGCAAGGAGGAATCTGTGAAATCTGTTAAAATAGTTTCTGGTTTCCCCACTTTCCTTTTAGACTATTAGTGTCATGTTGTATTTGACCTGGGATGTTCACACAACAGCAAGGAATATGAAAGTATCCTGACATAAGGTTCTCTGCAGTTGTGGAATTTTTAATCACTACTAAAATGCCCATCCAAATTCAAACTGAGAGCATCCTTAGGAGGCTGTGTGGGAATTGCCTTCCTTTGCCCAGAGCTCACTGGTTCCAGCCATGGAGGCCACACTGTGCTTTGGTTCACTTGGCAACTCATAGTCTTTGAGTTGTTCTGTTATATACAAAAGGCCAAACTGTTTTATTCTTTCTCTTTAAGGCTGTGTTTACTTGATAGTGCATCTTTCTGTTGTTTTAGAGAATCAGAATCTAAAAGTGCAGGGGTTCCTGCATAACTTGAGTTTCCCTTGCAACCTGGCAGTTTTAGAGACTCTCTTTGATGTGGGGTTGCCAAGTTGTCTGTAAAAATTGCTGGTTTTCCAAGACAAGAATTTTAGTTCTAAGATTAAAATACTGAGTTACCTGTTTTGTGTATGGCCGCATGAAGCTTCTCTTTCAAGTGTATTGATGGCATTGATCAATATGACTCAATATGACTCTCAGTGTTCCTTAAGTTGGTTTCAGGTGTCAATTAATTATACTTAAAGATGTACATTTTGGATCAAGAAGGAAGTGAAAATATGAAAACTACTCTAGACTCAAATTTTTTCCTCATGGTTTGTATTTCTTTATCATGTTAGGCAATAGTAAGACAGAATGAATGCAACAAAATGAAAACATTCTGAATAACTTTCCTTGTAAGAGTAAACTTGGCCCTCTTAGCTTCATTTGGACAACAGAGTGTTAGGGGAAACACTAAATTCCAAATTTGTTTCTTTTTCTAAGACATGATTTCTAAAAGTATTCTTAGAAACATTACACAGCGGTTGATTTTTGCCTTCAGATGGGGATTTGGTGTGTTAAATAGAATCATTGTGTTCTAATATTAAAAGGAGACCATATTAATGGACTGGAGGGACAACTTAGCACTAAGAGCTGGCCTAGCATGTTAGAGGCCCTAGGTGTTAGCCGTATACCACCCACAGGCAAAAAGGTCTTAAAATTATAATCATTGACAATATGTACATAATAATTGGTTTAGGGATATACATTGATTGACTTTAATATTCTAGAAAAAAAGTTTAGAGCTTTTCTGAGTTGTGACTAAGGGTATTTGATGTACCTGTCACATATATAAAAGTTTTTTGATAAATCTGTAGCATAAAAGATAAAGAGTTTTTTTTTTAAGGAAACAGAGGCTGTGTTTCTTTGGGCTTGTAGGGGTGCAGGGATCAACCCTAAGGCCCCATCCATTTTTAGCAAGCGCTCTGTAGTGAGCTGTATCCCCAGCCAGTGTTTTTCTCTTAAAGGCTTTAATTTGTGATGTCTTAGATATGGTACTTATTTTCCTTAGAAGTGCTTGGTGTGTTTGTGTTTCAGAGATCATAGAGATTATTTATTTTACTCCTTTTCATTTAGCATCAGTGTTCAGAGTTCTGGACTTATTTTGGACCTTATAAATTCTTTAATTTTTCCTTTTATTTTGATCTGAAAATTTTTAGAATATGATACTAAATAGAAACTTAAAAAGAAAATTCAGTGATAAAGAATGTTTCACCTTAGGATGAATTTTTACTAATGATTAATGCTTTGAGAGGATGAGCTGTGCTCGAAGGGAAACAAACCAAACAACAATCATGTTCTAAGAGAGCCAAGTTTGCCCTGCTAAGGGAGCTGCCCCGAGAAGCACACCCCGACTATATCTTCCTCTGTTCATCCTGTGTTCGTTCATTCATCCAAATTTCTTAAATACTTTTGATTACTGGGCAGTTTGCCAAATGTGGTAAGAATATAGAAGTTAAACACTTGAATTTGCTCTTAAGCCCTGATGAGTAGGAGGCTTAATTGTTTGTTAACAAAACTCTGAAATGGGCAGGGAACAGTCAGGCTAAGAACATGTTGTGTCGGGCTAATTCAGACACCCTGAGTTTGCGGCCTGAGTGGAAGGCTCTTGAGTGTGGAAAATCATGAAAATTGAAGTGCTTGTGTAAGAGAACACACGCATCGACTGGTAGCTGGATTTGCTGTGTTCTGGAGGGAGACTCCTTCCCAGACAACCTGGGCAGATGGTCCTCTTGTCAGATGTGTAGACTGTGTATAGTACTTCTGTTGCTCGAGACAAAACTCATAGGTGCCATTGCTGGATGAAATTATTTCTGCTGCTAAGTGCTGTACCTAGTGACAGGCGCACTGACTGGGGGGACTTTTTCATAAAGGAGAGCAATTGTTGGCATCATTTTCTTTTCACTTAGGGTTTAGACATGGTTGCCTGACTATCCTGTACGTCAGGAAGGGGGGCTTTATTTAAACTGGTACACTCTGATGTTATGGGCATCGCTTCCAGCCTCCTGAAGAGAAGAAGCAAAGCTGCCAAGCCTGGGTGGATTCTTGCTTGGCTGTGCCTGCCATACTGTCTGGCCTTTCTCTCCTTTCTCCCTTTGCATCTACTAGCCACACACTGTGGACTCTGCTACACCTCTCCTCTTTTACCTGGAGAGATGTTTCTTATTAACACTGACTATAGTTTTCTCCTTCTTTTTAATAACTGCTTAATAGTCCATGGTAAAAGGTCATAGTAAAATAAAAACAAATTCTAAAAGCATGAAAATGTAGATGTTGGTTATACAGTAATTATAATTAAGGAAATGATAAACTAGGTAGATTGTTGAATTTTTAAAAATTGTGCCTTCCCTTATTTTGTTTGATTTTAAACTCTTCTGGATAAATAGGTCATTTCCTTGAGTCCTTAGAAACTCTAAAGATAGCACTCCATGTTAATTGATATTCAAATTGAAAAGATAATTGATCAGGAAAGGCAACCCTATTTAATGGCACAGTATAGTATTTCATAACTTTCAAGGAAATTCTTTTCTGAACAATAGAAACCAAGCAATGCAGGAAAATGGGGTGAGCACATGTTTTGAAATTAGACCAACTCAGTCTTAAATTTTCACTTTGACACTAATTTAAAGATTTGGTTATGTGATTCAGTCCTCCTAGCTTTAGTTTCCTCATTAATAAGGTGAGAATAATAATACTTATTTCATGGGACTTGTGACGAACAAAATGAAAAACATTTTATGAAAATGGGAATTATATACCAAAAAGTGGTATTGCTGGGTCTTGAGGAAGGTTGTTTCCTAATTTTCTGAGAAACTGCCATACTGATATTCAAAGCAACTGTGCCAGTTTGCACTCCCACAAGCAATGGAGAAATGTTCCCTTTACCCCACAACCTCTACAGCATGCGTTGTCATCAGTGTTTTTGATCTTGACCATTCTCACAGGTGTAAGATGAAATCTCAGAGTTGTTTTGATTTGCATTTTTCTGATGGCTAAGGATGTTGAACATTTCCTTAAGTGTTTTTCAGCGATTTTAGATTCATCTGTTGAGAGTTCTCTGTTTACACAATGGAGTATACTACATAGCAGAAAAAAAATAATGACATCTTGAAATTTGCGGGCAAATAGATGGATCTAGAAAACATCATATTGAGTGAGGTCACCAAGACTCAGAAACACAAATATAAAATGTGCTCACTCATAAGTGGATTTTATACACAAAGCAAAGAAAACCCAGTCTACAGTTCACAATACCAGAGAACGTAGACAGCAAAGAGGACCCTAAGAGAGATATACATAGATCTAATCTACGTGGGAAGTAGGAAAATACACGATCTCTTGAGTAAATTGGGAACATGGGGATCATGGGAGAGAGTAGAAGAGGATGGGGGAGGAAGGGGTGGGAGCAGAGAAAAATGTATAGCTCAATAAAAACAATAAAGAAAACAAAAATGAGAATTGAGAATTCTATATGTATGTGTGTATGTGTGTGTGCACACGCATTTGTCTGAGGCATCTCTTGTTGTCTTTGTCGACATAGCCTGACTTAACCTTCAGCTGACCTTGGCTACAAATAATATCTCTGATGTTGTTCTTCATAAACTTGCTTGGCCTATGCCAACTTATGCAAGACCTCCTGGTCCTAGCTATTGCTTTGTCTTCTTTATTTCTCATCTTCTCTATTTCTCATCCTTGGTCTTCAACACCTCGCTATTCCTGCTGTTTCAGGCCAAGTAGATGGAATAATACTCTGCTCTAAGTGTGTGTGTGTGTGTGTGTGTGTGTATGTGTGTGTGTTTGTGCGTGCGTGCACTTAGTATAACATGAAGAAAATATAAAAGGGATAGAGAAGGACTGAATTCAGATGATTGATGAGTTAAGGGTACAGAGCTGATTTCTTTTTCTAACTTAAATTCTGTCATGGATTTTGGGGTTTTTTGGTGTTAGATAGGTACATAAAATATATTTGATACTTAAAGAGAAAATTCAATATGAAATTTCATAGGTTTCTCTTTGAATGGCAGTTATAACTGAACTTTTTATGTTGACCATTAATTAAAACACATGTATACTTATACAGTCTTACTTGGGGAGCCAAACAAAAGTGCCTGAGGCCATCCAGTTTGAAATCTGTTCACACACACCACACACATACACACATGAGAGAAAGAGAGAAAGACAGAGACAGAGACAGAGAGATGGGGGAAGGAGGGAGGAAGAGAGGGAGGGAGGGAGGGAGGGAGAGAGGGAGGGAGGAAGGCTGACTCACATTTGTTGAGTGCTTATGTTTAGATACTAGGTAAACCTTTTGTGCTAATGCAGTCTTCACAACAATTCTGTGAATTACTGTGATTGAATTTCCGCTTTGGAGATGGCAAATTTGGACTGTGTTTTGCCAAGTAAGTAAAAGCTTGTACAGGTAGTCAAACCTGTGTAATCTCATTGCTGGATTTTTGACCACGGCACACAATTGACTCCTTGGGTATATCATCTACATAAGTCATATGCATACACATGGAATGTCAATAACTGGACGTGGGGGTGCTATACGGCAGCAATTGCTGCATCACACGGAGATAGCTATATGATACCAGCTCAGTGCCTAGTGACACAGCTCGTGCATGCACATGCTTGATGTGATAAAGCACCAAGTACTTCATACTTCCACACTTTGTGATTTTTTTAAAAATAAAGCTCAGTGAGATCAGTGTCAGCCTTTCAGAAATTATGTCTTTCTCTTTGCTGCAAGTGAACCAGACTCGCTAAGCTTTTGGTTCAATACCATCTGTGTCCAAGGGCAAATACCCTCTTCTCATTGCCATATGTAAACCCCACCCATGGACAGGCTCCCACTCTTGAGTGATGATCACTTCCTCTGGGCGAGAGCATGAAGAATAAAGTAAATCTAGCAGGAGTAGTAAATCCCCACAGACGTAGATAAGTACTTAGGTCAGAGACTGCATCCTCTACAGTTTGTCTACATACCACATGCATTAATATGAGCAGTCATCTTAGCACTAGTGGTTATAATAGCAAAAATAATACAAAGAAGTTCATCCTAGCCCATGTTTTCATATCAGTTTTCCTGATGTCTAGGATTTGGGGACATTTCTTTGAGGAAGTAATGTAGAATTATGTCTCTCGTGTTTGCCCTTTATTTCCACTTCTTTTGCCTACCCTCATAAAATGTGTTTCAACCTCCAAAATTTTTGCCTATAGGAGTAAAACTCTAAGATAATGAGGAAGAAAAATGAAAACACTGTGGGGAAAAATGTATGTTTTTCCATTTAGGTTGTTTCCCGGGGGAATTTTAGAATAATGCTTTAATTCTGTAAATCTCTTATATTTTGCTTTCTTAAAAAAATTCCCTGTATGTGTTCATTGTACATAGTATTGTGTTACATAAGCACATTTTAATACATGTATATGGTGTTCATTGACAGTATCCTCCACTGCCCTCCTCCCTCCCTTTCTCCTTTATAGTTTATCCACTTGATGTGGAATGGAGAGAAGAAAAGAGCCAATGCCCCTGGCAGTATTCTTCTTGATAGTCCATATCCATCATATGAGTGGAAAGTACCCCAAATCCCATTTTCAGAACTGTATCTCAGTCTCTGGCTCCTGAAGAAAACCAGTGTGGTTCCAATGTGGGATGGGAAGGGTGGTTTGCGTTGGCACCAGCCTTGTGGTGCTTGCGGGCTGGAGCACACACAGCTGTGGGTTCCAGATGCTTGCTCTCCAGTATTAATGTGGCCAGCATGTGAAACCATGGCACCGCACTACTACACAAAGGTCCACGCCCCTTATAGTTTGAGAAATAACTCCCAGCTGAGGAAATCCTTCCTTGAAGGGCTGGAATACATTCCCGAGCAGAAGGTGCTTTCTCAGAATGACAGAATTAGACATAAGGTGCCTGGTGATGCTGGACTGGGCATCAGGGACGGCATCATAGGCGTCTAAGGGCTTGGGAGCTTTAACCAAAAATACAGGAGAAAAAAAAAAGAAATGAAGAAATAAAAGCTCCTTTAAATGTTTGGTCAATGACTTCTGAGTTCCATGCTGCATATGCAGCGCAGGCCTTGTGCAGACATTCAAGTCATTGTGTCGTCTTTGAGATAACAAGTAGAAAGCATTAGTGGAAGTTGTCATCTGCCCTGAGTTAAGGGATGATAGACATGTTTCTACCAGTCTTTATTTCCATGACCTGCCATGAGGATGGGAGAATCAGAGGCATGTATATACAAAATAAAAGAAATGAGTATGGAGTTGGATAGTACATAAAGGTCAATGACCAAAACTCTCTTCAGTCCATAAGAATTTCTTCTTTCTCACTCCAGAAATATGTGCTTCCTTCTAACAGGATGCTTGAGAGGCTCTGTTATCCACCATTGTTAGTGAGAAACTTTTCTTTTCCAGGTACAATTTCCAGTGGAATAGTTTTGTATAAGTACCCAGAAGTTAGTTTATTGACTCTCATTGCTCTTCTCAGTATCTACTAAATAATGTATTAGCCTGATGGATATGTGGCTGCCTAACTAGGGGGCATGAAAGATGTACTGTTTCTCTAATACACTGTAGGGAGTCCTGTTTATAAAGTATTTAGTGTTGGTTTTATAATGTACTGTTGACAACAGGAGACCACGAAGCTCAAAGATCAATCTCATTTTGGCCCACAGTATTAATGCTACTTTATAAAGCTGTGTGACAGGTCACTTAGACAGTGGTCCTTACAGAAAGAACTCTTTTAGTAAAGCTGGTTGTAGTGACTGCCAATGCAGCAGAAAAATGTCTTTGTCCATGTCCCTGAGGTGATTCATTGGTGACTGTAGATACTGGCTGGGTGATAGAACTCATAATTCCCATGGTCTCTAGAGAGATTCTGGACTACAAGTTTTGCTAATGCAACCCTCACTAACTGGGTGGAGAGTTGATGTGACTTTGGGTTACATAGGCCTGGAGGTAGGAATTAGCATGAAGAGAGAACCTCTCAGGTTTCTCTCGTGCTTTCTTTCGAAAGAAGCAATATTCTTAGACATCTCCTCCTCTTTACTTCACTCAAGTCACTTATGTGATATAGTTTAAAGTATTTCAATATTTTATTTGCTCTGGGGAATTTCTATAGCCAGGAGTAAATTATAGCCATTTTTAAAAATGCTCTGTAAATACTTAGAATTGGGATATGACTAAATAAAAATCAAATAATTTGATCTAAAAATCTGTTCTTGGTATTTTATTTTCTTATATGAACACATAACTATGGGAATGTATGTAATCATTATAGTTTCTAAAGTTCTCTTTCCTACTGGCCTGTGTGTTTTGGAGCAAGGCATTGCTCTCTCCACTAAGAACCCCTTGCTGGTTTTTAGTATTCTAGTTTTCAGAGTCAAAATTCACAACTTCTAACTACACTGTCTTTTTTGTAAAGGCTTAACTTTAAAATTTAAAAGATAAGTCTTTTAAAAAGTGTGTGTGTGTGTGTGTGTGTGTGTGTGTGTGTGTGTATGCATACAGGTGTCTATAGAGACCAAGAAAGGGCATCAGATCAGTCATGAGCCATCTCATGTGGTACTGAGATCTGAACTTGTGTCTCATGCAAGAACACTACATGTTCTTAGCCACTGAGCCATCGCTCTAGTCCTGTGCATCGTTTGAATCAGCTGAGTGGGAAGAGACTCCTGACACCTTTCTGCCAAATTGCATTTCTTCCGCTCACTCCTTGTTGGTTCTGATCTTTCCTTGTACCCTTTCCAAGCAGCCTGTTCTTCTCTTCTCTTTGGTTGTCCTCTGTTTAGTGCTCTTAACTGAGCTCTTAATATTTGTATTTCTTTTTAAAAAATATCAATCATATTTATTATTGTTTTAAATAGAATATAATTACATCATTTCTCTCCATTCCCTTTTCTCCTCCAACAACTTCCATGACTCCGACCCTCACTCCTCAAATTCCTGGCCTCATCTTCTTTAATTGTTACAATATGGCAAGGCCTGAACAAGGACATCATGAAAAAGTGGAAGAGGGAAATCTTATAAGTCCCACCCCCAGACAAAAAGCTACAGGCAACTCAGGGATGCTGAGAGAGAAGTAGTTTTCCCCCCAGGAAGAGGCCCCTTAATTGGTCATCCAATACCAAGTGGTCAGTCCTGACATCATTTAATTGCAAGTAACATTGCATAGACTTAGCAGGTTATATCGATATATTTATGCACACAGACACACCCCAATCCCTGCATTTCTTTTGGTTCTTGTTTTGGTGTTTACAGGCAAGGTTTCCCAGTGTCGTCTAGGCTGTCCTGGGGCTCACTCTGTAGAGCAGGCTGCCTTTGAACTCACAGAAATCCAAGTATCTATGCTTCCCAAATGGCTGGGATTAAAGGCATGTGCCTCTACTGCCTGACAGTTACCTACATTTCTTAACCATGAAAAATTTCCTGCATCATTCCTTTGGTTTCTGAGGGAAATTTTTTTCTCCCTTCAGGGAACCTTTTCATTTGTGTTCTTATTACATTCTCTCCTAGGACCCTTTATATCATTTTCCCTCTGGCTTAGATCTTCAATATCCTCTTCTCTGCCAACTTTGTCCCCTTTGCTTGCTGTAGACATTTTTTTTAACCTGCTGTAGTGGAAAACAAACTGTTTGTTCCTAAATACACTTCTCTAAATCCTGCTAACTTTTCAGGCCACATTTCTCTTACTTTGTTTTCTTTTAAAATGCCTTCAAAGAATATTTTACCATTTCTACCTCTGTCTTTACAAATTATGTATTTCTGAACTTTTTATAAAATGTATCATATATACTTATTACTCTACTGAAACAACTCATATAATCCGGAAATCTATAAATATAAAATATCTTAAAAGAAAAAGTAAATACAACAAATATTTAGTTACTATATATATACATATATATGGAATTATATAATGAACATATATTTACTCAAAGTAACAAATTAATAGCAAATGCATCTGAAGTATTTAGTCATTTATATCACATACTACCAAGTCAAGTATCTTGATCAATGGATCACTCCTATAGTTCTATTTACTACTAAATTTCTATTGTTATACTCTAAATACAGTATTATCTAAAACTCCCAACCATCCTTTGTCAATTTATCTTCTCATTCATAACCACAAAGAACATTGTGTCCATGTTCAATTCCCTTTAGTGGCATGTTTACATAGATACATCCAAATTCGGTACTCTAGTATTGGTCTGTTTTCTGAACTTTCTACTGCCTACTTATCTCCATGATCATCTGTTACCTCAAACTGAACTTGATTGTCTTGCCCTAAATTATTTTATACATTTCTGTAGGGGGTGCTACCAATCAGATCTCTAGTGTCACATTGGCTCCTGTGACCCACATCCTCTTCAAAAGTTTTATTTTTATTTTTAATTATGTGTATTTGTCTGCTTCTGGGGGCAGTGAGCACGTGAGTGCAGTTGCCTATGGAAGCTAGCAGAAGACATCAGATCCCCTGGAGGTGGAGTTACAGGCAGTTGTGAGCCATCCAACATAGGAACTAACTTGGGTCCTCTACAAGAACAGTGTGTTCTCATTAATCACTGAGCCATCTGTCCAGCCTCCTTGTTATTGGTATCCTATCAGTCATTCTTGCCTCCTTAATTTCATCCTCATGATCTCTTTTGTGTCTTGCTTTTCTTCATCAGCTTTATTTGCTAGTAGTTATTTTACCTACCTTATTATACTAGTTCCCTAATTGATCTCTTATCTTTGTTCTGTTTACATTTTAAGGAGTTGTCCTCGATGCACTGTCTTAAAGAATGCTGACAATCACAGGGTGCTGCTGTTGACGTCTTCTAGTAGACTTGACTGGTGGGGAGAGAAGCAGAATAGCAACTCGTGTGGACTGTGGGATTCTTACCAATAGTTCTGTTGCTTACACATCTTTTCGTTTATTACTGCTTTATACAGCATCCTACTACCTAAGCTCTAGGCAAACTGGATCACTTCTCTAGAGGAATATTGCGAGTCTCTCTGTGCCCAGAACAAAGGCTGCCTTTGCTTGGAGGCTTTCTTTCCCTGTATCAGTGGGAAGGCATCCTTGCCTTAATTACATGGTTCTACTGTTCTCTTACCGCATTCTCTAGTTATGTAAGGCAATTTTTGTGCAAAGCTTCTATTCTATACTAGATCATAAACTTCTTGTAAGCAGGGATTATGTCTTATTTTGGTGTTATTTGGTGTTTCTTACAGCTTCTTGTGTATGAAGCTTGGTAAACAGTCCTACAACAATGAGTAAAAAGGCTTACAATGATTTTTTTATGATTAGTGAAAGAAAATGGAGTAAGTTGAGCTACTGATTGGGGTGCAGCTTAGTGGTAGAAGTTGTGTTTGGTAGCCCCAGTTTCAGAATCCTCTCAATTCTTCAGCCCCCCTTTAAAGAAAAAAGACTAAGTGGGCTGGTAGAATAGTTTAATGGAGTTTATGCTGAACACAAGAAGCCCTGTGCTCAATCCCCATCTTGTTACCCATCAGTGAATTATTCTGTTATCCCGCCTCATTGTTTATTCTCTCATGGTTCATGTATTTAACTATTGGTTGTTGTAGACCGGAGTGATTAACTCTTTTTAAAGTGTTTGTGTGGCTGGAGGAATGTCACATTTACAGTTTTGAAGATTAAACTGTCTTGATATGACTGTTTCTGTATGATACTGTCTGCAAAGTATATGTAATTTCTTTCTTCTTCCAATCTCTCTACAGGCACGCTTTGTGCCCTCCCCACCTCCAAACTGCCTCAGTTACAAAGCAGAGGGAAGGCTTGGTGATCAAGACTGGCAGGCGCATTTCAAGGTCCCATGCTGCGGGGTGGATGCCTCTCAACTTGAGGTATGTTTCTCTTTCCTATTTAAGTCACTGGAATATGCTCACGAGCTCTGATTGTCCTTTCGAGGTTACTCCACATAATTAGTCTTTCTCCCATCCTTTCACTCTCTTGACTTCATGTTAGGAAATGAATATATTTATTTGCTTCCCAACACTTTTGCTTTTGAAGAAATTATAAGAAGCAGTATTTTTGTGGCAGTTATTTGAATGATTTTGATTGAGATAAACTGTCTTCTGTTCTATCCCCTTTCTTCCCTCCTTTTTGTTTTTTTGGGACAGGGTTTCTCTGTGTAGCTTTTGGAGCCTGTCCTAGAACTGTCTCTGTAGACCATGCTGGTCTTGAACTCACAGAGATTCGTCTGTCTCTGCCTCCTGAGTGCTGGGATTAAAGGTGTGCACCACCACCGCCTGCCTTCTATTCATCTTTTTAACACAGTTCTAGGGCTGATTTCTTATCAACATCTCTGGTGTTTTTGTAAAAGACTTGTTAGTAGTGGTAATCCTTGAGAACTGAAGTATAATCTATGTGTGTGTGTGTATACATATGTATATATAAGATGTATACACACACACAAGTGCCCATGTGTGTATACAGACTGATGAGTTTCCACAGATGAGCACACCCAGGACACCAGTTGGATGGGCAGATAATATGGTTGTGTTTTTAAAAGCTTCCCATCTGCCCGCTTCCCACTGATACCCTCCACCAGAGACCCTTACCACCCAGATGCCATCCACTACCAGTTAATTCTTCCCATTTTGAATTTTTAAATTAGAAAACTAATCTACAAGTTCATTCACATTTTCTTTGCATCATTGTTTTTTCCCTTTTAAAATGTGCTTGTGTCTATTTGTGTCTGTGTTTGTTTGTGAGTGCATGTGTGTTTGTGAGTGTATATGTGTATATGTATGTTTCTAGCATATGTGCGTGTGAGTGTATATGTGTGTTTGTGTGTGTCTAAAATAGTCTTGGCATTTTGACACTTTGTTCTTATAGTTCACTGTTTAAATTTATTTTTTAGGTTTGAGAATTATATGTATTGTATTATTTTTATTGTATCTTTTTATGTGTTAACTTTAAAGTGTTGTATTTTTCAAGTAATTGTAAAGTATTGAGCCCACCCTTGTAACGTGGTTTCTTGTGTGGGAATGAATCTCAATCTTCCTTCCTGACAGTAATTTAAACTATTATTATGACATTTTTACTGGAGCTGCCAGCATCTCAGTCTGCAGTTTTTAGAAGGAAGCAAATAAAAAAAATTAATATTGTCTTTACAATCCTGCAACTTTCTTGGTCATATGAAAGTAATTCCCAAGTGCGCCTCCCTGCCCCAGCCTGTTGGTTTTGTTTTTGTTTTTCCTTTTTTCCTCCCCATATTCATTTAAGGAAAGATACCACTGATTCTTTTAGAAGATTTTCTCCAAAAAGAAACAAAAAGAAGCGTCGACTATAGCGCGTGGTAGAAAGAAAGCTTTTGTCACTGCTTGTACCCACAAAGAGATTAAAGTCATTTTTCAGTTTTTAGATCAAAACACACTAGTAAATGTTTGATCTTTTGTAGGCATGAGGATTGTACCGACCGAAGATGCTTTTTTGAAACGTGAACCCTGATTCCAAGGGATTCAGCCATTCCTTAGCATTTTGTAAACTATCTTATCTGCTACACCCTACTCAAATCTTTCAATTTTCATATTTTCATAGTATCAAAGGATTATAGCATTTGGGTACTTCCTTGAAGTGTGTTATGGAATTGAGCCCCTGATTAGGCTGTCAACAATGCTATGTCTCAGTCACTGTTAGACAAGTGTCAGCTGGAGCAGTGTCTTCCTTTTGGGTGACACTTTTAGATAATAATTTCCTACAGAGAATGTTAATGCCACTAATTAAGTGTCTCACACCTTATATTAGGGGACCTGTGCTCATTTTCTGGTCACATAAAGGTATTTTTAATGCATAAGGTATTCTCCATCAGTGTTGGCCACCATTTTTCTTTCGGTATACAGCAGTTCATTCTGTCCTGTGCACTGGTGGTTGGTGTCCCTGTGGGTTAACATCTGAGTATTTAGTATCCATAATGGTTTGGCAGAAGAGTAGCTAAAAATGAGGACATGTATGCACATCCTACTTACAAATTGGACCATGATCTTGTTCCCTGAAATCTTCAGGCCAAAATGTTCTGGCTGAAGCTACTATATGTTGAAGGACCCAACCCAGCTTGTCAAAGCCTTCTGGCAAAGGTATGGTTATAAATGTGACATAGCAGGTACACAGGCTCTTGTGGGGGCGGGGAGTTTTGAGGATTGAGACTCCAGTCAAAGATGACAGCATGCTTTTTTTCTTCTCCTCTCCATAAAGATCCTTACCTGAATTTGAATTAGTTAATTAATGGACTCTAACCTTAAATTCTTCTCTTAAAGTTGTTAGTAGGAAAAGCAATACAATAGATTCCTATGTTGTTTAGATCATTTACACACGACACTTGCTTACATTCAGTGAATGGAGTACACAAATCATCCTTTTTTCTATTATTTTTCTTTTCTCTTTGTTTTATTTTTGAGACAGTCTCACTATGTAGCTCTTGCATGGTCTGGAACCAGATCAAACTGGCCTCAAATTCCCAGAGATCTGCCTGCCTCTGCCTCCCAAGTGCTGGGATAGAAGGTTTGAACCACCATGTCCCTCCTGCCCATGCATAATCTTTTTTATTTTTAACCTGAATTAAAGACTGCTACCTACATGTTTGGTTCAGTCATCTAACAAATTAAAACAAGAGAAAATTGCTAAATAAGCAAAATTTTCCAGGTTCCTTCAGATTTGAACATGGGGATCCACAATTTCCAGATGTTCCTGCTTGAGAATGCTGGTCTGTTGAAACACGGTTTGCTGTCATTTCTTCCAGAGATTGCAATGGAGAGAGAGGAACTGGGAGCAAGCAAGGATGTAGGTGTAAATATTAGGTGACTCTTGATTGTGAAGATGAGTACCTTAACACTAAAAAATATGGTTTGGAGAGGCAGACAGATCTCTGTGAGTTTGAGTTAAGGCCACACTGGGCTAAATGGTGAGTTTCAGAACGCCTATGTAGAAAGAACCTGCCTTAAAAACAAACAAACAAACAAATAAGTAAATAAAACCAGCCAAAAAACCCAAAATATGGCGATCCTAAAAACTACTTTTTACTCTCACTCCTTCCTCTTCCCTACAACAGGCGCACACCATATCATAGCTATTATTCCTTCTGTATGTGTGTGTGTGTGTGTGTGTGTATGTGCTTGTGTGCTCATTGTTTTGTGTTGGATGTTCGATGAGTCAAGGAAAAGCAAACAACATAGATAACTCTGTAATTATAAAGTAAACACAAACATTTGAAATTTGAAAAAATTGAAATTATGAGTAGTTTTACTTTTTTTCTATTCTTTTATAGTGAGTGAGAATATTTACTCCTTAACTTTACATAGAAAATGAAACTTTGCGCGATAAATTGGGCTTCACAAGGGGAAAGGCCGCTGTCAACCTTCTTCCTTGGGAATATAGAAATTTGGGTGGATTATCTGTTCAGAGGAGGTTTCCTTTATTAAATCTCTCTCTCTTCTTTTTTTTCCACTTAAGACATCTGTTAACATTTCACACAGACCAACAGATGTTGCAAAGCAAGTCCCACACTTTGTTCTCAAGAAAAATGACATTTCCTCAATTGCCTGCCCCATCTCTGTGACTGAGTCCAGACTGCCGCTCCTGCATAATCTGCATATATCAAGTTATGTATGCACTTTAATGCATCAGGAACCTGGGCTTCAGCATTACTTTATATATTAAGTTGCATTTGATTAGTGCCCAGTTTACATATTGCTTTGAGTTCTGAGAGCAAAAACGTTAACGCTTCCTTTGAAAATGACAGCCTGGTTCTCTACATTAAGATTGGATAGCCAGTTAACATTTTTTTCTATAAAATAAGTGAGTTACAAAAAGCTTGAGTTGTTTTGTCATGAGGAAGTGCTGATTGTCATGCGATGTGGAGCGTCATTTTTATTATTTTGGCAAGAACAGGGACAGTTTTGTCTTGACAAGCCATTAGATGAATACCAGCGTGTGTCACATGAAAAACCACTGATCTTTAACCCAGCTCCGTACTTAACCAAGCTTTGGAAATGAATAGTGAGTAAAAGAAGAGCAAAGGCCAGTCTACTGTCATTACAGATGACAAACTCTGCTAACAGCTGCAGAACTGAACCCAGAGAATCACAGGTACTGCTCTGTAGGCCATCACAAGCCTGGGGGATGCTGCTTAAATTGTGTACACACACCATACATTTATTTTATATTTGCTTAGGATTTACATTGTTGTAGTCACACCTGGGGGGAGGGGAGGCCCTCAAGTGCTCTCTCAGTGTACTTTCTCAGGGCATGAGAGCCTTAGCAAAGGGCCATATCCTTATTGTGGCTTCTCTGTTCACAGCCAGAGTGACTTTAAGAAAGTAGTGAGTTTTAAAGAAACTAAATTTTGAGAAGAAAAGTAAGGCTGGGCATGGGGGAGCATGCCTCTAATCCTAGCATAGGCAGAGGCTGGCAGATCTCTTGAAGTCCATCTGGTGTACACAGTGAGTGCCAGGCCAGCCAAGGCTACATAGTGAGACATTGTCTTAAATGTATGTATTCATATATATATATATTTGTATATAAATGAATAATTTGTGTGTGTGTATATATACACACACACAAATTATTTATCCTTTAAACACACACACACACACACCAAACTGGTCCACTCCAAAAGCACATGCAAACCAACATTCCTTGACATGGTCCTTTAGTAACTGTGTGGCTAACTTTTACATCAACATGAAGTTTTTGAGGAAATAGAAGGAAAGGCCCAAATTTACCTCACTTCCCAAATATTGAAAAGATAGCAACATTTTAAGCAGCCACTTGTGGGAATTATTGCTTACAGAGCTAAGAGGAAAGAACACACTGTCTTACTCTGTTGTTAGAATTGCACTGTGCCTCCCTGTAGTATTGTTATCCCACACTAACTGAAATGCAAATTCTTTGTTAACTAATTGGATCTCATTGAGGGTACATGCACAGTGTGTAGCTGTGTGCAAAAAGGTTTCAAAAAGTAAGACTTTCCTGTAATTACAACTTTTAATTTTTATCCAAATTATTGGCATATAGTACAGGTTTAATATATATGCCTGACTTTTTAAAATATTACTTAGAAACATGACTTAGGAAATATTTGATAAGGAACCAGCTAAAAATTCTAGGAACAAACATTTAATTCTAGCATATATAAACTGAATTTTACTCAAATATTTTAAGATTTAGAATCTTGAAGCCAATTGACTGTACCAAAAACATGTGTGTGTGTGTGTGTGTGTGTGTGTGTGTGTGTGTGTATAGTGCAGGTTTTTTTTTTCTCCCTTTGAACATTTGGAATGTTAAAACATCATCAGTCATTTCCAATGCTGTTTCCCCAACCTCTTTCAGTGTCCTGGTCTGACATTACCACTGTAAAATGCATTTAAGAGACTTTTGTGTTTGTGTATTGTTGCTATGTATTGTTATGAGGGGGAGATACTCCTAGTCCTACAGATTCTACAGGGGCTTGAGGACTAGTTGGTGCACTTCAGAGTTTACACAGCCCATTTGCAGCCCTTGCAGCAAATGTGAGGAGAGTCATGTGACCTTTCATGCTTGTGATCCCTTAACCTGAAGTCCATGACTTAGAATCAGGGAAAAAGAAAGCAGTCATTGTGAAAATGATGTTTATCCCAATTGCCTAGTTGTAAATAACTTAGATAAAGATTATTCCAGAGAGTTATTCTGTAATCTACAGATTATGAACGCAGTGAAAAACCTTAGAAGGTACCTTAGTGCCTTGGTTTTGTTGTTTGTTTGGGGCCTGTGTCTTTAAAATTATTCAAGTCTCTCATTGGCTAGAAGACTGAGATCAAAGATTCTATACTTTCCCTATGGAAATGAATAGCAAGTTCCCATAACAAATTTCAGGAATTTCTAGAGAGGTCAGATTTTCATTTTCTAAAATTTATTAAAAGGATGATAGAAACTTAAAATTTACAAAGCATAACAAGTGTTCTAGGATTGTGCTATATTTTCATACGTTCATCTATGGTAAACTCTTTGGGTTCTCCTGTGTTATTATAACAGAACTTTCACTCTTTCTTAGCTAGTGTTAGGAACTAGTTAAGGTTCTGTTTGACAAAAATCTATCTAGTAGGTCCAAGTACTGTGTAATCATGGTATTTGCCTTTTAAATCCTACAAGGCTATCCTGGTGTTTTTAAGGCGTGGCTATGCAGGAATAGCGAGGTAACGGTTCTGCTGCTGACTTATTCAGTTAGACCTTGCAGTCTGCATACTCGGGGTAGCATTTTGTCAGCGGACTGCTGGCTGGGCAGACCGGATTTGGATGTATTAGCTAGTCAGCCTAATAACCCTGTACAGACTGTATTGATTTTCTAGGAGAGAGTTTATGAACTAAATAAACTTGGGGTTGGTGTCTTAATAAACTGCTTCTCTCAGTCTGTCACATTTAGTTATGGAGCTGTGCAGTTTAGGGGGAAAAAAAAGGCTAATTCTGTTACAGATTGTTCACAGCAGGGTCTCCAAATTAGCCCTTTGTTTTGTAATGCCACCTTGCTTGGGCTCGAGTGAAGCACATTTCTCAGTTTTGCCCTAATGAGTTGCAACACTGATAATGTGGCTGATGATCTTTCATTGATTTCACTATCACTTGCTTGTCTGGTAATTGATCCGTTGCTGAGCCTCTAGTTAATTATATCGGCCTTGACATGGCCCGGTCCATGGGGAATTTCAAGTCTTGCAGAATAACAGTTTTAATAAAAGAGTCTATTACTGCAGGTGCTTGCTGCTGCATGCCAGTTGATTTTTGTGTTGTAACTGTGTGTGTGCGCACATGTGTGTGTGCATGCATGAGTGCGCATGTGTGCGTATGTGTGTGCTTGTGTTGGGTGGGGGGAATACCTGGGGAAGAAGAGGATCTCAGAACTGAGAGAAAAGGGGTGGGGCTGGAAAAATAGGAAGAGGGAGTGAGGGGGAGTGAAGAAGGAGAGGGAAAGACTAGGAGAGCAGGAGAGGCAAGAGAGAACACACAGGCAGAGTGATACAACAGTGCTTGAGTGGAGCGAGGAGGAAGCTTGCTATTGACAGTGTCCTTAAGCCTCCCACAAATAACAGCCATTAGTGGGAAGGTCAGGAGCTGAGCAGGCAGCTTGACTGAGGCACTGAGTGCCACTTCAGAAATCAAGAGGCTAGCAAATTTTAGAGGGAGTTAAGTGGGTAATAGCAGTAAAGGTACAGTCACCGTTGACAATTGACTCATAGGGGCTTTTCCCGCCCTCCCCTGCAAAAGAATATTTTTATTGACCACAGGTGGACTTAATATATTTTAAGGCAACAATTCTTTGGGTTCTTGTTGTTTCCTTTCAGATATTGAATTTGCTTCTTTTGAGACTTTTTTGTGCTTAATGGTGGTGAACTGGAGGGAAGTTTAACAGAAAAGCTTTCAGGAGATGTCAGTTCTAGAAGGGAAGGCACATTTGTGTCAACATAGTGTACGTTTTCTCATCTTTTCTCATTGTCCACTAATGACACAAGGCTGCCATTGAAGCGCTTTTCTGTTCCTTTTGTTGTTTCTGAGAGGAAGGTTTATTGTTATTCTTTAGTTAAGAAGGAGCAAGCAGAGTGGTGCATTTGTCCTCAGTATTTGTAAGTGGCTGAAGATTAATGTTCCTTACATTTTAAGTTTAGGAAAGATGGCTTTTTCCTGCTGACTACTTTTATGAGATGGCATGAATTTAGCTTTCCATTTTGAAGTTACAATGTTTATGTACAGTGGATTTTGCTCAGTTCTGCTTTTCCATAAATAAGGTAGATGAATATTATCTAATAAATAAATGTTTTATTTTAAAACTGGTTTAATTAAAAATATGACCTACTATCAAGGTTATAGTTCATCAGGCAGGGAAACAGAATTTTCCATAGAGATCCTGAATGAAAAATGGAGTTTTTATATGCATTACTTTTTGCCTGAAATAGGGCAGGTTCTTTTTTCATCTTTTGCCTTTTTATGATTTAAATGGATGTTATAGATGCTTTACCCAAGAACTTTAACAAAGGAATTTTATTCTGCTTGTGAGCCTTAAGAAAAAGGTATTCATTTTCCTCTTTTGCATTCAGCTTCTCTTTAATTAACCTTCAGTTTGGTAGTTAATGGCCTGGGATGCTAGATATTAAGTGATACATATTTATTTTTGCATATGCTTATTGTACATCTTCCATGTTGAACTAGTAGGTTTACTTGTTCACCCTTTAGAATATGAGATCACATCTCTACATTATTTTCTCTGTGTGCTTATATGTGGTTATAAATACCTCAGCATGTGTGTGTGACTTGTGGCAGCTAATATTTAGACAACAACTGAGCAAACTTCATGTTCTACTCCAGATGACTACTTGCTTGCAATGTAATTAAAAATATTTAAGTCTCACAGTTTTACAAGTTTTAAAGCAAAGACTGGTGCCGGATATAACATGTTATAGCAGAAAGCATTGTTGGGAAAAATTCCCAGGGAAGGGCCCTGTCTTTCCCTGGCATTGTGAACAGTGACTGTTGCATTGCTTGGAGTATGCATGAGTGTGTATCTGTCTGTGTATCTGGAGAGAGGTTAGTGCAGGGTGTCATTTGGTGTTTGACTGTGGAACGGTGCAGTTGACTCCTAGCTCTGCTATCCAATGACATGCAGTGGCTGAGGGTTTGAAGCTGATGGTTGGGTCTCCAGTGCTGCCTGCACACCTGACAGGCAGCTGTTAAACCGAGCAAAGGCAAGCTCGGGGAGTCACAATCTATGCATAAATGATAGGGATATCTGTGCAGAAGGTGCAAAGGAAGCTCTGACCCCCCTCCCTCCCCCAGATCTCCCCCTTCCCAAATGAAATGCACAGTTCAGTCAGCTTCTTAACTACACTATACTCCTGCTACTGGCTGCCAAGAAGCTCAAAAAATCCACCTTCACTTTTCAGTCAGAAGAGGCAGAAGTGGATGTGAGAGAAAGAGACACACAGAGAGACAGAGAGCCAAAGAGGGCAAGAGACTTGACTTTAAGAGACTCCTGTCCTGACAACTCCATGCA
This sequence comes from Bramus lutescens, assembly GCA_001685075.1. Classification (NCBI taxonomy): domain Eukaryota; kingdom Metazoa; phylum Chordata; class Mammalia; order Rodentia; family Cricetidae; genus Bramus; species Bramus lutescens. The sequence goes on along the minus strand of LOEQ01000573.1, from coordinate 251,803 downwards.
GTTCGGAACCAGAACGACTGCGGCTGAACCAGGGTTCATGGGGACATGGCAAAACGCTGATACTAACCTCCTGTTCAGAATGTCCCAACAGGTAAGTTACTTTCAATTTTTTTCTTTAAAGAAACCTCGAGTTATGTGCCGTTTTCTTCCTACTACTTTTCTTTCTAAATGTTTTTGAAATTTAAAAAGATAATTTTTTTTTCATAACTCTTACTGGAATGTGTAGTGTTACTTCATGGCTTCCCCAAGGGCTCCNNNTAAGGAAAGGGGGGGGGGGAAGGACATTGAAGTTAGAGAAAGCAAAGGCATTTGTTGCAAAGTTTCAGTGTGCAGCCTGGGTCTTACGAATCCTTAATATATTTCTTTGTTTCCCGTTAAAAAGAGAAGAAGCCACTGCTCAATAGAGGCATCTTTCTGACTGTGTGAAAGACTTGGTCAAAGTGTCTGCCGTCTCTAAGTAGGTCTTGCTGCGAACAGTTCTAAAAACGCGGCCCGCTCTCAG
>LOEQ01000573.1:234136-251030 GCA_001685075.1 Bramus lutescens | reverse complement strand
GGACGGATAATTAATCACTCGCGGCCGCCGGTATCAAGCGCTCGGTGATTCGCGCCCTGCGCGCCGGGCTCCTCTTGCACAATTGCTAGCTCTGCGGCTCCGCGGGGGAGCGAGGGTAAGAGGAAGCGAAGGGGAAACAACCCAGAAACTTTCCTCTTGGACTGTGCTCAAATGAGGGAGGGAAGTTCCCTGGTGCCTCCCTCCTAGACACGTCTTGCTTTTCAGAAGCCTACACCAAACCCATACAAAGCAGGAGTTAGTTTATCATCCACGTAGCACCAAAGTAGTACTGACAAATACACTGAGATGTTAAATAGATGGCGGTTGTTTAAAGATGGGTTATTGCCCCACTCGTTTAAAAAAAATACTGCAACTGCTTTTTAATAGACCTCTCTTGTATGTGAGAGTTGGCGGAAATTGAATACTTTGTGATACATTTAAAAATGTTTGGTAATGGAGTAACGAAAACCGTTTGCAAGGCTGTAAACCGTCACAAGTTTAGAAATAACATTTGCCATAGACCCGGGCTCTTGTAACGTTTAATTGGTAAACTGTTTTATCAACCAGTTTTAGATAGGAGGAATGTATTTGAGTAAGATGTATTTTGACATCCTGTAGAGGGACCCTGATAACTGCTGATACAGTAAGCTGAGATTTAAATGCAATCAACATAAAACCAGGAAGCAACTCTTTATGTACAATCTCATTCTTTTGCGTGAAAAGTTCGTTCCTGGTCTAATGGAGACGCTGCTCCTTGTTATTGCAGAGTGCTTTGCGAGATGTTTTTCTGAAAGCCCTTCTCTGTCTGGGTAGCCCTCTTGTGTTCTCACTAACCTCAGAACCTAATAACTTGTGCCCCACTTTTAAATTTAAGAGATCACCATCAGGGTTTTTCTTGGGTTAGTGGAGTGTATGTGCACATGCATGCTTTGAAAGGTTAGATTGCTTTAGGTCTTCCCTCTAGTGAAAAAAGAGTTAATAAAACAGAGATAATGATCAATTGATAAATGGCTATTGAACCACATAGATGGTGTTAGATTGCTTCTTTGGCACTGGCCCATTTCTAAATAAATTTGCATCTAAGGAGACTTTTAAGTGGTGAAAACATTTAAGATTAAAAAAATAAAAGCAAATTACATGAAAAATAGGTCAGAATTATGAAAACAGTTTAAATTTCTCATAGAGGAATTTCTATGACCAGCTTATCATGCTGTTTTCTGTGCAACTGTTTGTGGGGATACAAAGGTCTGTTTTGTGTGTACCTGTATGAATGCATGTGTATAGTGAACAACAGTGACTTGAGGAGAATAAATATATAGGGTAGGCATTTATGCTTAATGATACCTATTAAATAGACTACTACAACAAAGGATGAAAATCACAGTTTTAAAAAATGCGATCAAACTGTTTTCCTGTAGTTTCTTTTTTATTTTTATTTTTTGTTGTTTTGGTGTAGTTGGTGATACATAGCTTTCCAGTTACTTTCACGGTCACTAAATATTTACCTTCTGTGCAGTTTGGAAGTCATGTAAAAGGGGGCATGAGTTTACACATGTGTATGTGTTTTTCTTTCTCTTTCAAGACTCTGTAAGCTTAAATTCAAACTCTGTGTAAATATAAAAGTCTGTGTTGTGCATGTTTAATATGTTTGTTTTCCTTATGTATAGTTCATCAGCAGTGCTGGTTCAGCGACTGTGTGTGTGTGTGTAAAACACTTCCTGAAATATTTTCTCTTAAAGCCAGCAATTTTGAGAAATAATAGTTTCAATACCCACATTAAGCAACTTTTGCTAAAGATCAAAGTTTTTCCAATTTAATCAAATATGCAGAATTCTATATATCTAATTTTTAGGAACAGAAAAGGTACTTTAGATGATTATTTTAATTTTTAACTTAAAACTTATCTCATGAAATGCCTAAGATCTATTAGATATGGTTTCTCACAGTTTTCTATAATAAGATAAAAACTAAAATCCATTGACTAATTGGTTAAGCATTGGACAAGACTGACCAGTAGAGCCAGGGTAAGATGGGTCAAGACCAAGCTGTAGAGAGCTTACCATGTATGGTGCTTTGCTTCAGAGAATGTATGCTTGGGGTATCTAATGAGCATTGGCATTTAATAATCTAGGTCTGTGTCTTCTAAAGGAAAGCTAGGAAGCTGGGCTGGAGCAATCCTTACACTGTAGCTCACCTGAATGAAGTCAGATGCCCTTAAATGTAAATCTTCCCTGCTATCTAATATTAACTAATGATTTAATGATCCAAAGGCTCAGACTTGATGGAATTAAATATGTTCCCCTTAAAGCTTTAGATATGGCTTCTTGACGTCATTTCCCTATCTTGCATTATTTTCTCTAACATTGAAGTATATATTTGTTTTTTTAGAAAAATAATATTTTCTTTGTAGGCAGATATTTGAGATCCTTGGATGGTGTAGATGTTGACATTTGTAACTGGGAGCTCTAGATTCAGCTTTATCAGTTACAAATCGATAATGTCCAAAAACCATTTCCTCTTTTTCCTTACCTCCTATAGCCCCAAGCCTTATTTTGCTCAGTGTAAATTGATAAGGTATTGTTAAAAAGAAAAAAGGGGGGTGGTAGTGGAGAAAGGAGCTTATTTTTGGAATTTTTATTTTTAAATCAAACTTTGAAAGGTTATTTTTCTACTTATTTGTGTATTTGAGAAAGTAGCAAATAAAATCCTTATAACTTCCCTCAGGAGAGGGTATAGTTTGATCCATTTGAAATCTTTTTAGGAAATGACACTGTGCAGGCAGACGGGGATAGTGCACTTTTCATATATTAGCAGAGGTGTTTATGTCTTTTATTGTTGCGGAGGTATGCTTAACCTGTTTCAAATAAAATGCAGATCCCTGAGTAAAGCCTCTCTTCAGAGGGGAGTGAGATCCTAAGTTAGAATTACAAATGACTCTGCGCATCATTATGTGGTGATTTAGGATTCACCCAATGATGTAACAAAATTAACAACATAATTTCATTGTGAAACTGTGTCTTATTAAAGAACAACTGTCTGACATTCTCTTACAGTTGCTTTATTTAACTTCATGCAAATATTATTAGTAGTGACATTTTTCTATTGTGCATTAGATTCTCTCATTAGCATGATGTGTTAGTTATCACCAGAGAAATCATCTCTTAGGTAGGTGAGGGACAAAATCGAGAAAGCTAAAACTTAAATCAGCGATTTACGTTAATACCAGACCATCTACTCACCAGAGATAGAGCAGAGTAAACTTTTGACTCCTATAAAATCTAGAACTTTTCTGAGAAATGATTTTAAAATATATAAGAACTATATAATAACATTCTTGAAAATCCATTTACAAGAATGCTTTCCATGAGTTTTTCTTCTAATAGTCTTTGCTGTTTTCAACTCTTCAGGACAAACACAGTGCCAGTCTTAGGATTTGTATTTAAAATGAAAACAATGTAATTATTTTCTCTCTTCCTAACCCTCCAAAATAATTTGAAAATTTAGTCACTAACCATTTTAAAGATTTATATACAGTATTTCTTGTAAGTAAGATATCTAAATTATGTGTTGTGGCTTGGTTCTTCTTTATAGTTCATGTAATATATTTTTATTCTAAAGCTTCTCCCTCAAAATTAGACCTCCTTTATAGGATGAATAGTCTTATTTAATCAGAGCCATGAGTAAAGCAGTTGATAGTTAATGGTCTTTGAAAATGACTTTCATTGCCAGGCAGCATCCATTCCTAGGTTTTCCTCTCTATTTTCTATTTCTTCCTTTTTAAACTTTTCCTTTTTATAATTGGTGTCTTTCAGTAATCATGTCCTGCTTAAAAAGGAGTTAATTGACAAAAATCACCCTTATGCTAAAATGTTTATATTTGGTGGTAAATAGTTTTAGCTTGTTGAATTAGCATCCTCTTCTAATTTGAGGTAATGTGCTTTATTTTGAAATTTTGGTAATAGGTACATATTGGAATGTAACCCTTAACATTCATTTTAATATTATAGCAGGCAAATAGGAATATTTGGGTAATTGTTACAGTAGTATTGAAATGGAAATTGTAGCAAAGATGCAAGTACCTGTGTTTCAGCCTTTACTTCCAAGTTTGTGTTAGCATGCAGACTTCTTTTAACAGGAGTTGTGTAATGTGTAATGAAATGGGAATGTAGGAGGCCGGGTACATAAGGTATTCTGTGTGTTTCTGTAATAGAGCATGCACAAATATATTCTCAGATATGTATACACATGTATTAAGTCATTCACAAATTCAAGCTTATTTCCAACATGCTTCACTTAACATGAATTTGAGCATAGTTGGGGATAATTTTGAAATTATTTTTTTCACCTTTCTGTTATCTGTAAACAAGTAACTTATATCATTTGTAAAGCCTTTTTCTAAAGTGAGTCAAGTAACTGCAGTTGAAAACTAAGTCTGTAAAGAGTGGATGTCTACACTTGTGGGCATTTTCAGTATTTATATTTCTAAGTGTATCTTCATATTCACTGATAGATACAATTGTTTATAGCTTTATAGAAATTGAGGAATGCAGCAGGACAGACTTAGACTTCCACTGCAACCTAGCTTCCTACTCCTGTGCCTGGAATAAAGGCCATGAAATTCCTCCCTTACATATTAGGTGCTGAGCAAGGCATCTCTGGGAAGTTGGGGCAAAAGTGAATGGGCCACAGCCAAGGCAGGGTTGCAAGGATTCCAGTGATAGTGAAAGCATTCAAGTTTGCCAGGTCGCTGTGACACAGGAGCTGATTCCAAAGGAACAGTCCGTTACAGATAGTGAGATGGCGTCATAGACCCCAGTGAAAAACAAACATCTAGTGTTTCTCTGCCCTTCCTTATACATTGCACACGCTTATTTAAAGGGAGACATAGTGGGCAACGCTGTGGTCAGTCTTTAAGGCTTGGACAGTATATTTCTCAGAAGCCCTCTGTAGGTAATGCTTGTGTGCAGCTAACTTGGTAATATGGGCTAGCATATGTATCAGAAAGGAAAAGGAGAATAAACTGGAATTTGCTTTATCTTGTATTCCTAAGTGAACTACAGTGTTTAAATTGTTTCAGGTGGGAACTCCTTCTCCCCCAGAATGTAATATAGAATGTGTGGCAGCAGGGAACACAGTGAATCATGGGAAGCCTTTTTCAGTGAGAGTCATTTTCTCTAGAAGTCACTGTTTGTTGTTGAAAGAACATGGAGTTTAATGGTTCCAGAGGTTCTTTCCGTGGAAGGTTGGAGCTTGGTGTGACGGGTGTGGAAGCATGAATTCTGCTCCATGTGCAGATCTGCTTGTGCCTTTCATGGTAGACATTTGCTGATCACTAACCACTGTTCTCTAGGCTTTGGCCAGAAGAGTGTTTGGGGTCGTAGGGAATGATTGATGTCACCCACATCTGCCAAAGCTGATGCCATTCTTATTTCCAGAAGAGCAGCTGGCATCCACATTTTTGCTAGGTGCCCTTTATCCACTGAAGCACCTGGGAATCAGAGGCAAAGGGGACTCAAATACCCTCTCAAGGAACTCTGGCTTCCAGTAAGCTTAAAAAAATAAAGGAGGAGGGCAAAATAGGAACAACAACCTTGAGATCCTGTTCTATAAACAAAATAAGGAGCAGACAGAGTTTCCTGTAGATGATAAACTAGTAAGACACAGAGAAAATAGGATGAAAAATTATCCTGAAGAGAATAAAGAATATGTGCCAATGACATCACTAAGATGGAGCTTGGGGCTGTGGCTCCAGCCCGCATTTCCCCTCTGAGCCTGACCTGTACAGTATCTTCATCTCCAGGCTTAAAAGCAAGTTCAGAGAATAGGAAAAAATAAAAGTATTGATTCTTTTTTAATTTGTACCTTCCCTATAGGAAGCCTCACAAATTTCATAGTGTCTAGTCAACCCTCCGGTGAAACACTTACGACCAGAGTTGATTTGGGTGAGGACAGAGGGCAATGTCATCTTGTTGGGACACAGCACCTATCATTTTGTGCCACAGAGTGCAGAGATGAGTGGGCACTGTCTCCATCTGTCTTCAGAGATTTCCTTAATGGGAATACTACAGGAAAACAATGCATTACTCAAACTGGCGAGTTCAGAAATCAAATTCTCAGCGTATTAATCATCATTCTAATTAAGAAAAAGAATTGATCCTTTAACAACAATATAATATCCTTTTGTTTTTCTTTAATTAAGCCCATCAGTTTCTCATTTCTCTCTGCAGAGGAAGAAGAATGTTGAACTGTCGGAAGTTACTCACTGAAACCTCTGACTCCCTTGAGCATGCCTGGCTTCTCCCTTGCCCAGTCTGTCCTTTGGAACTGTAATGCTGCTTTGCTCCTGTCTTTAGGGTTCATGTGTCAGAGAGGGGTGTTCAGTTATAAATCTTGTTTCTGTTTGGCTGATAGACATTTACTTAATGGCATAAGTGCATGGTTAGTTTGTTCTTATTTCCTGTTTCCTTTCTCAGAGAATTCATTAATTTCTTACTTTATTCTGTTTTCCCCTTTATTTCTCTTATTTACAAAATAACTTTTTTAATTTTTCCGCTCTTCTGCTTAACGCAAATAATTAAAAATGTGCTTGAAAATCATGACCCTTAAAAAGGTATCCTTTGCCAGTCTGGCATTTGGACAAGCTCAGGAGTGCGGTGCCATCCTTGCATGTGTGTGGTGACAGGACTGCCTTTGTCTTACTACAGATGAGTTCTTTAAATCAGGGTGACCGGGAACCTAGGGCTCCTTGCTCAGAGGCTCTTCTGAGGGACACTCAATTTGATTCTTAACCCGTGTGAAAAAGATGAAGTCAGAGAGAGTTTACTTTCTTTTCTACAAAAAGTTATTCCTAGATTTATCATTTTATATACTTGGACTTAATGCTGCACAGGGATATTTTCTTAGACGTAGGAAAAGCTATATAGAGTAGGGCCACCAGCAGAAGATGTGATTTGGGTAAACTGTAGCTAATAAGAGCTGTGACATTGAGAAGAGCAGTTGAAATGATAGCACGACCAGTATAAACATGAAACATATTTAAAACATGTGTTGCACAGATCATGTGAGGATTCATCAATGTTTTTCATTTGATACATTTAACTCATTGTCTTGAGAAGGCATGGAGATTGCTAAAAATAACAAGATTAAAAACATTTTTGTAAATTGGAAAAATATGGTTTCCAGTATTTACCTGCTGTGCGTGTATGTGACTGTCATGGATTTTTCAACTTTATTAAGGTGCTTTTCAGTGGCTATTGGTTCTCTAGACAGTTCCTTAAGATTTACATTTGATGATCACAGTATCTGAACTGGGGGCTTGAGAAGAAAAACTTGAGGATAATAAATATTTTATCTGACAAAAATAATTACTTTCAGCTGGCTTAGCATAATAACAAAACTAATATTAAAATGAGAACTCCATTAGAAGAGTTTTAATAATGTTTTTTTTCCTCCTTCCATTACAATTAAAAGCAGGGAAGCTGTCATTGACTTATGTCATTAGGATGGCTGTTTGGGACACTTAATCAGGCACGAGCAAAGAAAACTGCCAAAGGGTGTGCCTTCTGCCAGTGCCACCGGGCAGGGCTGCTGTGACATTATATACTGAGGATATTCATGAGAGTGTCCCTTCAGAGGGAAAGCCCGCAAGCATGATGATTCTTGACCTCCTGTTGAACCTAATTCAGCTCCAGCTAGGTTACTGGGACAATATGTAATGTTGTTTTTACTTTGGCCTTTCTTTTTTATATATAAAGATTAGAGTTCCAGATAGAACTGAAACCCAAGTCCTGCTCTGGACTTTGGGGACAAGTCTTATGTTTTTCTATAGAAAATGTTACAAACCTTTTATTGCCATGAAATTTTGCATTTGTATGTGATGTGTAGACACATAGACAGTGTAGGCCTATTGGACAGTCTGATTGGAGACATTTAAATGATTTATTTGAGGATATATTGATTTATTGTTAGCTGCAAAGAGTATATGAGTACACATATGAATGGATCACCCCAAAAATAGTCTGTTGCCTTAGATTATATAATTGTGTGTTCCTCAGCATAGCTTTTTGCCCCCTCTTATGTTATGGTTGAACATAGAACTGTGCCTCAGATATATGCGCTTAGGTTTTTAAATGAAGCGCAGTGTCATTGATTGAGAAATAGTGTGATTATTTCTTATTTTGTGAATTGCCAGTTTCAACTGCAGCTTTGTGGGAGCAATTTTCAGGTTTTTAAGTTGTAAATTTCAAGTAAAAATTAAATTAAGAAAGAGACATTGTTGAGAAATGAAGTCACACCTGTGATGTCTTGTCTTTTCCCCTAGCAGCGACCTTGCCTTGTGCTCCTGAACACCTTTGGCAAGCAAACATGGGAGTGAGTGAATCTTAAGATGCCTTGCCAGTGCTGATATGTGCCAAACAGTATATGATGAAGATTGTTTTCATTTTTGCTTTATTTGTGATTTTTTACTATAAGTTGTGCAAGAAGAGGGTTAGGAAGTATCAGAAGTCCACCATCTGGGAGGGCTTGTTTCGGTAGCAGCCTGGAAACCAGAACCCAGGCAGGCGTCTTACAGGTGAGATGTGTTATGGGAATAAATGTCTGTGCACTTAATGAACCCAGCCTGCCTGTCAGCTTGGTTTTTCATGCGCCATTGTTGTTCAAATACGAAAGAGAGAGTGTTCTCAGCCTGTGGTGAGATGAGAGTAATGAAAATGAAGTGTTAATCTGTTGATAGGAAGCACATCCCATGCTCCGCATCCTGGCCACATTCATGCATATATAATATATTCCAGGTTCTCTCATGACCGGAGAGGCCTGGATGTTCATTATATTAAAAACACTCTTTTCCTCAAAGCGAGAAGTTGGCTGCTCTGACTTTGAGTAAATAGCTACTCTATACAATTTCTTAATAAAGCAACAGCTCCTGGCCTCAGAAGGTTCCGATAACCTGCTGCTCATGTGCCTGCGTGTTCTACACTCCTAATCTGCAGAATGTCCCAGTGACCCTAACCAGAGCATGCACTGCAGAAATTACTGAATAACGGGGAGGAAAGGGAGTTAAAAGACAGCAATATTTTTCTCTGTATAAATAAAGATAAAATTAAACATTTATCATTCTATGTTTATTTTTCATCTTTTAAAACAGTACATTATAAAAATCCAACAAGATTGGGTCATTTTATGTGTAGTCATGATATTGTATGATGTGAGTCTGAAGGGTTCCTGAGGGGTAGCTAAAAGCTTTGGCCATTAAAGAGGAGAATTGTCTTTTCCTCATAAAAGTATTTTGGAATGACATAGAAAATTACAAAAATTGTTTTTCTATAATTATTAGTTCAATTTTCTATTGTTAAACATGAATTATTATAGGTATGCACTTATAAAAATGAAGCTATAGACTTAATTATGAAACAGGGTCAGTCTTACGCTGCAGCAAGATATTTTAAAGAAACTGGTGAGCCCTGATTGAAGTCCTTTATGTAAGAGCATCAATTTAAGAAGCATCTTAAGAAATGATGTGGAAAGAAGTAGAAAAAGGGAGGGAAGAGATAAATTAATAAGTGAGTTCCAGGTGTTTGTTTCTAATTGCTCAAATCTCAAACATAAGAGAAATTAAGGAAGAATGTTTCCTATAAGGAATGCATCAGTGCCATTTGGGTATCAGCTAAAACTGCATTCATGGTGCCCAGACTTAGCATATTTTCTATATTTTTATTCACCTAGGAATTATGGAATTAAGTATGATCATTAGGATTTTTAAAAACTGTTTCAGGCTGTTGAAGTTATTCAGAGTCAAGAAAATTTGGGGATTAAATCTGATTGTAAAGTACAGTTAGACTATACTCAAGGATTCCTTTCCTTAAGGGAAACCGAAAGAAAATCCTTGCTCGTAGGGAAGAAACATCTCACTAAAAAAGTAATCTTTCAAATATATGGGCCAGTGGTGAAGCATGATATTATAGTTGATCTAAGTCTTACTCTGGTAATTTTCTATATGACTGGTCATAGCCTACTTAATAGAGTCTATTTGGAGATCCAGGTTTTTCTTGACTACAGTAATTAGAGATAACCTGTTTTTAATATGTTTGGACAAAATGATAAGTTAGGGCATTTTAACTTGTTTGTAAAATTCACTAATAGTTTTAAATGCTGAGATGTTGTAGTTGATTGGAAATTATGAACTGTAAATAAACTTTTTACACTTGCTTTCATTTAAAAAAATCCAAAGGAAAGAAATGCATGGTGATTTTGTCATTAGACATCTACTTTTAGGTACTAGCCATTTTTAAATAAATATGACATGACTTTTTGGGTCATTTGAACCCTCAGTAGTGACTACATAAAGATAAACATCAGATGTTGCCAGTAAAGGTGAAGTAACTGTTATGGTATTCATCTATCTTAAATGTTGATTTTTAAAATGTACCTTCAAGACATATACTGTTTTTATGTTAGGGTCCATTTTTAGTTAAGCACATGATAGCTCTAGCAAGGAAGTGTAAAAGTGTTAGCATGTGAAGTTCCAGTGTGCATGTAGAGCTGAGAGGCGGTTATTAGGAGCATCCTTTCTGGGCTGCAAGGAAGAATGGAGTTGGTTGGAAACCCATATAGCAGTCTTATCCATCACTGTGTGAGACTAGGGCATTAGTTTGAAATTGATTACTTAGAGTTTGCTTTAAATTATGAAATTGAGTTTCCTTTGCTTCACAGTTAGATTTAACTGGAATATTTAAATCTGTATTTGGAAGTAAAAATTGCTGTCCATTGCCATTCATGATATAAATTTATGAAATATATAAACATATACACACATATATTTAAATATCTGTTCTTAGAGCTCTTGCCTGTCTTGCAATAACTTTTACAAACTTCTGGAATAGTTATGAAAATTCAGAGATCAACTGTTACATAAAAGGCCCATGTGGAGGTAATGAAAATTAAGCTTGTACGATAGGTCTTCTGGGCCTGTGGTAGACCAGAAAGCTCATCTCCTAACCACTGAGGTGGCAGCTCTGGGTCCAGAGAATTGTTGCCAGGTGAGAATTCAGGTGAATGTTGCCAGTCCACCCGTTTTTCTTTAATGAGAAGTCAGAAATACAAATTTTATATGAAATCTTCTGATTTTGAAATCTCAGCAACATATTAAAATATTTTAAAGACTGTGTGGTCCAAACAAAACTCATCTGCAGGCTATATTCAGTCACTGGCTGCCAGATAGAAACCTCTGTTTTAGATAATATTTTAATGGATGAAGATAATAGTTTCATTGCATGTGATCATTCATCTTGGGAATTCCCCACTGGGATGAACTGAGTTCAGTTTTTTCCCTGCAATTAAAGCAAGTAAGTTTAGTAAATATATTTCTGCTTTTAGTTATTTTGATGTGTAGCCTTTTTCCTTATGATCCATGTTCAGAGAAAAAAATCAAATTCATGGGCAGAATAAAAATAATAAATATAACTAGGGATATAAGAAATTTAGAGTTAGAAATAGGAAATTGCTAGATTCTGAAGAGGATTCCATGATTTGTGTCAGAAACTGATACAGATGAAAAACTGAGTTCAACTATAATCTCACCTTCAAGCTGTGATTTCTTGGCCCTGAGTCTTTGTGGAATTGCTATAATTTACCAGCCCAGTTGATTATGATGTCACAAAGAGGAGATGGACCTCAAGGGGGAAAACTTCCCCATACTAATTTGTGCAAGGCCAATATTATATCCCTGCTTTAAGAAAACATCATTTATATTGTATGAGGTTTTCAATGTCAAGATATATTTTTAAGGTTCTCTTTAAAAGAAATAATGTACTCATCACTGAAATTCTCCAGGCAAATCAGATATCAACATTTTCAACAGAACAGGTAATTAATTGGTTTGGGTTTCAAAATGAAGGTCAACCTGTTATTGATTTTCGTGGGAACAAGAAACAAGAGCATCTTGTTAAGATGATCTGCAAATGGGATCTAGGTGTGCCTAGGGTTCTGCCCTGGGTTGTGTTGATCACTGTAACTGGACAGAGTCAGAAGCCTACCGGAAGGGAACCTTTTCTGTAGAAAACACAGTAAGCTCTTGCTTCCAAAACTGCAGGAAAGACATGGATTGGAGCAAAGTCCAGGTATTAACACTTGCTAGTCTTCTAATAAGTCAGGTATCTCAAATCAAGAGAGAGTACTTGCAGCATGTAGTATCTGCCAGTGTGTTGGAGAGAGGCTGGGATGCTATGCTCGTGAAGTTCTGCATCAACACATCTGTGACTAACACTTTCAGAAACCTTTCAATTGGGAATTAGATTAAATGTCTTTAATGCAAGGAGAGAGAAGGACTTGAATACAAGGGGAGAGTGGGCAGAGCGTTTGGGAGATAAAGTAACCTACCCCTTTGGATACTACTGAGTGTTACAAAGTAACATTTTTGTTGCACGTTTGATAGATCATTTGTCATTCCCGTGACAGGCATTTTAAAGCCGTCCTTTCTCTCTGCTGTGTTTCGATTTTCTGAGAAAGGTGTAGTGATGTTTTAGCTATGTTAACTAGGTAGGAGATACACTGCTGCTTCCCCATAGAGTTCAAAGTAGAATTCTCCATAAAATGGTGCAATGAAAGGGTACACTTTCTGTTCCGAATACCCTGGAGCTGTTAATGCAGTCATTCCAAGTTGACATTCTTCTATGTAGGCATGACAGTGGCACCAACCTTCTACATTAAGACTTAACATTCCAGAGAACCATTTCAAGTTCATTGTGAGCTTCAAAGCCTGCTCATCACTAAGAGAGTATCAATTTTAAGCATGTCACTTTGCCATAGTCACAGTTAACTTTTTTGAAGCAAAACGTGTCTTTTCATGACTGATTATCTCCAGGTGACACTTACAGTTCCTTACAGAGTCCCCTTTTTGACCCACTGTTGCTGCCCTTTTGAATTTTGTTGACAGATCCTTTGGGTAGTAGTTGGTCACTATCCATGAATGCACAGGTCATATTTGGTTTTTAGTTCTGAGACAATACCAACAGCGTTTTCTTTAACTCTTGATCCTAGAATTCATGCCTTTGAAATACCACTCTCCACCCCCCTCAATCCCCCATCCCACCCCTGTTGGGATTTGACAGAAGTGTAGCTGGGGTGGAAAAGAACATGTAAAGTTGCTACTGTTGGGTTGATGGGTAAAGGGCTAATAATAAGAGGAAGCCCATGGGATTTCTCAGTCTTATCTCATGGTGTGCCCTTCTCTTCTCAGGGAAAGGAAGTCCCTGTTTGCTGAGTGGTAAAGGAACATTCCCTTTTGGGGCCTCCTGGTTTTCAGTTCCTACACAAGTTAGTAAAGCGTTCCTGTCTGTGCCTTGCATCTCAGAGATGGAACTTGACAGACTAGTCAGCATTGCGAAGGTCACCCAAAAGCTGTTGGCAGGATACACTGCCCTTCATTGCTGAGCAATGAGAATGCTACTATAGCGATTAACTGGGTGTATTAGATTGTGTGGCTTTCTCAGAACACTAAACTATCTATTTAGTGTTTTTAAACACCTGATAGAATACCCATTCACAGACTGTCTCAAGTGCATTTTTGAAGGAATCTTAATGATATTAAAATACCAATGCTTTGTCCACAGGATGGATAATTTATGCAGGACATGTTTCTAGTGTGTTGTTTTCCTTTTGTGTGAAGATTCTTATGTTCCAGCAAGTTTTAAAATTAAAGTTTTTTTTAAATTTATTTACAGTTTACCTTATAGTGTTCAGTATCTTCCAGGCTTTTGTCTTTTATAAGGGGGAATTAAAAAGTATTATTTTTGATACTATTCCTCACAAATACCAAATGTAGAAATTACATTTTTTGGTATTAGATTTTAGCTTTACACATAGTTCCACCCATCTTTTCACATCATTAAATTTAACAATATGCTCACTAAAATGTCACTTAAATTATAACCAGAATTGTAAAAGAACAGTTCTGTGATTGCTCTCTTTAAGGAGGGGACTGCACTTGAAATAGCTTTGGTTTGAATGCTTTAACTGATTTTGTGGTCCACAGATAACATCTCTACCTTGGCTCTCATCTAAAAGTAGGTAGAGATCTAAAGTGCTAAGATGCCTGTGAAACCCATTAATTATTTTCATATATGCATGTATTTGAGACTAATTACTTTCTTGAATGCTTGATTAACCCAGGTATCTTCCATTCCCTAGTTCCATTTGTTTTCATCACGTTGAGTGAGCCATTTAGGCATTTAAGGTTACTTCTTTGATGTCAAAACTAGGAAGTGAAGACCCAGGGAAATCCCTTAAATTAACCTTCTGAATCCTGGACAGGAACAGATTCTGTCCTGCCTTCCTTTTGTGCTTCTATTTACTTGTTTCTTATGTAACTGGACAAGTATAGCAAGAGTGGCATATATTCCTTCTCTAAAATAATGGAGCAAAAACAGTGATCAAATAATTTTTGTTGCAGAAATTCAACAGTAAAGAAAGGGCACGAAACCAAAATATTTCAAATAGAATGGCTAGCACTGAATTCAGACACTGGGTAGAATTGGAAACAAGACATAGTGATAGAGTTTATGTCGAAGGAAGTTTTCTATATGTATGCATACTTATCTTACATTAATAATTACTTCATTTCTTTCCTAGTTGACCCATTCTCCAGACCTTTAAAAAGCCTTTTAAGTGGATGTAAATTCCATTTTAATTAGACCAGTGCAATCTAATACTGCAACTAGCCTGGAATGGGGGGAAAAACATGCTTAATACAACCCAAATCAACCATATCCAGATAATTCCCCTGGTCTTTGTAACAGTCCATTCTCCACAATTAAATGACCCTGTTAGTTTCAGATTCAACAAGAAGACATTTAAGGTTCATTTTAAAAAATGATCATCTTTTAGAGGATTCTTTTTGCTCTTGCTTTTTTCTTTCTTCCTCTTGCCACACAGCTGTCACTGGTCTAAGAGAAAGATTGGGGGAGGGGAAGAGGAGGAAGCCCTGTTCAAATCGTGTCACGTAGCACTAATTCATCTGCTCTCATTAGAGGGAGCGAGGGACAGCAGTGATGGCCAAGAGCTGCACTCCACACATGACACGCGCACAGTTTGGGGAATAGAAAATTGCTTTCTCAGGAAGCCCAGCCAATTAAGGACTTGACCATATTGAATGTCAAGTGTTAATTTAGGTTTTTCTTCATTTTCCCAGTAGTAATGTGGGTCCTGTGATGAGCAAATACATGTCAAGTAAAAGTTGATTGCATGAAGGACCTGGGTATCACATGTCACTGACAAGTCGCAAATGTACTGAAGTCTTTTAACCCCTTAGGTGAGTGTGGTGGGGGAGGGGAAGAGAAGGGGGTTAATGGTACCATAATGATACACTAGATAGGTATGCCGTAGGAGCTTGGATGGATAGACAGGAATGGTAATTGATGCAAAACAAACAAACTAGCAAACAACAAATTAAAAAAAAACAACAAATTGGGGATTGGTCTAATCTTATTCCATGGATACAGTGGTTCTCAAAAGCACACATCTGTGGTATTTCCTTATTCCACATGTCCTGTTAATAATAGTAGCATCTTATTGCCTAAGATTTTTATGAAAAAAAAAAAGAAAATAGTACACTCTGTGGTCTTGAATCAGGACATTTCTCATTATTTATATGCTTTGAAGTAAATAAAAATTCATCAAATAACTATGTTATTTTGGATTTTTTGCTCACTGCAGCTCTAAAGTTTCTGGCTAAATGCTCATTATTTTAGTGTCTAGTATTCATTTAAAAATTAACTGGCTGATACTGTCATAAAAAAGATGCAAAACTGAAAAGAACATTTGTTTTCTGGCCCGAGTGAGATGGTATTTAGCCAAAATAAGTTGGTGGAACGGCCATCGTTGCCTTTCGTTCCTTTTTTTTGAGCCCGGTTGTAGAAGGGGAAAAGAGTCCGGCTTCAGTGACTGAGATAATGTTCCTTTCTTCCAGCTAAACACTGAAGGTTGTCCGTCATGTGCAGCATCTCATTTCCATTCATCAGCATTCATTTCCATGTGAATATCCTCAAAGTACAAGAAAGTCTGTTTCTGTTGCGATTGTACAGTAGCAAATAAAAATACCCCTGTAGCTTTAAACACTGCTGGGTGTAGAATAAGAAATCTGAAAAGTCAAAGCAGTTACCTATGAAAATATGCAGAAACACCTTTCCCTTCGAGTCTCTCAAGATCTTTAAACACTTTCTTGAAATGTATCTGTTTCCATTTATTGTAAATTATAAACAGACTTGCCTTTGCATATTGATAATGCTTATTATACCTTGAAAAGGTAAGTCAGATAACACATGGATCTAGGCAGCAGGAATTACTGACAGTCTTTCTGTGTCTCTGGTTAGAAGCTGCTATCATTGTATCGAAATTTATAGTACATATTTATAGTATAGCTTAGCATCTCAGGAATTCAATGTTTCATGGAGTAAGTTTTCCTTAAGAAATATAAGGCTCGTCCAGGTAGGTTCTCTCCTTCCAGATAGGATGTGCTTGGTTCTCTCTTCACATCCCATTTTGATAAATTCCATCTATGAAATTCTGGTGGCATTGAAGAGCACTGTTTAATTACAGTCTCTTCTGTCAGCAAACTTCTCTTCCTCTGGGTGTACTGAGAGATGTAAGTAAGTTTCCGCAAAGTAAATTCTGTTGATGGCAGCTCAGGTTGCTGATTCAAGTTATTCCTTTCTCCGTGTCACTTTTGACGGATGGCACCTAGTGCAATCAACCGCAGGCCAGGAGAGCCTTTCCTTTGGTTGCTTTAGTTACTGGACCATGGGGTTTCTTCCCCTGCTCCCTTGACCTTCCTTCAGGAGCTCACTCCTCCCTGCAGTCCTCACCTAGATTTGAGCCAAAACTGGGTGGGGGGTGGGGGGGG
>LOEQ01000573.1:215428-231100 GCA_001685075.1 Bramus lutescens | reverse complement strand
TTTTTGGTTGCCAGTAATAAATCATGAAATTTTGTTTTAAATCTGGTATAGTTTCTTGATTGTGTAGTGATAATATTTTAGCTACATGAAACAGTTAACTACATGTTTTAGAATTCTTCACCTTTGAATTTTTCTCTAAAATTATCAGGAGACATCAGAATTATTTCTGTTTTGTATTTTGTAAGTCTAAATTAAATGTCACTTAAATGTGAAAGAACTGGCACCTCTGATAAGTAGTCCCCAAAGCAAATGATCACATCAGTAATCATAACCTAATTATGAATGCAAAGTGGTTTGTTTTTTAAAAAGTATAAAACAAACAAAGGAAAGTGAGCCCCACAGCAACTCCCAGCATTATCTAAGCAGGGGGAAGCATCCTTCTGTGAAGCCAGAGGACCTTGAATGGTAGCAGTAATAAGAGAGGACGCTGGCATCTGCCCAAGGACTTGTTGCAGGGGAGCCACAAATGGCCTGCTCAGTGTGTGACTGTACAGAAGTTCCAGGGTGACACATGCCTCCCATGCCAGTCACAATGCAAGAGGTCAGGGGTCATGTTCAAGGGCAGGGTGTTTCTGGATAAGGCTGAGGAAGCAGAGGTGGCCCCTCTGTGCTCAGTGTGTGGGTCTGTGTACTCCTTTCCCGTCAAAGCTGGCCTGGCGTGGCCAAAAAGCGGTTCCTTGGCAGGGTTTAATGGCAGGATGATGTAGTCTGTTGTGACTAGTGCATTCCTTTCAGGTTAAACTAGGGAAATGGCATTGTGTTAAAATTCCAAGTCGCATGAATGTTTTATTGCCACAGTGCATTTAGCCCTCCAGGGGAGTGTGTGTGGCAGAGGTGGGTGGGGGTAGGGGTGGCTTGGAGACTCAGGAACTATCAGAAGAACACTTCCCTTGGAAAATTTTACCCATCAGCATGAAGCTGATTTGCTGTGATAGTCACTTAGGAGGGTTTCACTTTTTCTTAAACTATGGCTGTTTAAAGTCTTGCAGTCCTGACAATTAACAGCCGAAGAAAATATGACAAGACACACACAGAGAGGCTGGGAGATAGAGAGGAAGAATGAGCCAAAAAGGAGCTGAGCTGCCTTCTTGTGTAAACTGCCCAAGCCAGGGGCCCCTCCTGGCCGCCATCCCTGTCCCCCTTTTCCCCAGGCTGTTTTGCTGTCTGCCTGAAGGCCAGCGGGACTGATCTGTTACCCTTGCACCACTGACTGGGAGGCCTCTGCAGCTCATGGTACTGTATGTTACCATTACTACTCCCTCATTCCTTTCCCTTGGCTCTTCCCCTCCCCTTAACCGTTTCTCTATAACAACGGTTTATATTAGTCAGAGGGATACAGTTTTGGAATGCAAAAGGTCTGAGTTTAAAACAAAACAATGTTCTTTTGCCGTCCTGCTCGTGCATATTCTCTCTCTCTCTCTCTCTCTCTCTCTTTCCTCTGTTGCGCACCCCCCCCATTTAGAAGGGTTATCCTTAGCCATTTTAATTCAATTTCAGCCAGAGTTTTCCATTGTGATTTAAAACCAGGAATTCTGGAAATTGGACAGTTTAACAGGAGGTTATCAGGGTTTAGAGTCTCAGGAAGGAATAGTGATATGAAAACATGCATGGGTTTAGGGTAGGACAGGTCTCACCATGGTCTCAGATTTTGCAGACTGACATCCTGTGACCCTTCAAGGGATATCTCAGCCTCATTTATTGTTTCAGTTACTAAAGGCCCCTATGATTTGACTTCACTTGTAATTGTGTATATTACGAATAACACTCAAATACTTCTTCATCTGATTCGGATGAGTTTATAACAGATTAAAATGTGCCCCGATTAAACAGTTTCTCTGGCGTTGTACCTTTGTAAAGCATACATGTTTCTAATTATTTCCCTGAAAACAGAAGTATGTATTATCTTAAGAAAAGACATCATAATAATTTGAGTTTTAGTTTTGAACGGCCCGTTTCTCTGTATTTTTAGTTGTCGATACTTTGTTTCCTTGCTCCTGTGAAGTGTTGTATTCCCATCTATAGAAGTGCATTTATGACTCTCTGTAGGGAAACGTGTGTGTGTGTGTGTGTGTGTGTGTGTGCCTATGCATTTGTGCACTTTACTACCTACAAGGAGAGACTTGTACAGTTGCTAAACTAAGAGGATTTTCCTCTGATGAACTACTATTTGAAAAAGGTACATAACAGAAATTTAACATGATATTATACAAAAGAATGAAGCCTGAGTAGGCCAGTGTGCTCTATTTATATAGATTTTAAATGCACCCTTTGTGCACGTCTATAAAATGATTTTGTCAAGACAGACCTGAGTTTAATCTGATTAGTGGTGTTTGTATGATGGTTGGTTCTTTTTAAACAGATATATTGGCATTGTTTATGGGAAGTCTTAAACCAGCAAGCAATCAACTTTACAACAAAATCAAGATTTTATGTGGATTTGACATGTCAAATTTAAGACATATTCATAAATGTTTTCCTATACTCTTGACGATGCCCACAGAATTATTTCCTCCTACTCTTGTGTTCTCTCTCAGGTGACAGTGGGGTCTGGATGATTCTTGTCTCCTGTTGGGAATTTTAAAATGTGATTTTTAAAAAGAATGTTATATTATGCTGGTATTTGCTTTTTTCTGTTTTATTTCTTATGATCAATTTCAAAGTTTTTTTTTCTAGGTAGTAAAAATAAAAGTGCCAAATAGCCTATTGTGTATATTTAGATTATCTGGAAATGTAGTTGGTTATCCCAATCATGGGAGCAGTTTTTAAAATTTATGAAAAGAATGTGGTAAATCTGTTCAATCCTTTACAACTTGATGTATTAAAAGTTTCCTTTCATTTTTTGAGAAGAGTGAAATTATTCCAATATTAAATCTCTCTAATAAGAACATTTCAGCCAAGTCAGGATAGTTTTTTTTTCCAATTCAAATTTCATTAAAATCATCGTTTTCCTCTGAGCATACTTTTGTCCCCTTTGTCAATCATTCGTGTTTCCTATTGAGAACATCCTGGGATATGATTGGCCCTGAATCCAGATGCTCCTGTTGTCCTGTCGTTCTTGTCACTTCAACACTGACCTCCTTTTCTTCCAGTCTGTATCTGGGATTTTGAACCAGGGTCTTTCACTATTGCTCACACAGGTCTCAGACTCAGATCTTCTGCCTCTGCGTCCTAAGATGGCAGATTCCCACTACACATTTTCCTAAAGCATATTCATGTATTCATTCATTCACTCATTCATTCATTCAGTGCTTGATTCAGTGGTCATTTGCGTGTCAGGCAACCCTTCCACCACTGAGTTGTCTTTGGTTATATAATGGGGAAAGGAGACTGACCTTAAGGAAGGTGGAGGTTGCAGTCTGTAATGGGTTCTTCATAATCTAGTCCTTTGAGCTGTCCGGTGGCTTTGGTCCCTAGGGAAGCGTAACTGTTCAGAAAAAAAATGGAGAAAGGGGATAAGTTTAAGGAAAGCATTTACATTTCTCCATTTACCTGTGGGAAGGGAGATAACAGACCTTCTGGAAGCAGCATTTTCTGTGCTACTATCTTTCCAAAGAAACAGTGTTCTCTATTAGTTCAAAGTTTTACCGTTGGGTAACCACTGTGCCAGACAGACCTTCATGAAGATCCAAAGTGAGCTCAGTCTTTTCGTGACACCCATTAGGACAGATCCTACAGGGCCTGGTTTATCTGTGTGTCCTTCATTCTAACTGTCTGCTTTGAATTAGGCTTCTTGTCATGTATTCATTACCACTTAATAGTAGAGCTTAAAATGATTCTAGTAAGACTCTAGCCTCTTCTTTGTCTTACAAAAATTACTTGTAATCATGGGATTAAGATCCTATAAAAACCTAGTACTGTTTATGTTTATGTAAAATTAAAATAGTAGCAAGCAACGTGCATACGTTTGTTGGTATTTTTATTTTATATATTTCAGCAATGCTCTAATTGGTGAGCAAAAGTTGTGCTTTTTTTTAAACTGGTTTTTGTTCCTGGTTTATATTTCAGTTTTAAAAATTGTTTCATATTACTATGTCTCAGATATTCTCTGACCAGCGTTATTATTTTCCCTAAGAATTGGTTTCTTTAGCCGCACAAGGTTTGAGCACCGCATCTTGATCCCGGTTTACTTTGGCCTGTTTATGAGCATTACAGGGAAGGACTTGCTGTCACATATTTTCTATTGGTTTCTGACATGCTGCTCACATTAGTTCATCGTATAGACTTTAGACAGCATCAAAGAAAGATGCCTCTGTTATCATATTATAGGAAAAAAGTAAAGTCTAAAATCTATACCCAGCAAGACTGACCTCAGGGCCTTTGTGTTCTTCCTTTCCTCTTTATTGGGTCTGTTTGTCTTTGTATGGTCAGGTTGAATCACTTGTTCAAGTTAGGCATTACTTATCTGGGCTAGGTATTATAAAAATAGGAGCAAGTCAGTTGTAGAAATCACCCTGACCCTTTCTTTCTATTGTTTTCTTTGAATTTTTTCTTCTCTCATACAATGCATCCCAGCCAGTTTGCCCTTCTATTACTCCCAGCTCCACCCTTCTCTCCCCCAGATCGTCTTCTCTATTTCCCTTCAGAAAAGAGCAGGCCTCCCAGGGAAAACAACCAGAAAGACTAGGCACAAACTCTTATATCAAGGCTGGGTGAAGTCAACCCAATAGGAGGAAACCGGTCCCAAGAGCAGGCAGAAGAGTCAGAGACACCCCCACTCCCATTGTTATGAGTCCCACAAAACCCCAAGCCAAACAACTACAACAAGTGCAGACCCATGCAGGTGCCATGGTTGCAGCTGAGCCCCTGTGAGCCCTGCTTGGTTACTTCTGTGAACTGTTCTCTTGTTGTCCTCAACCCCTCTGACTCACAGTCCTTCCTCCCTTACTTCTGTGGGGTTCCTTGCCTAGTGTTTGGCTGAGGGTCTGTGCATCAGCTGTCAGGGGAAGCCTCTCTGAGGATGATTGGGCTAAGAACCCATCAATGAATAGAGAAGACTGTCATTAGGAACCATTTCATTGACTTTTTTTCCAGTTGTGTTTGGTTCTACCCTAGGTCTCTGGACCATAACTTCTGCTCCAGGCCATCCAGGAAGTGTTGAGCATGGGTTCCCTTCTCCCTCTCATGGTGTAGCATGGGTATCAAGTCATTGGTTGGCCATTTCCGCAAGTTCCAAGCCACCATTGCTTAGTACATCTTGCAGTCAGGACAGGTTGTAGGTAAAACATTTTGTAGCTGGGCTGGTGTCCCAGTCCCACCACTGGAAGCCTTGCCTGTTTACAAAAGATAGTCAGTTCAGGCTTTATATCCTCCAATACTAGGAGCCCTCGATAGGGTCACACTTGTAGGTTCCAGGACGTTTCCACTGCCCTAGGTTTCCAGTTACCCCAGTACCAGTTGTCTCTCTTGGTCCTTTCTCCCTCCCTCCTCTTCCCATCCCTGTCTACCTGCAATCCACCAGCAAAATCTATTCTATTTTCCCTTCCCAGAATGATCCATGCAGCCCTCCTAGAGCCCTCCTCATTACTTACCCTCTCTCACCCTGACCCTTTCAAGGCAAAAGTTTTAAGGGGTCTGATAGAAGGAACTGATAAAAACCAGAGTTGTTCCATATGAAAAGAGAGCTATAGAATCCTGTCATTTTAAACCTCTGCCTTGGTGCATGAGTGCTTGGTTCCAAGAAAATGGTACCTTCATGCCCCTGTCCCTCAGCTCATGAGGCCTGGCAGGTTGCTTCCATCTTTGTCTGTCTTTGAAGGTTGTATTTTATGTAAAAGGTATTACTATGTAGAATTTAGAGAAGCAGCTAATCTTTAGGAGAACATACCTAAGGAATAGTGCAAGTACCACTGTAAAGAGTAGCTATTTCTTCATGTACAGCATTTGCATGTTTAATTTCAAGGAATACAGACTTTATGTAATCCATAGTTAATAAAATAATTCTAGTATGGAAAAAGGCTGATAAAACAGGCCATAAGTCTTTGCTTAATTGTGTCCAAATATATACAGACTCTTCTTCAGAATGAAAAGATTAAAATTCTCCAGTCCTCTCTGTGCATGTATGAATAAAGGTAAGAACAGAAAATGAATCTATATTAAACTGGCAAAGTAACATAAAAAGAACTACATTGAATAAATTGTCTGTGAAAGTAATTGACTTAATTTTGTGATCTCTTTATAAAACATGGATTTCAAGTTTTCTCACCTGGTAGATTTACATTGAGGTTTTATATAGTACTTCATTAGGAATACGATTTCTCTCCTGTGAGTCCAAGGAGAACCCATACTTACCAGCTGACTGTATCTGTGTTTGTACTGATCTTGTGGTGTGACTGGGGAACTTCTAGAACCTCCCTGAGCCTTGACTAGCCCTCATGGTGTGGGACTGGAAACGAAGCCTGTGAAGCCTGGCACAGAATGGGACAGCTGTGTTGGTGCTATCGTCATCTTCTTCTGTCAGGGATTGTTACTGTATCTGGTCCGTACCCTGTATTCTGCCAGCGTGTGTTCATCAGCTATGGTGCCAGGTTCTTGTTACCTTAATGATGTATACACTTGACTTTTCAGTTATTAGTTAATACTCAGTGTGCCAATTGTGTGAACACTGACTTTTGCCAAAGGAAGTTAGGGTAGAAAAAAATCTCTATTTCTATTCTTCACTGGAATAAGTCACTGAGCAGCATAATTCTAAAAATCTTATATGGCTTTTGGGTACCTTATGAACCTTTTTATAGTAACTCAGAAGCGAGCAACTGATTGAATTAATATACCTCTATCAAGAAGCAAGTCTGTTAACCTCTTCTCCTCCACCTAACTCATGTGTGCTTTATGAAGACAGGACTTTATCCATTGTTTAGGTTGCCTCATGTAGTAGAGATAAAAGTTCATAAATGTTCAGGCTTTTGTTATTTACAGCCTTTAAAATAAAGAAAAAGGATAAATCAAAACAGCAGCAACAAAATAAAAAAAAATTCTTGACCCAAACAAAACGATAAGAACAACACCCCTTCCCCCCAAAGCTATCTTTTTATTTTCTGGCTTTGGTGGGTTTATTTTGTTGTTGTTTTTCAGGACAGGGTTTCTTTGTGTAGACCTGGATGTTCTGGAACTTACTTTGTAGACCAGGCTGGCCTCTGACTCAGAGATCCTCCTGCTCTGCCTCCTGAGTGCTGGGATTAAAGGTGTGCACCACCAGTACCCAGCTACCTTCTCAATTTCTGGAAAAAAAAGGTCTAAACCATTCATACTTCTAATATTTAGTAGTCTCAATTTTGGGGGTGTGACTTTTACAGGAAAGATGCAGCTATATTACACAGGTATAATTAAGAAAACTAGAGAGAAATATGTTAGTGCTCCCAGTAAGGAACCTTTTTACTAACAACTTTTCAGTTTCTTTTTTCATTTACATATACATACATACATACATACAAATGTGTGGAACATTAGAGCTACTTTAAATGGTTTAGCTGTATGTATTTGTGCCCTTAAAAAAAGCCCAACACAGTGCCATAGATCCATCTTTTATAGTGGTAGATATACCAGCCATCAGCAGGACAGGAAGAACAGCTCAGTACTTGTGCTAAGCTTTCACATGGCCTGGGTTTAGTTCCTAGAACTCTCTCCTAAGAAAGAGAAGGGGCTAGAAAAAGAGAAAGAGAGGGAGGGGAAAAAGAGAGGGAGACAAAGGAGATGCATCATAATTTGAATCTAGTCTTATACTGTTGTATCACAATCAATTTAATGAGTTATTGGTTCTTAGACTTTTTTTTAACAATAAAGAATGGTACCTCAGTATGAATGCCCTTGCTTGGATTTGTGTACTTAATTTGTAATCATAAAAAATGATACTGATTATGAAGAAGGCCTAATATTTGCACAGATTGAAACAGTCGGGGATGTAACTCAGTAGAGTGACTGCCTAGTACGCAGGCCTTGTGTTGGATAACCAGCACTACCAACAATGTGGTAGTGTACACCTGTAATCCTAGCATTTGAGAGGCAGAGACAAGAGGGTTAGAAGTTCAAGATCACTCTCGACTTTTTCGCAAGATTGAGGCCAGCATGGGCTACATAAGATCCTGTTGCAACAACAACAACAACAAAACAAAAACATAACAAACAAAGGCTTCACAGGCTTTTTTCTGTAAAGGACTGGGTTCATGTATGATGTATATAGTAGTTATTCAACTTGATATATATTATATATATATGACAGTTACATATATAAAAGATAGGTATAGCTGTGTTTCAATAATACTTTATTTATAAAATAAGTTCATCAGGACTGCATTTAACTCATTAGTTGTAGTTTACTTTCCTCTTGTTTGAAACAAATTAAAAGCTGATTAGGGATGGAGCTTTGTCTCTGGTAGACTGTAAGCTATTCTCATATCATCCTATCTTAGAAATCTCTTCTGTTTCAGACAGGTTTAATGGGCGTATCACTTTCTTTTTAGATGAATCACAATTAGTACTGATTTTTAGGAACTTATTAGTAAGGGAAATTTCATACCTATTCCTATTCCTGGGCCTTAGTAAATTTCAAATTGGCAAAATGGTTAATGTGCCCGCATATTTTTATACTGTTTTGATTTCAGCATATGCTGGCAATTTGAGTGGGTGAGAGAAGATCTATTCAAGTTATATCCTAAGGGAGACATGTCCATTTTTCTACCTCTGTAAGGTTGCTTTGTAGAATCGGGTTCTAGATACAGCTGGGGGTAAAGTTAAATGGAAAGTCTATCCAGAAAGCAATCAAGTCCACATCAGAGGAGACTTGTCTCAGCAGAAATATACCACAGAATTAGTTACTAAACTAACCACTCTACACACAATTAATGAGTTCGTTGCATCCCAAGTTTACATAAAAACAGCAATTATTGGCCTATACCTGCCCTGAAGGTTTATATTGAGGATCAGATAGATTAATGAAATGGTTAAAATTAACTGTCTTTTCACTGGTGCCACTCTGAATTTTAAGAGATGTATTCATTATTTAGCTAATATGTGTTGGTTGGCTGATGTTAATAAAGCAGTTTGGTAGGTGCTGTGAAGGAACACAAAGCTGAACACATTAGTTATTGCAGATCTTGTAGAATAGTTGCTATTGAGAAATACAGAGATTTCAGAAGTAGAATGCAGGGGAGGCCATTCCAAAAGACCAGCCAGAGCAGTGTGTCCCATGAGGAAAGCACAGCCAGGATGAAAGGCTTATCAAATGGGCTGCTTAGACTCTAGCTAAGTGTTTTTCTTGGTGGGAGAGAAGGTAAAACTAAAAGCACAGGTTGAAGTTGGATTCCCTGAGGTCTAGAAGGAACTTATTGATAATTTGTGGGGAATTTAAACATCACCTGGGAGAACTTGTATGACCATTGAGGGGGTGGGGTGCAGCACCGGTTGGTGAGTACAGAACGATAGACTTGGGGTTGTCATTTAAGGTTGGTGCAGAGAGTCTAGGACACACTTAATAGAACTGATGATCTGTAGTGTGTGAGGGACAGTGGAGGAGCCTGAAAAGCAAGGCTGTCTCTATCTTCTGAAAATACAGGCTTTCAGAATCAGTGGGTTTAGGATGTATGGAGAAGACTTTTAATGATGATCTATGGCTCTGAGTCTTTGTTAATGAGGTTTTGGTGATACCATTGCAAAATGCAGTAAAGACAGCGATGTACTCTAGCAAGGAAACAAGCCCAGTAGCCTTAAAGGAGTTTGCTTGTTTAGCAAAATGCTAACTGGATATCTAGAAAATTTAGTGGGAACATCACAGCTCAGGATTAACATTCACATGAAAGAGAAAGGGGAGGGATTTGGTGTCCTGTTTATCTAGAGGTGACAGACGAAACCTAGGTGGAGCATACTATTGAAAGTGTGCAGAGGAAAAATGTTGATTTCTAGCTTTCCTTATCATTAGGTGTCATTTGGAGTATGTGAGGTCACACACACACACACCACACACACACACGCACACATGCTTTCAAAGCTGCTAGGTTTCAGGAATAAAGTACATTCACTTAGAGCACACAAGGAGATCCCCACTGGAAGATACACAAAATTCCTTTTTATTTTATCCCCCACTTCCTGAGATACTGGTGACAGGGATATCATTGGTGGGAAGTTTGCCTTTGCGTTATACCTGAGCGGCAAAATTGGGCAGCTTTTCCTTTCTCTTGCATTTCACCCCAGTTGAGATTGGTGCAGTCGTGGTGGGCATATGGCATATTTCATTGAAATCAGTTTGGGGTCTACTTTCTCTTTTAGGCTGAGGTCCTTTGCAGCTTGGAGGGAGGATTGTGCTGCATACAGTATAGTTTGTGTTTGCATTGACAATGTTTTACTATAGGAACAAGAGGACCAAATGTGCCTTTTGTTTCTTTGCTCCTTTTAACTTTTCCAGAGTTCAGGCTTTGTATTCGGAGAAAATCAGCTTGCTTCATGGATCTTTGGGCACAGTTTATTGATCTCTGGCAACGTGTTATAGTCTCTGGCTCTCCTGTTCAGATACCAAGGGCTCCTCTGCTTAGTGGTAGGACTTGTGGTCACCCACTTTTGGTGCTCATTGTCAGTGTTACTCATTTCTGATGGAACCTCAGGCTTCTTCAGAGGTGTTTGTCTCTCTAGCCACTCATTTGTGTACCGAATCTATTGTCTACACACTTGTTTTACGAACAGTCACTGATCTAATGTAGATGGTTCAGGGGGTAACTTGAAATGCTGTTCTCTTTGGTATTTTTGTGCTCCTGACTTTGCAAAGACATGTTCTGTCACATTCCACTTCACCTCGCTGTTCGCTGTTCATTCTTTGCACATGCATTTCCAGTCACCATTTCCTTTCCAGCACAGTGAATTTAAGGAGAAAGAAAAAGGAACCTAATTGATCAGTTCTGTTTTCATGTCTCTATAAGTAAGAGCAACTTAAACAGATACATTTTCTTTTGACTGGACACCTTTCTAAAGATCACCCTTCGAAGAGTTCAGTGATTTCTGGTTATTTCCCAAAGGTCACTTTCTTCCTCTCATTAGAAAGAAATCCATCCCAATTCATTCTTTTTCTGGACAGAGTTTTACTTTGTATCCCAGATCTGACTTCAGCCTGAAACCAGATAAGCCTCTCAAACGCTAGAATCATAGACCTGTGTCTCCAGGTCTGGGTCATCCCAATTCTATTTTTTTTAAATTAAGATATATATTTTTTTCTCTGCTCTCCCCCATTTCTCTCCCCACTCCTCTTACCCTCTCCCAAGGTCCCCATGCTTCCAATTTACTCAGGAGATCTTGTCTGTTTCTACTTCCCATGTAGATTAGATCCATGTATGTCTCTCTTAGAGTCCTCATTGTTGTCTAAATTCTCTGGGATTGTAGGCTGGTTTTTCTTTGCTTTATGTCTAAAAGCCACTCATGAGTGAGTACATATATTTGTCTGGGTTACCTCACTCAATATGATGTTTTCTAGATCCATCCATTTGTCCCCAAATTTCAAAGTGCCATTATTCTTTCTCGCCATGTAGTATTCCATTGTGTAATGTACCACATCTTCTTTAGCCATTCTTCAGTCAAGGGGCATTTAGGTTGTTTCCAGGTTCTGGCTATGACAATGCTTCTGTGAACATAGCCGAGCACATGTCCTTGTGTTATGGTTGAGCATGCTTTGGATATATACCCAAAAGTGGTATTGCTGGGTCTTGAGGTAGGTTGTTTTTTAATTTTCTGAGAAATTGCCATACTGATTTCCAAAGCGACTGTACCAGTTTGCACTCCCACCAGCAATGCGGAAGTGTTCCCTTTGCCTACAACCTCTCCAGCGTAAGTTGTCATCAGTATTTTTTATCTTGGCCATTCATGCAGGTGTAAGATGGAATCTCAGAGTTGTTTTGTAAACGTAAAGAGACTACCAATTCCTAGTTGAGCATTTCCTTAAGTGTCTTTCAGCCATTTAGATTCCTCTGTCCCCCATTTTTTGTTGGATTATTTGTTCTTTTGATGACCATTTTCTTGAATTCCTTGTATATTTTGGAGATCAGCCCTCTGTCTGATTTGGGGTTGGTGAAGACCCTTTCCCATTCTGTAGGGTGCTGTTTTGTCTTGTTGATTGTGTCCTTTGCTTTACAGAAGCTTCTCTGTTTCAGGAGGTCCCATTTATTCATTATTTCTCTCAGTGTCTGTGCTATTGGGGTTATATTTAGGAAGTGATCTCTGGTGCCAATTCTTTATTATTATGGAAAACCAGGTAGAGAAACTCAGTAGAGTTTAAAGAGACTTGACATTAAATTTGTTTGTTTGTTGTTTATAGAAAAGCTAGCCTCCATATTGTAGTCCTTCCTGCCCCAGCCTCACAAGTGCTGAGATTACAGGACTTTGCACTGAAATTGGCTAAGAATGTCTTAGTGCAAAAGTTTTATCTGCATGTTAGTGTTTGCCCCCCACATCAGTATCTCACTAATTTTTGTAGTGTGTGTGAGTTGGCTCTATCCTTCCTTGACCATGGTGGTTTTCATCCCATGTTTCTGTACTTCTGGTATCTACACTGTCATTTTCAGAGCATGTGATTTGGAGGTTCAGATCTCTATCCCCTGAATCTCCTTTTTCTTTCCTTAGTAGTCATGTCTCTTTTTAAGTGAAGTTATCATCTGGGGACTCTTTGCTCTCCTGGTAGTCAGGCTTCCTTACTTGGGTGCCCAGCAGAGCAGGTGCAGTGCGGAGCACCAATGTGGGCTGTAGGTCTTGTCAGTCAAGACCATGTTCCCAGAGGTTAGGTTGCTTTAGACTGTATTCATGTGTGCTTCCTAGTAACTCTGCTTCTTAAATTCAAAACTCAAGTCAGTAGTGTTGTTGAACACTCAGAAAAGGGCCTGATATTTTATTTGCAGGAGGATTGGCTTATAGAGGAGGGACAGAGGGTCCGATATGCTGGTAATCAGCACTTCCCGTGGTGAACTTCAGTCGTCAGTCCTTATAAGTGATGCTTTTAACACAGCATCACAAGAACAAGAAGCCTTGCCAAAATTAGTAGCATTGGACTTTAAGTGAGGCTAATTGAGGAGATGTTCAGTTTCCTCTATTGCCATTTGAAGTTTGCTTCTGTCATCATCAAACTTCTTCCTTCGCTTAGGAACTCAAACTTCTGAGCCCTCATGGGAGAGATGTGCAGGGTGTTACTTTGTGATACCAATGGAAGCACATGCACTGAGTTCTTAGAGGATGTTTCCCATACACCATCTTGCCAACCTTACTGCCCGACCCTACATAGGAGACATGATGACTCCTCTTACACAGATACGGAAACAAGGCTTTGAGATGAAAAGTGACAGGAACCACAGCGTAGGTTTAAACAGACCAGCATCTATTAAGAGTGTTCATTTTTCTTTCTTTTTGTTCTCTTGTTTTAAGGGAAAGAGTTTTGTTGTGTAGCCCTGGATATCCTAGAACTTACCCTGTAGACCAGGCTGGCCTCTTAACTGACTCAGAGATCTGCCTGCCTCTGCCTCCTGAGTGCTGT
The DNA here is from genome assembly GCA_001685075.1 of Bramus lutescens. NCBI lineage: Eukaryota > Metazoa > Chordata > Mammalia > Rodentia > Cricetidae > Bramus > Bramus lutescens. The sequence goes on along the minus strand of LOEQ01000573.1, from coordinate 217,611 downwards.
GTTTATAGAAGTGTACCACCACCACCCAACTAAGAACTTTTTAAATATTGCCTGTCTATAGGATGGCTGGAGTTGAGCAATGAAGACGAAAATATTGGGCATGCATAAACATACTTAAGTTTTCATTAAATATCGGCTCTCAAAGTTGGCAGTGTGTACACACCATTAAGCAACAACTCTGATGTTAAGTTTCTAAAATACGGAATTATAAGAGTGAGTAGAACTAATTGGAACCATTTCAATTCTGTGCCTTTTTTAAAAGAAATAATTTTTAAAAACTCTACCAATAGCACAGGTTAAATTGACTTTATCCTTACTTTCTTTAACACTAAACCCTAAATAAACTGAGAATTGAAAGGTGTAAGTTGAACTTTATCACATGGTAGGATTTTTCTCGTAGAAGATGAATGTTACTAGAAAGAGCTTGTCTTAATTCCACCTGTCCATTTTATCAAACATGGAAGAGGACTATAGTGATAGGCCTCAGTTTTCTTTAAAGGGAAAATAATGCAGTGAAGTTCTCTATTTGTCTGATGTGGGAATTAATAAGTATTAGGTATAACGTTCTTTAAGTACTCTAGAAGAGAGAGTCTGTATAATTTTAGCATTATTCACGGTTCATTAGACTCCTCAGGGTGTCACTAGGGAAGAGAGACTTTCACCTTTTATCCCATGTTTTACAGCATGAAAACAAGGGGTTCTTGTTTGTGGCTGTGAACATCTCCAGGAATTGGAGGTCGCTCAGGTGGCTCCTGCCACAGAGCATTGAGCCCTCCTCCTGGGCAGCTTATCTGGGAGGATGTACTCTTAAGTACCTCTCACTCCTGGGAGCACACTGTCTCTACCTCCAGGTCATCTGCCATTGCTATCAACTCCTGTCAATCTGATGAGTAGCAGTATAATCACGTGACTCCAGAGTGTTACATATCCACTTCTGTATTCTTCCTTTATAACCTTCCCCCCTCATCTTTATCTGATCCTTCTTGGAGCATCCCTGTCTCATCTCAGGCTTCTATAAGAATGGCTATATTTCTGTCCATCTTTTATTAGAAGAAAGAACATTGCGACATATGCATTCCTTTCTCATCAGGGAGTAGAACATTCATTTTTCTGTTTTAGATTCTGTGTGCTTAACCCTTGGCAGAGTTAGCCTAGAGATCTGTAATTCAGTACTTTTTGTCCTGTCTTTAGTTTAATTATCAGTTGAGAAGTTAAGGTGTAGGTTAGGTGCACACCCAGCCCCTGTAGCTCACCTTACTGTTTCTGTTTTTTTGTTCATGTATTTGGCAGCACTGTGCTTTGCATACATCGTCATCTTCACAGTGGTGGGAAATCTTATTTCTTCTCTCTCTCTCTCTCTCTCTCTCTCTCTCTCTCTCTCTCTCTCTCTCTAGAGATCCTGGCTAGCTATTGTATGAGCTATTTCGCTTAATGGCTTTCCAGAACTTGTATTATATGGGTGGTTTTCCTCTTGCTGTTTGGCATCTTGAAGGACCATTGTTGCTTTCCTCTGACTTGGAAGGTAACAGTTCTTGCACTCAGCATGTCCCCAATTCCTCTTAAAGGAATGTACCTTCTCTTTATCTCTTTCCTTTGTTCTACTTTTCATACACACCTTTGTATATTCATTCTTTTCTAGGTCCTTCTGATTGGTTTCTTTACCCCTTTCGTCATTGCTGGACTGGAAATCACCAAAACACTTGGAGTGATTCAGAACTGATCTGGGCTTAGAGCCAGCTTAACTGTGAAGACTTGAGCTGCCATCGAAGTTACTTTGTTTATTTGGGCTGTGACTTTCATGATGCCTGTCAGGGAAAAGCTTACATGAATGTTTTATATTTAAAAGGGAAACTGAATTTCAGATGGAGTCATCCCTGGCTCCATAAGCCCCTTACCAGTAACATATTTCTCCTCAAGTCGTCGATTCTGTGTCTTTTTGTTCTCATCCTTCTACCTCCTTCACTCCCATCCACTCACCTCCAGATAGTTTGAGCTGCATCCCTTTTCAGTTCTTGGTGTTTCTGTTTTATTTTTTGAAATATAATGTCTGACAGTTTTATATGTATCCTAAGTAGACAAAAATGTAGTATGTGTGTGTGTGTGTGTGCATGTGTGAGAGAAAGGGGGAGGGGGAAGGGAGAGGGAGACAGACAGAGAGAGAGAGAGAGAGAGAGAGAGAGAGA
>LOEQ01000573.1:124624-207984 GCA_001685075.1 Bramus lutescens | reverse complement strand
CTCTCTCTCTCTCTCTCTCTCTCTCTCTCTCTCTCTGTGAGAGAGAGAGAGAGAGAGAGGGATGGTTTTTGTCTTTTCATCTTCTCCAAGAGCCAGAAAGTTTCCTGCCGTTCTCTTTCCAGCTATTGACAAATGATTGCCAGATGTGAGATCTTTGCAGTGCTCTTTCTCTCAGCAAACCTGCAGCGAAGGGATATTTGATTCTCCCCTGCCCATTTCATCTCCTTTCCACATCTGCCAGGGACACACAAGCAATACATCCCTACATGAGAGTTTAAAGTTTACTCAGCTCCTTTTCCCCTTCAGATAAAATATTCGGAGACAACAGAATGAGGTCCATATGACGCTCTCCCAACTTCTCTGTATGAAATTAGTTGTTTATTTTACTTATCTACCTCTCAGTAATTGAACTTTCATTTCAGTTTCAGTCCAAGGAAAATTTGATGCAACTCTGGGAGTGCTAAGAGTTTACTATTGTCTGCTGGCTGCAAAGAGTGTCACCAGCACAGCTCCCCCTTGAGTCCCTCAGCTCTAAGAGAGACAATCTCTTCCATAAGGCATCCCAGTGAAGCATTTAAAATACAGATACCAAATGTTCAGCGCCGAGTGTCGAATAGAATGCAATAGCTGTTGAAGATTTACGAAATCCATCTATGGGTGTGGAAAAGTCACCTTGTTTGCCTTGATTAGTTTTCTCTGTGTTTGTGTCCATTGTCCAAGTTGCTGTGTAGGAGGCTGCAGTTTTAATCACAAGGAGCTTGTAAAAGAGAAAGTGTACTGAGTTGGGGAGGCATGTGGAATTAGCTTGGTTGGAGAGGCCACACACAGAATTACTAACATGCACAGAAGTCTTTTGCATCTGTTTAGAATCTGTATTGATACTGATTCTTTTTCTCATCTCAGTTTGAGAATATTTTCTAAAATGCCCTTATAGCTCATGTTCATGCTATAGGGTGGGCTGACACAGGTGGCCTTTCTGTTTTCCTATTACACTTCTTGGCAAACGAAAAGGCCCCTTATTCCCTGAATAAGATCAGGGTATTTTTTTAAACATTTAAAAATAATCCATAAAATGTCTGCCACATGTTCTCTAGTTTATGGAAATGTTTTCCAAATCAGAGCCGTGTATTGAATTCTTATTGTAAAAGTGTGTGTTTATTTCTGCCACCTTCCTAGCTACCTGTGATTTCTATTTGTATATGAATTTTTGTTTTACATGAAATTCAAATGAAGAATTTAATGAATATTTCTGATTTATAGACTAAGATTTTTTTATTGTGACTATTAAAAGTGGTAAGATAAAACGATTGTGTCTGCCTGTTACCATAGTCAGAGCAGGGGATGGGAAATTTGTTTTTCAATATGTCCTTTGGACAAAAGTGGTGGGTGAAGTGATAGTAACAGACAAACCTGAAAACAAAAACCTAGTAGCCCCTGGGAAAACAAGAACAATAACAAAACCCTACTAAGTCTAAGTAAATGGGTGAAGCTGCTGAGAAAGAGTTATCAAAATGTATTTTTAGTTAGCATTTGTACTGAATCATGATAGAAACAGTAATTTCAAATTGCCCACTTATAAAAACAAGACACTTCTCAGAATAAAATTACCAAAAGCGAGAAAGGTCTCTGTGGCAAGTTCATACTATGATTGTTTGCATTCCCCTGGGAGCCCTGCCACCGCAGACTCTCCATGCACTGGGTGGATGCCGGTGTGGTGGAGGTGGAGGCAGAGGTCTATTCTAAACAGCGAGATTAGGGACTCTAGCCACAGCTAAGTTCTCCAAGTGGAGATCCCTTGCAGAATTCGCCCTAACTAATGCATTTTCTGGTTTCTCATGACTTCCTGCTTTTTCCTCATCATAGTTACTCTGGGAGGCAGAGAGGTGCTAAGCAATGGAGGTGTCATCCGGCTGTGCACCTAGGGAATGTCCTTCAGAGGACGACTTGTCACCAGCCGTCAAAGAAGAGAGTGGCTTTGTGGTCTCTGAACATCTGGCAGTGCTGCACAGGAAGCTGAGGGGGTGTCATTAATTGTGATGAAATAATTTAAACCATCAGGAATAAATGAGGCTGTTAAGCTAAGTTCAGATTCCATTTGCCATGCACATGTGTCTAGCAGCCTTGTGCAGTTAAAAAAATTGAATTATATTAGCTCATGAGTAGAAGTGGAACAGATACTGTAAATGAAACAAGTTGCTGTGCCGTGATGACACGATATTGAGCCACTTCACAGAATTACAGTTTGTAGGATCAATAGCACAAAAGTGGTATATTACTTAATGAATTTTTATATGAAAGTTTTTTTTCCCTAAGTGTATTAAAGTGCACTGCAAGGGTCAGCAGACTGGACAGTAACGAGAATACCACCAGGTTTTCTGTTTCTGAGAAGTATGGTGTGGACCGTGGGTGTGCACAGCCAGTGAGGACAGTAGGCGTGAGAACAGAAAGCAAGGCAGCGGTGAAGGTGGCGTGGCAGGAGTTCCTGACCAGGACCTAGATGCACGATTCTCCCTCCTGTAGAGATAGCTGCATAGCTCAGATTAGATCAGAGATCACATGGTACCGATTTCACATGTGATTCTCAGGCCCTGGAGAACCAGGCAACCCCGACTTCTTCAGAGGGGAAAGACCGTCCGCTTTTGGAAGGTCTGAGCAGCTATGAGGTTTTGTGCACTGAACTGAGCAATAGTATGCAGGCTACAAAGTACATTTCTAGAATAAAGGTTATTGTTATACACATGAACAAAACTCAAAAATTGAACCTTTGTCTCAAGCTAACATAGAAATTGAAAAGTAAAATGAGACTGCCTAGGTACAGAAACCATTTTTGAAGGGAAAAAAAAAAGGAGAGGCATTTGCTGTCAGAAAACAAGATGCAGGCGCTGGGCTTGAGCTCTGACAAGCTTTGGACAAAAGCCATTCACTGCAAACATTTTATCTCATTCTGCTCCTTCGTCTCTTGGTTGCCTCTTAGCCCTTCTTTCTGCCCAGTCGTGTCTCCTCTGTGCTTTCTCCATCTTCCCGTGCCTGTATTTCCACTTTAAACCTTTGCCCTTTTATATTTGCTTCTTTACATCTTGCTCTCAGTTTCCCCTTTGCACAGACGCCATCTACAATTCCATTTCGTCCATACGGCTTCTGCTACTGTAAAGACTGCTGTCCACAATTGCTTGATTTGAAAAACAATATATAAAAGTTGTATGACTGCCGGTGGGTTCAAAACTGTGAATAAATTTGATAAAGAAGCTTAAGAAAGGATTACAGGATGCTAATTGAGCTATCCCCTCCTCCTGCTTGTGAGTAAAATTTACCACAAGTCAGTGTTAGTCAGAACTTAGTAGTTCAGGTGAATGTTTTTATACTCTCATGCAGGAGGATAGTCATATAGAAACCCTTGACTTCAAATTCATTTAAAATCCATCAGAGTAACTGGTAGGATCTGGCCTCTGTGTGTTTTTAATCTCTGGATTTAATTTTAGTTGATGCAATGGAATAGGAGCATTTTAATTCTTTGGTGTTGGCCTAGCATTTCTGGAAGGATTGATAGGGGAGATATTGTCAGTATAGTTTTTAATATGGTGCACAGTAAAAGTCAATCTATTATTATGCTATAAATATGTTCACCTGGTCACCAAACAGCTAATAATTAGGAAAGAGATTCCTGAAAAACATATGCAGCTTGACTATTTAAATATTATAACTTAAAATAATTTTAACTTATCTTTCTACCATAAGGAATTCAAATAGACAGAAAATTTTGAATAATGGTTTTCATTTACTACTTTTTGCTTATTATTTTCTGTGTATCTAATTTTCAAAAACAAGAAAATGATAGTGTATTCAGCACACATTTATATTTTGGCAAGATATAAATTAGATGCTTTTGCATATTTTCAGTTTTTTTTTCTTTTTCATTTTTCTCTTGTTGTTGCACTCACTTCCTGCTTAAATAACCTCAAAGTCATGGATTTGTATAGCTTGAGTTTTAGTATTTCAGATATAATATGAATGAAATAAAGTTTGTGTTCATCTATCTCTCTTTATATAAGTGTTTCAATGGGAGGCTGTCTGGATTTCAGGTGAGGATGTTTATGTTGGTTACTGCTACCATTAATATTAGAAAAGCTGAGAAAGCTACTGGGTTTAATTTGTGTAATTTCTTAAGCTATTGTCACAGAAGTTTCATATGAAAAGGAAAGTTGGGAGGTTTTAGTGCTTGCCTTGATTAGAGAATTATGTATTTTGAATGGGCATGTACATGGGTTTTAATAAATATATCACAGTGTACACCCATGCTTTGTATAGCTATAAGACTTACTACTGATCTTTCATTTGAATATTTGGTCGGAGTTAGTCACAATGAATACTTCAGTTTAGAACATACAAGCCTTCCTGTTTCTTGTGAAAGGAAAGGAAACCTTTTGTTTGTAGGTAGTAGAACCCCAAGTTGTATGTTGGATTCTTTAAGACTCAATAATTTTCCTTATGATTTAAAATTTTACAAGTGAAAATTATATAAATTGTAAAACCCAGTATCTTCCTCTTAAAGACTTAGAAACTGGCTGAGAAACATTAAAGGACTGCCCCCAAATCATCCGCGTTCTTCACTGTTGGTGTGTCAGAGCCTAGATGATATCATCTGCTTGTTTTTATACCTGTAGAGGTTAAAATATTAAATGATGCTGCCCTATATTTCAAAAATATGTTACTTCAGTAATTTGCCCCATGACCTGTGAGATCCAGAAAAACATAAAGAACACAGATACCAGTCACACCTGAATGTGGCAGGGGCAGGTTTCGTGTTTAGGGCTACTCTAGTGTTACTTAATGTTGTTCAGAAGCTACCTCTTAAACATTATCAAATAGAAATAGTCCAAGTGATCCCTGTTTCAAAAGAAAAGTGTTATTTGCAGATTTGCAAAGAAAGGAATTGCCTGGGAACATAAAAGTACGTTTTATTGTTCAGTGAGTGCCAGTAGAGTTTCTTGGAGCACAGAAACAGACTACATTCTCTTGAAATCATTGTTATTATTTAAAAAAAAATCTTTAAGTGTCTTTTTGGGTATGGTTCTGTGTTTCCATCCTATAAAATGTGAGCTAAACTGATAGGGTTGCTGCCCTCTAGGAGTTTATAATCAAAAACATGTAATGTAGCTGACATCTGTTATTGTATTGAGGTTTTACAAATAAACATTGATCACATATATAAATAAAAGTTTTATAACAAAGAGGAGAAAAGTCTTTTCTTGCCTTACTAAACAAGTAGACATTTTCATCTGTACACTGAAACTATCCATATAAGTTGTAAAATGACTGAATTGAAATAATCCTGACAGCAGGGTCCTCTATTACACTGTGGTTTGTAAAGTTTTGAAGTGTAAACCATTCTTTCTATGATGTCACTGATGGTATACTTTGAGTGGGTCTGATTCTGAGATGGTGTTTTGTTAATCTGCTTCAGCTAATTAAGATGAATCCAGTTTTCCCCTACCTGTGGATTTTCCCTGGTGGGATTCTAAGTGCTGATTGGTGATCTTTGCTTTATAAACGAGTATCTAGGAGTACAGTCTAAAATTTTTACCAAGCCCCTTAATATTAGCAAACATCATGTTTTTAAATGAGTAGCCTTTCTTTTTGCTCTGTCCATAGAAGCTATTTCGAAACAAAGACAGGGCTTTAAAATTGATGCAGATTATGAATGAGCTTCAAAGAGATGGTGAGAGGTAGGATTTTCAGAACTTTGTACTTGAAAGTTTTGGTGAAGTTACACAAACTGAAATTAAACATGTATGTTGATGGGGCAATAGATACTGAACTTGGTAAATTATTTTCTTTCTTCATGCTTAGCTCTAATGTAGGGCCTTACGAGTTCCTTCATTTTTGAGTGACTAACAACATTAAGAAGACTAAACATGAACCCAGCTCAAAGGTCAAGACATTAACTAAATGTCTATCTCTACCTCATTGTAGGTGTCTGTCTGTGTAAATTAAAGCACGTGGGTGCATAAATTAATTAAAAAACAGCCAGCGATATAAATCAAACTTATTTGGTACACTGGTGAAATGAGCATTGTTCGTGCAGTTATCTTGTTATTTAATCTCTTCTGTATAAACCTGGCTGGTTGACATTATGAAGTAATAATACAGTTAATGGGATGATGGTGTATTTTTTCTCGTGCAGGTCTGATCCTGCAGCTCTTTCTTGACGGATTTGTATATATAGAACTGGAAATTTTAATTAACCGGATTCCCTCCCCCTCCTTTGTGTGTGTCTGGTTTTCTTTCTTTTATTTTAAAATCCCAAAATGTCCCCAGAGGTTTTCATTCTTCTGAATACGTAATCTACTGACCCCGGAAGAACAAATTGCCTTCAGATATTGTTTTCTCAAAATTGTGCAAAGTTCATTATAAGAGCTACCTGCTGTCTTCAGCTACACTGTGTCCCAAATGAAAAGAAAGTTTTACTTATAAATGAACCCAATTAGGAATTTCTTGAACAAACAAAAGGCTGTTTTTCTTTGATGTGCAAAGGAGTTTTATTTATAACTATTAGTCACAAAAGTCTATTCTTTACATAAGCAAAGACCATTCCTTTATCTTTTTTTATGAAAATGAATAAAGCAAAGGGGCAGAATATAAACACTTTTAAAAACGCAAAAAGGAATCTTGGCAATGTGCAATTGTTTGTGTTGATATTTAGTATTTGATTCACAACTTTTGCTTAGTTGCTTGTTTCTGGCTCCTATCCCCACCTGCTACCTGACTCTTGCTAGTTGATTTCTTTATGTTATGAGTTGAAAACTTTGCTTTAGGGAAAGTAAAGACCTGTATGTTCCTGACCTTGTTCTCAGTTTCCCTAGCTGTCTTTTTATGCCTAATCTATTCTGACAATTTTGTCCAATCGTTTTACAAATAAGTTGCAAAGAAAAAGAAAGTCTTAGGTAATTTCCTCTTCTTGAATCTTTTATGAATAGAGCTTGGTGACTGAATTCATGTTCCTACTTAAACTCAGAGTGGATTAATCTGAAACAGTCTGTTTAGGATTGTGCATAGGGGGGTTGATTTGATGCACTCTCAATTATGATTTTTTTCTCTCTAATCTTGGAGTATAGACTTCTTTGTTGACCAACATTGGTAATAAACATTTTAAAATCAAATATTTTGATGTGTTATTTGGATAGTTTGATCTCATTTTTATGTGTGTCTCAGGTTTCACTATTTGAATAGCGATTATCATGCCATAGCAATACCCCCATGTCTCAGCAGTGTGTATCTATGGTTTTGGGAATCAGTAACCAAAAAGAAAAAACTTAAGACCACTCACCCAGGAATGATTTGCTAAGAGTTTAATTAATAATAATAATAAAGTAGCAAAGAAGATTTCACAGTATATGTTCACTATTTTCACTATTAATTTCTTGGTTATACAGCCTAGGTTGTAAGTCATTGTTAAACTATGCAAATATATTCCCTGGGGTTTGTGTATGTTTTCTAGAGGCCTTTCTAGATACTATGTGTCAAAGAAGTATTGGAATCAGGGTATCTTCTGAATGGAGGCCAGGCATGTGGTGTAACAGGGTGTCCTCTGTTGAAGAGGCGACTTAATTGTGGGCCAACTGCTGTCTTCAACCTACTGACTAGAGCCAACTTCTAGCATCTGATAGGAGGGAGGGTTCCAATCACTGTAATAAAACAGCATAGATCTGTATGTCATGTAATCCTACCTGGGAGTGATACAGATGACTGAGCCCATGAGAAATCCTGAGATGTGTAAATCAGCCAAAGAGCTGCCTGTTGGCAAAGGCAAAAACAGGTATGTGGTTAAGGCTACATTAGCAAACACCTTGAGTTTCCCTGATGTGCGTCTTCCCCATAGGTTTCCTATATCTGGATTGAAAAACTAGCCTTCCTGTGTGTTTGTCATTTCTCACCTTCATTTGTTGCTCTTTACTGTAAGTTTGTCATTGTCTCATCTTTCCCTCCATTTGTATGCAGTTGGATACTATTTTATCCACTCATTGTAGGATATCCATTGAAAGTTTGCTCAATCTGTGTTCCCCTGAGACAGATCATGACATTAACTTCTGTGAAGGGTCTTTGTTTAGAAAAAGAAGTTGGAGAAGAAATGACATATTGGAAAAACAATGTAAAGATGAGTGTTGAGGTGATCAGTACTACTACTGATTGGTGCTTATTCTCAAAAAGGCTTTCTGAGGTACATAATAAATGTCTCTCAGAACATAAAGTGGAAAAATGTTTACCCAGTGCTTCTCATTGTCTGTTAATTACCGTGCCCTCTGAGCACCCCATACTTGTGATGTCTGGAATCATAAGTCCATGGCCAAGTTGAAGGTAAGGTGGCTAGTTAGCTATCACTGACAACCTTGGGTAATGTGTCTGTAACAGGGAGTGAAATGGAGAAAATTGAAAGCTAAGGGAAGCTCCTGTGTTGCTTTCAGTTTGTTCTATGAAGTGAGAGGAGCTCTGAAATGTTCACCGTTCTACGTCCATAGGTTCTGTCGTTTTCTTCATGGCTAAATTCAGCTGTGCTTTTAGCCACCACTTTGCTATCTGAAAGGATTGTTTGTATTTCTCACAGCAATGTCTGGCAGCTCTTGTAATACTGACTCTTCGTATTAGGAACAAGGTGATCATGATTTTGATACAAATTCATTACCTTATCCACACGGAAGTATAAAATATCCATAGATATTATCCCAATTACATTTCGAAGTCTTTGATTTTGGAGTAGGGGGATGTTATTACCTGTTCAGCTACTCTTAGTATTTTTTCTGTTAATTTTCCTTAAAAGAAGAGTTATTTAGCAAATTCGTGCCATACGGTGATTTGATTCTTTGGGAGTTTCAAATATGGACCCAAACCTTTCTGTACTTTTCCAGATGGTCACTGGAACCTCGGTAGGTATAATTAAAGCTTTGATTGTGTCATGACACATGATAAGTTGAGAAAGAGTCGGAGTAGAAAAGAGTGTAAGGAGAAACTAAAACAGTCCCCAGTGGAACTGACACACTGTGTGCAATTTCTTACTTGTTGGACAAAAGAATCTGCTCTAGAAACCAACTTCTTACAGAAGCAGCTGAGCCACACAGTTATTACATGTGTTTTTATTATATTCAAATATCTTACCTTAGACTCATGGTACCCAGATTATAAGGGGAGCCATTACTATGGCTCATGCAGAGGCAACGAAACGCCTTCCAAGTCCCCACTATCCACTTGGAAATTCAGCTGAAGTCTCTTAACAGCTTTTACCTTTTACAAGTACAGGAACTGACTTAGCTTTCTTCCTGTGCGCTACATGATTGATTTCTGGCTGTCCTTGTTTATAAAGAATTGTTTGTTACTATAGGAGAGAGATTTTAAGGGAACAGAGGCAAGCATGTTCTCCTTCATTTAGGAAGGGAGAAGACACACATTGCAGATCAAACACGTAGATAACATCTTACATATTAAAATTTGTCCAATTTCTTTATTTTTAAAGACAAAGGAACTGAATAGAGAAATATCAGAAAGGCAGATTTTATTATGCTTTTATAGCTGCTTTAACTCCCTCACTCAATCTGGGAATTGTTACTTAGTGAGATTTTTTTTTTCTGATTTGTTCCTTCTCTGATTCAGGAGATGCATCACTGCCTCATTAAAGAAGAAATTCAGTTTACTCTGCTAGAACTTTCTCTGCATCTGAGGGAGGTGAAAACTTGAGGTTTAAGGGGCTTTAGGGTAAAAATACAGCTTCAACTGTGTGTTAGAATATACTCTGTAAAGGACAAGGAAATTTAGATAGTAAGGAAAATGATTCTGTTTGTGGGATCTTCAGGAACAATTTTTCTACCTGTGGTTGGTCACTTTCAATGTATGGCAGTTGTTTTCCATTATAATCTCAAGAGCCAATCAATACATACAATATTATGCAACTTACAGTTATATTATGACCAAAATATGTCAAGTGTGGTTTCTGAGTGGCTGATTTACAGTAAGTGTTCTTCAGTCCCCAAAGTGGGTATTATGACTAATTTAGCTCCCATAGACAGCATTTCTTTCCATGTGAAAATTGTATGAGTGTTGGGGAGAGGGTTTGTAGAGAAAAGAGGAGCAGTAACTCTGTCAATGTACTCACATACAGATTGATCAATTGTCATCTCCTTTGCATCTCCATGGATTGTTATGAATTATTTGCTCACCCTGGGAGAGACGTGCTCTGAATTATAATAATTTAAAATCTGTGAATCTATTAAAACCATATTTGTAGCTCTAAAAAATTGATATTCACTGGGCAGTTTGCCCAACAAGAGAAAGTCAAAGAGATTACATACTTATCCTTAGGAACAGCAACCACCTTGCCAATTCTTCGTTTGAAAGAATACAGCAAACCCAAATTATACATCTATGGGTAAGAAGAGGCAAGAAAAGAACTCAATATATCAAAATCAGAAAGTGAATTCCACCATAATGGCTACAATAATGTTTCAAGATGTGATTTCAGCAAAGGTCCAAGTCACTGAACTAATCGTAGCTTAGATGGGTTTAAAATTACTTAAAACGCACACTATGGTTCTTCAATATGTTTGCTTCTCTCATTTACATATGTGCCAGAAGACCCTGAGATCACATGGGGTCAGGGCAGCAACCTCATCGTTTGGTGGAGGAGAACGTAAGGACTGTGTAACAGGACAGACTGTTGTCCCAGGCTGGCCTTGATGTCTCTTCATCCCCGCTCACAGGGTATGGAGAAGTCAAAGCATACTGAACGAACAGGCTGAGCTTCTGCTGCCCGGGGCTGGCAGTCGAAGCTGTGTTAAAGTACAATTTGCACAAAGGATGGATATGCTTTAGTACAGTGTTTGAATAAATGTGGAATTTCTGTGGCAGTAGAGAACAAGCAAGCTCACCTGAAATCTCCTCCCCTTGAGAGCAAATGCATATTAGTGTCTATCTGTATATTCTGCTGTTATGTATGGTGCCCTGCTTATAGTATATTCCAGGAAAGAGTACCATACTGCTTTCTTTCTTCATAAACTTGAAGTGAACTTTCCATAGTGGTTTCTTCTTTTCGTATTAAGAATTTGATCGATGTTCGGGTTTACCATTTTTCTTGTTCTGTTAATGTTGTAAAAGACAATCTCATTGAATGTAATCATATCAATAAGAAGTTGAAAGTGCTGTCTGGCCATATGAATTTCACTTTCTTATGAATGGAAATTAACTTCCATGGGCTGTTGAGGATGACTTCTTCAAATTGTGGCATTTAGGCATTTAGTAGGCGGCAGAGAGCTCCACTTTTAATTTTCCGTTAACCATAGCTTTTGTTGTCCTGTCCAGGAATAGTACTTCAGATGTTGGCTTTCTGTATCCCACTTTTTTACAGTATAGGCCCAACAAGGGGTTTGTGGGTTTTTTTTTTCTTGTGTACAGTAGACCTGTTAGGTGTGCAAAGTGACAAAATCCAAAAAAAAAAAAAAATAAAAACCACCCAGAATAAGGTAGATGGTGCATCTTGTTATCTTTCCTGGATGAACCACCAAAACAGATACTAGCAACAGTATTATTGCATGTACACTGAGTCTTTGGATTGTGCATGTGTGCAAGGAATGCCTCTGAAATTAGTGTTTAGATCTTTATTTGCTTGTTGTTTTCGAGACAAGGCCTCATATAGGCCAGGTTTGCTTCTAACTGTAATGCTCCTGCCTCTGCCTCCTGAATGCTGAGACTAGGGATGTATGGCCAGCTGGTATTTTTTGATTGGAACCCTTTAGTGTTCCTTCTTGCCTTAATTTTTTTGAGTAAAATACCGCATTAGCACTAGTTCACTAACATTTGAACTCAGATGCATGACTGATGTAACTATAAAGAAGAAAAACTACCAGTCAAGCAAGCATTCGTGTTAAGAATACTAATTTTTATTGAAGTGAAACAGATAAAACTTACACAAAGCAAGACAGATTTTTTAAAAAAAGACTCTAGCACCTCAAAACTGTCTGTGACCTTGTATAAAAATAATCATATTTTATATCTACAGAAAAACAGATAAACTTGCTGTTTTTAGATACAATGTTTGAAATCAAGCAAATGTCCTGGACTAGCTAGATGAGTGCCCAGTGCTGAGGGATTGAACACAGTCACCCCAGTCTCAGCAGTGGAAGTTGATCTATGGGTTTTATTGAAAGATGTTTTTACTTAGTTGTCATCGTAATTTACAACTGAACTGTCAGTTGTTTTGTAGCATTGAGGTAATGGAACATATTGGTTAGTAGTAACCTTTTCCTGTTTATTTTTGAAGTTGTTTTAATTAATCATACTAAGTGTCTTTAGTGTCCCATGCCTCTTACTGAAAGGGTCATGATAGAGGAAGCAAAATAAAAGATCTATATAGCATTATAGGAGAAAACGTTTTCAGCAGAGATGGTAGAGATCAAGGGAATGTCAAAATTACTGGAGTGAAGAAAACAGAATTGAAGATGAGACCAAAACCAGATAGAGAAGCCCCTGGGCAAAATATAGTTCTGTAGGAAAATACGTTAGAAGGTGGAACTTCATAGAAAAGACTTATTTTGTGAGGAAGTATATTAAAAATCTCATGACCTTATTGCAATTGTTCTGGAACTGTTCTTATTGCAATTGTTTCTAGAAACTAAGTACAGTGATTTGTAATTTTTCAGTTACTGAAGATTTCCTATGATCAGTTCAGCAGATAGGAGTTTATATTTTAGATGGGTTTGTCTTATTTTAATAAAACTAATGCCTAATTATGAGTAAAGAAAATTTGAAAATTTTTATTTACAACGAAGAAGTAAGACTATGTGAGTTAGAATGTAAAGTGTGTTCTGATGGTGAGAATAAGGACTTTGTAACAAAAGAACTTACACATCTATCTTGTGTTCATTCCAGTCATTTCTAAAGCACTTTTGATTGAAGAAGTCCTTAGGTTTAGAACATAGTCTGTGCAGTATCAAGGCAGCATCTTGTGGCAATCCATGGGACATACCAGTGCACAGAAAATGTCACCAAATAATAATTGCTGGTGAAACATACAATTTATTTAATGTGTGAGCAGGCCATTTCCAAGATAATATGGCAACTACACTATGCTCATGCTCTAGTACTTTTCTCTCTTTAGAAAGCTCCCTTGCAACCTAAACCACTACTAGTCTGTGACAGGGTTTCTGTGTATAGCAATGGCTGTTCTGGAATTTGCTCTATAGTCCAAACTGACCTCAAACTCAAGAGATCCACCTGCTTTTGTCTTTCAAGTACCAGGATTAAAGGCATGTGCCACTACATGGACTCAATTCTTATTCTTCCCCATGGTTGTGATAGATAGTATCTTGATTCGTGGCCCTGGTTCTTTTACATCCCTCCAGTACACAGCACAGTTTCTTCGCATGTATGTCACTTGCTGAGTAGATATGTGAGGACCAGCATTAGGTGAATGGAAGAAATGGAGAACAGAACAAAATGTACTGGGGTTGGGCAGTTAGTTCCCTGGTGGAGTGCTTCCCAGCTCAAGGAGTGCAAGGCCTTGCTTGGGCAGTCCTCAGCTCCAGGAGATAGAGCGTGGGGAAAGAGCCAAACGTGCTGGAGTAGGAATATAGTTCACTGTACATGTTTGGCTAGCCTGAGGCCTGGGTTCAGTACCCAGCAATGTGTTCATATGCTTAGTTACTCATTTCAATTTACAAATGAAGAAAAGGAAAATAATTTGCCTCGAGTCAATCTTAGGCTCAGAAATAGACCCAGTCACCAAACTGCCTGTTGTTTCCTTCATGGTTCTTTATCATGTTAATGAGGTTAATATAATAAGGCTAGATGGGGTAAAGTTTACAATGAGGCTTGTTTGCTGCCGAGCAAACTTGCTACGTGTTACTTGAAGACCACAAACTATCTTTCTTTACATGGTCACTGATTGATATATGTTTTCCCCCCCAAATGTCAGTTTCCCTATTTTTTCTGCAATTTTTAAGGATTTCTTTGGATAAACCCTATGTTTAGCATCAGACCAAATCACTATCTGGGCAATTTATAGAAGTCTTGTTTTTGTTTTAACCATAGAGAAATCTTTAAGGTGTAGTTAGTTCCTATGAAGTTCAATGGGCTTCAGCTCCCTCCTCCATCCCAGTCCTAGTAAGGGCAGAGACTGAATCTTGGTCTGATTGTGAACCCAGGGACCAGCATTTTGTCAGGTGTAGTGGCACTCTACTGGGTATTGCAATTCTCTTAAAGTTTTGGCAAGAGGGGCTGGTAGGAATCACGACTGTGCCAAAGGGTGGCATTAGAGGGAATTAGCAGGCCAGTGATCATTCACAGGGGGCAGATGCTAGCTAAGCTTACCACAAGGAATTTGCAGTATGTGTAGGTGAGCACCACGGAGCACTTCTCTTCCAGTGCCCCGCTGACAGGGAGCACTTCTTAAGTCCTGACTCTGCCCCTTCCTTGTGGTACTTCCTTTGCAACCAGGAAAGCAATAATCAAAGTCAGACCTTTTCTTGCTGGAGGATTGCTTCCCCATTTTGGACTCTTCACTTAATGTATATAGACTTGATAGGTGGACTCTAGGCAAGTTTCTGTAGGTCTAATGGTACACTTATTAATTTCAGCAGGAAATTGCCTATCAGTGCAAAGATTTTTTTGGAAAATTTGTTTTCTATGAGTGTCTGCTTTTCCAGTTTTTCATAGGAAGTCGTAAAGATAAATTTTTTCACACCTTTTTCTTTAATTCAGAATTTGAATGAGATTACTTAAGGATAGTATCCATCATTTTGAGGATCATTGAAGTGCTGTTGTTTTGTTGTTGTTTATGTGTGTGTAATAGCATAGGAAGTCACCTGAGTGTAATTTATAGTAGATACATATAATAAGAACTAGAATATTGATGCCAAGAACATGAGATCATTTAGTGCAATAATTTATTAAGACAAAAATTCCCAAGTTAGTGACTGAGTCACCTCACACAGAAATCGTCTTGCCTTAGGTTGGACATGGGTGGGCTGCTGTTATGACAGGGATGATTTTAGCGGATGGCATTTCTGTGCAAAGGATATTGTTGATGGAACTACAGCATTCTATAATGAAAGTGCTTAAATGATCAGGAAGGATTTAACTAGTATAGACTGTGAGCGCCCTAAGGGCTATTCATGGCTCTGCTTCTTTATAACCCTTGGGTTTGGGATACTGATTGGGAGCAGTGGTGACATCAAAAGCTCTTGCTTAGTGTGTTTTAAACTAACCTTACTAAGAAAGGTGTTTGGGGAAGCAAACAGTTCTTCCCAGTTTTCTGTTTTAAGGTAGACATTTTCTCTCAGGGTCAGGTGAAATCTGCCCAGTTATTTCTGGCCATGCCTCATTGTAATTCGGACTTCTTTAAAAGTCTGAGCTATAGAAAAACTATTGGAAATGCGGTGGATTAATGTAAGGATAAAATTTGGCTTTTGTCTCTTGTTCACTTTATAGGGTTGTTGTGTCTATTGTTTTTGTTTCATATGCTTGAAAACATCTTTATGCTTAATATCAACCCTTAGGGTACCAGAATACCCGTGTTGAGTACCCAGAATATACTCACAGACTACAGTGTGGGTGTTTTGCCTCTGAAAGGGAGCTAGTGGGAATTTAATGGCTCAAGAGAACCTTCCTTTATAATGGTTAACTGAATAACTCTCACCTTGTAAGACTCTAAATCCCAGTCTATTTTTCCAGGGAAACATATCGCAGCTGTTTCAAATAACTGGTGGTTTGAAGATGATTGTTAATGTGGTTTGCTGTGCACTCAAAAATGTAGACACGTCTCTGCTGTTTGTCTTTGAATCTGAGGAGTTCAGATTAACTTTAAATAGCTTTTATTCATTGAGCATATAAGTTTCAAGAAGCCCTCAGCTAATATTTAATTATGTAGTAGATATTTAGAATTTTCTTAAGACATCTACAAAGACATTTAAAACATTATAAAAATTTTATTAATGGTTTTGTTTTTATATAATCCCATGCAGAAAATTAAAGAACAGGCAAGAAATGAGATGACTAGAATTAATGGCTGCTTTAATAGTTGTCTCCAGAGCAATAGGAATGCATTAGGACTGTGGCTGAGGGGATCCCTGCATATGGGAGGCTGTGAGCTGCTAACAATAAGCTTACTAGGTTCCTGGGCTTGTGAGGTAAAGGGCATTAGCGGTGTCTCTTATATGACCCCACATGATTTCATTTCTGAGGAACTACCTTAAAGCTATCTAATTTGCTAATCACTCTTTCATATAATGCTGAAGACAACCTCTGCCAACGAATTTGGGATTGAGGCATGGTGGATGGTACCGACAGCTTTATAAATGAGGAAGCTGTTCTGAGAAAGGTTATGTGGTTTACCCACGATTTCCTGTTTAAATGTATCTGCTGCTCCTCTGGTGACACAGGCACACACTAGGCTTTCCTTTTTCCTCCTCCCTAGGAGCAGAGAAAGAGAGCTCTAGGTTGTAGCCTCAGTTGTACCACGTGACTTTGGGAAGGTGAGTTACTTGTTAAAGTGTTTAAAATGAGAATGGTTGCATTTGCATCTTTGTGTATTTGTGATTGAGATCTTGGATAGCAGTGCTGTTGCCTGGTACTTTTTGTTGGTACTCAGTTCTAGTCGTGTTTTCCTTTCTCAAAACATTTTGTACAGAAAGTGTGGCTTTATTTCTGGAAGCCAAATGCAGTCTATACTACAGTAGGAGATATACGTGTCCTGTGAAGCAGGAGGCTCACACTTCACTGAAGGTTAGCGAGTATCAAGCATTACAGTAATTCTCTGAGTGAGAAATGAGGGGAGCACAGATAAGAAAGCAATGATGCTTTCATGTGGAGGGAGGGTAGCCAGCAAGTGCTTTTGGAGCTGGTCCTTGATGCTTGAAAGCTGGGGGCTGCAGTGGTGAAGACTTCCTGGATGGCTGGAACTTAATGGGGATGAGAAGGTAGATTTATGAAGTCATTTCCAAACAGAGACTTTGGTTATTCACTCAATAAACATCAATTGAACATACTATTAATGAAGTGTACAGATTTCAGGCACCTGTATGGTTGCTGAGAGTGCCGTTCAGAACATGTTGAAGTCCTGTCCTGTAGGATATTATATTTTAGTGGATAATCATTGGGCAAAATTGGTGTGAAATATAGCATGGGTGTGGAGGAAAACAAAAAAAAGAATTTTTAAAATTAGGGAATGAGGACACACACACACACACTCTCTCTCTCTCTCTCTCTCTCTCTCTCTCTCTCTGATTCCCAGATGATGTCAGAATTACCAAATCTGAAGAAACAGCATATGAACAGAGACTTAATAAAATGGTGGGGTGAGCTCGATATGGAGCAAGCTTCTGGAATCTTCCAGCAGAGGGAAGAAACAGTTTACAAGACCTTGCCACATAGGAACAAGTTATAGGCTAGGTGAACTTGAGAAATCACCTGGCTGGCTTTCAATGCAATAGCCTTGTACCTCAAAAGGACACAAAGAAAAGGGATCTTTTTACACGTAGAGTCGGGAGTATTGTTAGGACCCTTTGTATTAAGTAAGTATACTCACCTGAGTGCCGCTTGTCTTTGTGTCCTCCCTACATCCATCTATCCAGCCATTTAACCATTATGTGCTGAGTATTTCCTGTAACTCCATCTGTATTCTGCTCTACCTCTTAACTGAACCCTGTTCAAATTTAACCTCATTCTAAGAAGACAACTTCAATTACCAATAGTTTGTGGCCCTAGTTGATTATTTTAAGACTATGTCAACTGTTACCATAGTATCTTTTGTTGGGATAGTGTGTCAGGTCAGTGGGTTATGCCCTTCTCAGCCATTGGTAAGTACTTACAGGGAGAAGAGTGTAGGAGAAAGGAAAAGACAAGAGTGGGAAGGATGAAAGGGTTAAGAGAGTGCTGACATGGGTATCGGTCAGTGTGAGTGTCTGTTATGGGTTGTTCAGCGGATTGGCTGTGTTAAAATGCAGCCTTTCCTTAAGAGACATACTAAGTTGTTGATTGATGCCCCGGAGGAAAAGGGTTGGGCACATGCTTATAAGACCTATGATCTTTCCCAGAATTTAGAAGGATAAAGGAATTGCTAAGAATTTGACATTGGAACCCGTCCTTCTAATTGTGGCTTAGCCTATTTCTTGGAGGAGGGACATGGAATCCAAAAGGTGACATCCTGAACAATATGGGAGCTATTCGTGGTTTAAAAAAAGAAAACCAAACCAAACCAAACATTTAGCCAAGAGCTCTTGGCTAAGCTAATGTGTGCTTTAGTTCCAGGCAGAATAAACTGAGGTGGACTTGTTTTGCAGTGACATTTAGGAAAATTGACTAAAATATATGGCCTGTTCAATATTTTCCCCTTCTTTTTGCTTTCTCTCCCGCCTTATGCCTGCTTTTCTTTTTTTTTTTTTGTACTTTGAAATTACTGCCAATGTACTTAAGAGCACACATTCTGAAAATCAGTAGTGAAGAGTTGAACAATGACTGTTTCTGTCCTTTCTGCACATGTAGTACTGCTACAGAGAATTAGTCACCACCACAGTGGATGTCACAGGTGCAGGTGATGCTCATCCAGTGCAGTCCCCATCCATGGGGGCTGTGGATGTCATCCTGCTCTTGTAGGAATTCTATTATTGAGCCTCTCTTTTTCCTCCTTAGGAGGTTCATTTGTTTAAAATGTATTACTACATCTGTTAAACATGCCAGTTTTGGAACAGTCAGTTTAGAAAAAAGCACTTCTAACACCAGCTTCCAAAAGATAAGCAAAACAATATAGCCATTGTTATCTCCAAGTTATGTATGATTTAGGTGATAACGTGTACAGCATGACCTATGATACTGTGGAGAAGATGTGATATACCCCTTATATATTTGTTTCATATTTTGCAGTATTATGAATAACTTGCTATCATCTTCAAGGAGTGTATGTTGTTCCATCACTTATAAAACTAAGTTTTTAAAAAATAAGACAAGTCTCTTTCTAGTTCATATTCAGTTAATAAATGCCCAGCTTATGCCCCTGTCCCTGTCTGACAGCCCCTTCTCCTTGTCATTCAGAACTCCCATTAAAATTGGGATATGTCTCTAGGTAGCACCTGCTTCTTACCTTACTCCTGCCTTATCCTCTCTGTCTAGCTTGTTTCTGCACCTCTCCAGAGTGGCTGTGAAGAGCTGACCTCATCTCATGCATTTTGGGTTTTTTTTTTTTAACTTATGTCTCTGTGACATTCAGTGCTCTTTAACCACTTTTATTAATCTCTGAAATCTTTAGATTTTCTAATATCTCATTATCTTATCTCAGTGCTTTCTAATTTGTCATTTTACAGTATTTATTGCCCCCTACATACCGGCAGTGATTATATGCATTCTGTTATTTTAAATTTTCTTTTAATTTTCTGATTACTACCCTGCTTTCTCCAGCCTAGACTTTTCTATATGACTCCATGTTTGTAATTTCATCTATTTCAGTGGATCCATTTGGGAACCTGGGGTGCAAGTGGGCAACAGCTAAGGACTTCAGTGTCTGCTCTAACCCTCTAGAAAAACCTCTGCTGCATGTTAATGGTATCACCATCCATGTTCTAGCCTCTGATGCCGGCTGTCTAATGGTCCAGGAAGTCCTCCTGAACGCCTCCTTTCCTCTAGTTCGTGTCCACTTCTTCCACTTCAAGTGTCAACTAAGCTGCTATTTCCTTATTTATTTCTGCATTCAAAGTGAAGCTAATCCTGTTGTGAAAAATTGTGATTCAGTGGTTATAAATTTCCATCTATTAGTGAATAAGTCCTAGAGATATGCTGTTCAACATAATACCTACACTTAAATTACTAAGTATGCTAAAATAGATCCCACAGCAAGTATTCTTAATACAAAGCAAAATACAAGTCAAAAAGCCTTCAAAGGAAAATGGTCAAAGATGTGTTTATTGCCTTCATTGTAGAGATAGATGATAATGTGTACATGTACAGATGTCCGGCTCATCAAATTGTTGACATTAATTCTGCACACATTTTTGTGTAACCAGTTTCAGTAAACCTGAAAGGGTTGCGGGGGACTCCATCAGCTTGCTTGCTCATTCATTCATTCATTCATTCATTCATTCATTCATTCATTCATTCATTCATTCATTCATTCATTCAAGTGTTTTTGATTTTTCAAGGCAAGGGTTTCTCTCTATAGCTTTGGATCCTGTTCTAGAGCTTGCTCTGTAGACCAGGCTGGCCTCAAACTCACAGAAATCTTCCTGCCTTTTCCTTCAGAATGTTGCGATTAAAGGCATGTGCCACCACCACCTTGATGGCCTATTTTCTTTAAATTCTATATTCAACATGATTTTGGCTGTCTTTTTCATTATATGCAGATCCAATCTGAGCCTTGCAGACTCATGATTATGTTGTGTTGTACTAGGGATTAAGCCAAAGATCACACATATGTCAGGGGAGTGCTCTTGTAGAGCTATCCCTCCATCTACTCAAAACTTGATTTTGAGACTGAGCCTCTTGAGGCAGGAGGGCCACGAGAGCTTGCTGTCCTTCTGCATCAGCCTCTGGAAAGCTGCCATTTTCTGTGTGTGCCCCTGGACCTGGCGACCTTGTTACTTTTGTGCCTCCCCACTCCCAGAATGCTAAGCAGTTCCATTGGGGTACTGGTTGAGATAGAAAGTCTGCAGCCATCTCCAGCATTGGTCCGTCTTTCCCCACTGTCCGTGCCTTGTATGGGTAGGTGATCAGCTTTCCTTGTGTCTATGCATTCTCTCCTTCTCCCTGTGCATTCTCTACCCAGCCTTCTTATCCTTACAGCAGTCGTTTCTGTTGAGTAGTTGTGTGTGTGTGGACACACATGCATATTAATGGTGTAAGTGTATGTGGTAAATTTAGACTCTTGAGTGATGCTAACATTGCCTTCATTGTGGTAAATTTGGGGAATTAAGGTTTCTGTGATAGCACGGGCTAAAAACAGATGTAATCATGACGTGTTCCGTATTTCCTTTATCTGTATCTTAATGTTTCTCCAGCCTTCATTGTCCTCTCCTGTATGTGGATGTCTGTAGTATGGTGCATATGTGGCAAGTATTCCGATCCCATGGCCTACTCTGTTTGCAGAGGTGTGTGTGAGTGAGACCCCTTTTAATCATCCCTATAATGATTGGTGGCTCCCTGTTGTTAAACCACAGTTATTGATCCATCATCGCTGAAGTACATAGCTGAAGGAGCTTGTGCTGTCAGGCATTGATTGACTAGGAAGGAAGTGTAGAGATATTCTAACTCACTTTTATTTTCATCAGCAACAGTTACAGTGGAGACGTGTGTGAGACCTCCATCATGGAACATCATTTTTTTCTGCATTAAGAGGTGTCTGATGTGACTGAAATTGCTGGAATAACTCAAACGGCTGCGTTTAAAATATTTAGAACAGAAGAAACTGTCCAAAACCTTCTCATCTTCCCTGGCTAATGGTTCAGACTCGGGCAAATAGGTCTGGGGGATAGTGGTAGAAGGAAGAGATCAGTATGAAATTATTCAGAAGCAAATTGGGCAGCGTATGATATATGTTAAGATTTTATAAAAGGCATTTCCAAGTTAATGTGGACAAAACGAGCATGTTTTGTGAAAGCTAAATTATTTCCTAGAGGCTCAGATAAGTTCAGATCATAATTACTAGTTGTACTGTGTTCACATTTTGGGCCATTTGAGGAGGAGTGTGGCTCTATACACAATTTTAGGTAAGGACAAAAATAAAGATAGAGATGCTTCTTAGGCAAGGGCCTCTCTGCTTTTTTGTTTCGCTTACATAAAGTTTAAACCCCGGGGTGAGCACTGTTTGCTTCCAAGGACTCATTAATAGCGCTTATGTTATGCTCTAGCTGTAGTTGGAACAAAATAAAAGAACAACAAAAATAAATGGAGGGCTACATTAAGAGTGGAACCCAGAAACAGGACTGAAGCCACAGCCCCTAGTGACATTTTTTTTTCCAGGCCTCAGAGGCCGAGCCTTTGTCACTTTCCCTGAATGTTTTATTTTTGTTATAATTACAGTATCTCGGCAGTACTTTGTCCCTCTGATCCTTTGTGAAAGCCCAGATCACTCTGTGCAGACTGAGCTCCTAGGAGTGATTTATTGAGTGACAAGTAGCTGTAGGGTAGAACGCCCGCCGCCTCTGTACCTGAGTAAAGCCTTGGACATCACAGAGCTGGGCCAGGCAGGAGGGGGCCACAGGATGGGGTGGGGGAGTGCAAAGCACCAAGCAGGAACACAGCAGCTCCTGGACACAGATCAGAGGAGAGGGTCTGCCACAAATCACCCAGAAACATGTCAGGCACGGCATGTTTGTTGTTTTACACTGAGGGCACAGCCGTAGTCCAAAAGTATTGATTCTTTTCTTTGTATGGAGACAGAGACTGTCAGACCTAGCGGGCTGACCTTGGTATGGTGCAGACAACTATTCCCCACCCTGCTGACTAGATGAACCCCAGAGGAAAAGCCCGGGCAGGAGATGCCAGTGTCCACTTCTCAGGCACAGGGAGAAACAGATGCCTGCTGAAACGAACTGTATCTGTCTGTTCTCCCCTCCCCACCAACTCCCCTCACCCCGTGCTGCCTGTGACAGAACATGGGAGGAAAGAATCTTGGAGTGAGTGTGTGTATTTGTTTGTGTGTGTGTCTCAAAATGCACAGAAAGACTCTCTTTCTCTCTCTCATCTATATGATATCCTGGAGGTCTACTGTATGCGTGTGTGCATGCATGCAGGTGTGTGCGTGTGTTTTGTGTCTGAGGAGACAAGAAAAGAGTCTGTTTTCTTTCTGCACATATGAAAAGAGGATTCTCAGTGTGAGGCCACTTACAAATATGGCTTTGACCACTTTCCTCTTCTTTCTCAGTTCCAATGCCTTAGAGACCGGTGAGATGAGAGCAAAGTAGCTGCTCCTCCAACTGAATTGATCTGGAGTCTTCCTTAAAGGTGTTAGCAGTTAAGCTATGCAGGTCCTTCAGTCTGTGCGATTTCACTGTTTGCTTTCTCGTTCTAAACTCTGCAGAACTCGAAATCATTTTGCAACATTTAAACATTTTCTACTTCTTTTACAAATTTAAGTATTTTTTAAGCTGAACAAAGTGGTGTGAATTTTGAATTCATGTTTACATTGGTAAATATGAACAAGAATATGAAGCCCACCTGACTGTAAACCTGTGAGCCACCGGAAAGAGGCTACAACAGGACTCTTTGGGAGACACAGCCAACCCTCTTTGGGGGTTTGTGCATCTGGGCTTTGTGTCCTCCTAGTGCTTGCTCCAAGTACCATGGAAGATTGTATAGTTCCTTCTTAATGAAGCTGAGTGCTTTACTTCATTAAATCTAAAGGAGGGTGCCTTTCTCCCCTGGCTTTTAAGAATGTTGCTTTGTGCACACCTGCTGCAGGCTTGGGCTGTCCATGAAGAAATCCCCAAAACCTTCAGTTTGTCCAAAGGAGAACATGAGACATGGTTAGGGATGAGATGTGTGACAGTACGTGTGTTGCAGCCTTAGGAAGCTCTCCTTCTAATACGATTTGAATACTTTCCAGCTAGAAGACTGCAGACAAACTCAGGGCATGTGGCGATACATTGCGCTTGTGTAATTCACCATTAATCTTCCCTTGAAGAGAATGTTTTAAAGGTGGCCAGTTGAAGATGCAAATGGCAAGTTCATATAAGGCGTCTAGAACTCGTGTTGGAGAACATTTATTACTTACATGTATGTTTTCACATTAAAACAGTTGAAATGATTTTTTTATAACCTAAAAAGCAAACAAACAGACTCAATAATGCATGGGTTAAAAAGATAATTTGCTTTAGAATCAGTTTTAAACTTCTTTTTAAAAGATGAGAAATTGAATTACTGTATTGGGTTTTCCAGACTCTTAAGATTTAAAAAAAAAAGTTCTTATAAAAGGCTGTTAGAAAAAAAAAATCAGGATACTAAGATTCAGTTAATCATTTTGGCTTCTTATGTTCATTCTAAATAGTTTTCATTTTCTTTGTCAGATCTTTGCTTCTAGTTAGAAATGCCTTATAATTTACAGGTTCAGAACAGCTAGACAAATATTTATTAAACAGAATTAAGGGGCTTGACTTAGGATGTATCATTGTTTTTGAATAGAACATTCTGGTTATAAAATGGGAGCTAAGTGACTCTCCTTTTCATGAGCTACCATGTAAGAAATATAGTGCAGAGAACAGATTGGGAAAGGTTTAAGATCTGAGTACTTAGGATGGCTATTTTTAACACCTTGCTTTTCCTTTAATATATACATGCTAATCATCTGTCTTCCTCTCATCCCTGCATGCGTTATACCCACCTGATTTACTACTAAAATCACATTGCTTCTGAAAGTGTCAGTCGCGTTATCCCTTGTCTTGTTAGTATCATGTTTGATTTCTTGGACAGAGACATAAATCACCGTCTAATATGCAGGCCTTTTGAAGATGCACCCAAGGTTTATTGCCAGTAACAGACTAGTGGCCTTATGTGGACTTTCCATGAATAAAACAGATTGATGAGCCATTTTATAGCATCGCAAGCTGTATTATAAATACATCACACTTTTCTGTAATTTAACGTGAGGAACAGCCTAATGAGCTCCCAGGCATGATCAGTCAGAGCTGGGAGTTCTGTGTAGCGTCTAGGCCAAGGGACTGGTGCAGAGTAAGAAGCCCAAATCCTGCAATGTTTTCTTCAGTTCACTGACAAAAATCTTTGTAATATGAATCATTTGAAATAACTGTTAAGTCAGGCTAGATTTAGAGAGTGTCAGAGAAGTAAAGAGAAATGTAAAGTAAGTCTGATATTTCTTGTAGCTGGAAGCCTAAGGTGATTGGCTTCTGAAAGTCATTCATTTCTCTTCTTTTTTTTTTATTTTTCCTTTACTGGTTGAAACTATTAACAAAAAATGGATCAACAAATTAGAAATACACCTAATCTCACATCTGCCTGACAGCACAGAAGATGAATGGGTAGATATATTTAACACTGTAAGGATCTTTGAAAAAATATTTTTATTACATATGCTGCAGTGTTTAAACAACCCACAGGATCATATCATTGTGGATCTTTGACTCCCTAACTGTTCAGAAGGCACACGGCACTCTGGGTTGCTTCAGGCATCATTTTGTGCATGTGGTTTTTTTCTTCCTCTCTACCTGGAAGCTGCTGTCTGTTTTAATCTAGAGAGTATTTCTTTTTCCTAAATGCAGTTGATCATGGCATGCTGCCCTCGCCTATGTATACCAGCTAAAATTCTATTATACATTTTGAGATTAGGCTTTGGTCTAAAGCAGCATTATTCACAAATATAAATTGTTGAATGCCTTTGTGAAACCATCACATAATTTTTCCAAGTCTGTTTATCTGTCATGAAAGCACTGAGGGAGTCTGGAAGACTCAGGTTTGTATACTCTAGACACAAAGTGCCTTGAGTGCAGGGTGAGTGCGGAACTGTAAAGGATTTAACTAGGCCTTACAGACTAGGTTAAAATAAATGTGTTACCATGGAGGCATAAGCATACCAACAAGGACCAGCTTGCTTGGTACAGTTCTGCCTACACTCATTCACATACAATATGTCTCCAGTTGGAAAAAAATGAAGTGAAATGACCATTTTATGCCCTTTGTTTCTTATTAATAAGGTTTAACAAGTGAAACTCTACCTAAAATATATTTTTAGGTAGTCTCAGTATTGTTTTGAATTTTGAAGAATTGTTCTGTCTTGTAAATGGCATTATTCATTTAATATTCTGCATTCAGAGTAAAACTCTTGATACCAAATGTGTATTTATCTCTGCTTTTGCCTTTTTCTCTGCACTTTTCCCTTCCTCTTCAGTGCTTCTGAGGTTGAGTACAGACTTCAGGTCTAAGCTTAGCTGACTAAAACACTTAGTTTCTCAGTGTCTTCATTTCTAAAGCTGTGGATTCAAATTTAACCTTTCTCTGGGGGTGTATATGAAAAATCATACAGAGTAAACTTATAACAGTCTTTGCTTCCGCAGAAGTCATTGTTGAACATTTAATTCTGTTCTTTGTTTTACCACAGAAACTTACAACTAAGTGAGTGCCTTGATGTTTTAGGGTAAATTGAACTAAAGCTTGTGGCCATGCTATTTATGACTTGCATCATTGACTAAATTGCATCATTGCTTCATTGGTTGCAATGTTGCTTGATCTGAGAAACAAATGTTGACTGATTCATTGTGTGTTCACTGGAAAAAGATTCTGTTCTACTCAAGGTTTTGCAACTTCAACACAAAATTATAATGATTTTAAGCTTGCACATTAAAAGTTGGTTTGTAGAAGTGGCCTTCCCTCATATAGTGACCGATTTCTTATTAAACCTTGCCTCCCCTTTTTCCCCTCAAAATTCTAAGGGCAGAGCTTTTCTCCTTGTCTTTCTTTCTGTTCCTCTGTCTTTCTGTTTCTTACGATAAGCCTTGCTCTCACCAGTGCTTCTGATGTTCTCCTTGAGTCCAGTAATATGTTTCATAAGGAAAGCAAAAGGCTTAGGAAAGATGTCACCTGTGAACTTGATCCTCCCTGTATTTATGAAAGTCAAGAGGACTTGTGTATTTTCCTTTTCCCAGGGACTCTGGGAAAGTCATGTTCAGAACGAACAGTTTTTGAAGAATTGTACAGCTGCTGATAACTTATCTCTCAAAATCATGTCTCCTCTGAGGCAGCACACACTCTGCTCTTGAGTGGTTTTAATCTTGGTTGCAGCATGAAGAGAGAACCACACTCTCATCCGATGCCTCAAATTCTGGGAAAACTTTAGAAGTTGTGTTTGTTTCATTTTTGCTTTCACTGGGATTCCTCATTGACATCCATACAGTGTGAGGTGAGTGCATGCACATTTACGCACACTTGTCTCTGAGCATGTTCTTCTATGTGTGCTATTCTAAGCATGCCTCATCTTTTGTCACAGAGCCTACAGCTCTTATGGAGTTAGGTCTTTTTGGTCTGTCATGGGTTCTATACAGTGATTGATTCAAACAATGTGTCAGTCACAGGTAAAAACCCTCTTAACTCTCTGGCCTCCTTTCCAAGACGGTTCTGCTGGAAAACTATTCCTAATGAATTGCAAATAGAGATCAGTTAAGTAAGTTGTGTTAATTATGTCATTTGCAAGATTGCCTAATGGTCAAGAGACTAGAAACTGCTTGTCAAATGTTTCCTTTAACTAATGTGATATTTTTGTGGTTTCAAATGACACAATTCATACAACTTATTTGATGGAAACTCATTAACCACCCCTTAGTTTAGTTTAGAAAAATTATGTTATTAAGCATGTCATGATAGGTTCTGTCCTCTTTACTTTGCATTTAACCCAGTGAAGACCGTTCGGTTTGTGACACCTCTCCCTAGGCCTTAGTCATTGAGGAAAGCAAGTTCCATGTTCAGATCATTTTCTAATCTGCTTCCTAGCATTGTAATCAGCCATTATTTATGCATGTCTCCACTGCTGTCACTCTACAGTCATGGCTTAGCCCTCTTTTGGCCAGCTCTACCTGTTCCCTCCAGGTTTGACATCTCAATGTCCTATTGCTTTAAAAGGAAACTCAAAAAAATCTCTAAACTTATTCCTTCCTTCCTTCCTTCCTTCCCTCCTTCCTTCCTCCGTTCCTCTTTCTTTGTGTGCCTGCATGCATGTGTGTGTCCACACAAGCTGAAAGAGAATCTCTTCACTCCCTAGAGATGAAATCATAGTTGAGAGCTGCCTGTTATGGGTGCTGGGAACTGTACTCAGGTCCTCTAAAAGAACTGCAAATGCTCTTAATTGCTGAACCCTCTCTTCAGCCCAAGAAAATTTCTTAATGATAAAGTTTCACTTAAGAAAGCAAAATAGATGTCAGTAGTAACTCTACTCTGCACATAAATTATAACTGTGAACTAATTTTATACATTTGTCTGTCTGCCTTTTCTTAGGAAGTCTTTATATCAGAACACAGAATTTTGTATTTTTTATAAGGATTTTTTTTGCCATTTCCCCTTGCCTATTTGCCTATTGCTGAGAAACCTAAGGACCATATCCTTTTTGAATATAGCATTTGTGACGTATATTGACAATTGCTACAATCCTATCTTTCCAAGGGATCAATCCCATGGATTCTTTTTTTTTTTTTTAGCTGCACAGTTTCATTTTTTTACATACTAGTCTCAGTTCCCTCTCCTTCCTCTCCTCTTGCCGGCTCCCACCTTCCCCCCACCCCATCCCTATTCACTCCTCAGAGAGTAAAGACCACTGTGTTTTAATATTCAGTTTTTGTCATTTTCCCCCATTGGTGAGCATATATTCATATCAGTAATGTATTAACTATTTCATAAATTGGAGATTATTGAAACAAGTTAGGAATATAGTTCTTGAAATAGAACAGAACAATTCATCCACAAATAAGTTTGACTAGTATGTTGGTGTAACTATCTAAGATGCCTTTAATTTTGCTTAAGTGGTCAGATTGGCTTGCTTTCTTACATATAGACTCACTTAAGGGGCATGACACATTGTTGAGCTGGTAATATCTTATCTGAAAAATTTTGTCAAAATGTATTGGTCACTTAGCCTCAACACTTTTCTTTCAGTATATATGCACATACATATACATTATATATATATNATATATATATAATCTTGTTATAGTTGTACTTGGATCAACCCTTCACACATCTCTATTTTTCCCTGAGGTGTCTTGTTAATACGACAACTCAGTCTGTATTTTGTGTACTGACTCTTCATCATCTCCAGTTTGGTTACCTGTGGAATTCTTTGCCTTAGCCACAGCCACCAGGCTTGTCCCTGACAGAGTCTGTCTGTAAGGATATTATCCTTCCTGTAGTCTCCCCTTTTCCTCCCACCTTCCACCCACCTCCATCCATACCACACACATTCTTCTATCTTGGTGCAGACTTGGCAGCAGAAGCCACCCCCATCCTTGTTATGTAACCCACCACCTACCCCTTTTGGCAAGGAATGCCCAACCTAGCAAGTTGCAACAAAGAGTTGAGTTAATTGGAACATGTGCTAGGCTCAAATCTGCAGTGAAGAAGGGCTGATAGACATCAAGAAAACACAACCATATTGCTTGAGTAGTTTGAGTGTACATGGGAAATGTCTTCAACGAGGGTGCATTTAAATAACTCAACTACGGTTCTCCACTTCTTCCAACACCCTCCCCCTCATAGGTAATACTTTTAACTTGCTCTCTCATGTCTGCTCATGGGTGGGCATAGTCTGCTGAAACCAACAAGTGAAGCGGAACTGTCCGTGACTAACTTCATGTGCCTCATGGTTTTTATGTCTGAGACTCAATTATATATGACAGTTGTTGCAGTTCATCCCACACCTTTCATTGGTTTGTACCTTCCCTAGCACTTTAGGATGCCTTTCCTGCTCAAATTATAATTTAAAATGCTTAGATGAGATTTATATATAATAAGTTTTTGTTTATTTGAGGCAGGATCTCAGTATACAGATGCATGTGTTTATATTTGGATCGTAGTCACTCTGTTCTCCATCTCCTCCCAGATAATCTGTCTTCCTTACCCATCAATATTGTGTCTTTTTTTTGTTCAAAACACCACCAAATCTAACTTGTGTTGCCCATATATTCTTAGATATGTGGCTTTCCACTGGAGTATGGTTGACTTACTACGGACTATATTCTTAAAGAAAACTGGCTCTTCATTTCCAGCAGTGATCAGTTGCCAATAGCTCCTTAGTTAGGGGTGGAATTTGGTGTCCACCCCCTTTCTAAATCCTGGGGTTTATTCTGACTTGAGCTTTCACAAGTCTTACTTACCATTATGAGTTCATATGTGCAATTGCCCTGTTGTGTCTAGAAGACACCATTTGCTTACAGTCATCCACTACTGGCTCTTATACTCTTACCCCACCATCTTCCACAATGATCTCTGGACCTTGGCAGGAGGGTATGTGACACAGATACCCCATTTAGGGGTGATCATTCCACTGTCTCTTATTTTCTGTTCCTTAGTCAGTTGTCGGTCTCTTTGTTAATCACTGTCTACTACAAATAGAAGCTTTCTGACGAGGGTTGAAAGATTCTTTAATCTATGAGTACAATGGTAAGTCATTAAGCATTGGTTTAATACTAGTCTTTTTCTCAGAATAATAGTGGTAGGTTCGCCACCAGGGCTGTCTAGTCACAGGTTCTTGGGCTAATCATAGTGCCAGGTATGGGTTTCATCTTGTGGAAAGGGTCTTAAACCCAATCAGAAAGTGGCTGGTTATTCCCATGATATCCCATAATTACAGGTACTCTTGACTTTGACAAATAGAAGGACTTCTTTCTTTTCTACTACCTCCTCAAGCATGGGTGCAGGAATTTTGCAGCTACTGGCTTGACAGTCCATTCTGAAATCTCAGGCTACCAGGTGTTCTTGGTCAACATCCTGAGTTTTTGGAAGAAATGGTGAACACAGCTCCTGATGACTCAGAGTATCTTAAAGCTTTAAGTTTGCTCTCCTCCCTCGTAAACGTGTTCCACAACTAGCAGTGAGAGATGCTTCTGTCTGCACACAGGCTTCTGAAACAACCTTTCAGCCATAGCCTTTGAGGATCTCTTGAAGATATTTTAGATATCCTTGGCTTCAGTATTTATGGCATCAGGCTTTGAGGGTCCTGGAAACACTAGAATGGATACAAACTTGATTGCTGAGAAGTTCGTGTATGTTGACTTTTGATGCCTGGAGGGCATAGCCGCTGACTGATTCAGTTGCCAGGCTTTACTTTGCACTGGATGCCATTACTATTGCAGTCAAAGGCCTAAGATTTTGTGTACATCACCTCATACATAATCTTCTAATACCTGATCTATGCACATGCAGTTATTACCTGCACTTGACAACTCAAGAAACAGTCTTGCTCATGCTTATATAATGAATAATAAAACAGCAATGTGATCCTAGATTAAACATCTAGTCCTGATGTCGTACAGATACCTTTCAGATTTTCTCTTCCAGATGTAAAGCGGATAATCTTGTAGTGTCACTGTATGTGCTATTGAATAAACATGATTAACACACAATTATATTTATGTAATTTCATACGCATCTGAAGTTTACTTTTTTAAGACAAAGTCTTGCTGTGTAAATTCAGGGTGGCCTCTAACTTGTGATCTTCATGTCACAGCCTCTTCAGTCCCAAATGCCTGGATTACAGATGTGTACTGTCACACCTGGCTTGGTATTGTATATTTTGACATAATTAATAAAGAACAGAATTTTATGAAAAATAGAAAAATGTGACCCAACTAGAGTGGATTGCTACAATGAATTTCTTTCACTTAAGCCCCATCAATCTTTGGAAAACAACGATCTTGTTTTGTGACAGACACAGATGATATCAACTACTGTGTTAAATTTGAAGATGAAGAATCCAAGGCAAGGTTCTGAGCAAGAAGACTCCTCTAACCTGAGTCAGTCTCTCTCTCTCTCTCTCTCTCTCTCATATTATTCTATTGAACACAGGCCATGAACGTGCTAGGAAAGTGCTGTCAACTGAGCTGACCCACTGTCCTGAATCTACATCCTGTCTCTGAGCCTCTTACATACTCTTTCAAGTACTATTTTCTATTATCTAAGCCAAAGTTTAAGGAAAACTAACATTCTGCTTTTTATTTTACCTAAAAATCAACATCAGGGCATAATGACTTCATTTAACTGAATAAATTCTGTGTCTGTGAAAGCTTGCATTTAGGATGTTGAAGAATTTCTGTGAAGATTGGGAAAGTGGAAACTGATTTTTTACAAAACCTCCTTTGCACAGAAGTTACATGGTTTTGTTCATTTGTTTTTAGAACTTTAAGAGAATGAGAGAAAGCAAAGAAAATGCTCCAAGGGAAAGCAAAGAATGCTGGGGGGGGTGCAGACTGCTGGAGAACC
This sequence comes from Bramus lutescens, assembly GCA_001685075.1. Lineage (NCBI taxonomy): Eukaryota > Metazoa > Chordata > Mammalia > Rodentia > Cricetidae > Bramus > Bramus lutescens. Next base: position 176,055 of record LOEQ01000573.1, on the reverse strand, counting down.
CCTTCCTCCAGTCAGCAGCAGGTGCTCCCACACCTTAACTGGTGTGTGTCATTTTCTTACTGCCAGACTTCTCTCTGTGCCCCAGTAGGCTGCCTCTGTAGGGTAACAGTCTTATCCCATTAATCACACCTTTTCTTTTACATTTATTATTAAAAATTGTGATTTTCTATAAATAGTAGAAAAGCTTTTTAGAAAAGGAGCATTATAGAGATTTTAAGATCATTTGAAGTCCAAGTGACTGTCAGTATCTCAGCTTATAAAGACTGTATTTGGAATTTATTAATTTTTTTCTATTAGTCAAATACTAAAAGAGACTTTTTTCTAGCTTAAGTTAGGCTTTTCTTTTGCCTATTGAAGTTTCTATTAATTTCTTAATCACGCTGAAATGTGAATCTTTACTTAAATGTAGTCTGGTAATCAAAATGCATTCATGGGACCTTACAGATCATTGTTAAATTTGAGCTGCGATTTCTCTGCTCGTATTGCAATAACTAGCAGAGTGACCCGACATGATTCTGGAGATCTCAGCTCTCTTGCTGCTCTTGCCCCTCACTTCCTTGGTAAGTTAAGAATGAAAATATCTCTCCGGAATATCTTTTGATTTGGTGTGTGTAGGGAGCTTTGATATCATTGTAGAAAGGCAGAATAGAAATAAAAGGTATTTCAAAGACTTTTGATGTAGGTTGTAAATACAAGAATTTCTGCTTTGACTCCCTAAAAGGTTATTAGAGAGCTCCTTTAAGTTTTTCCTGCAGTACTTTTACAAGCACAGAGCTGCACTCCCCGCTCACCCCACTCCATCATGGCTATTTCAGAACTTGGTAGTTTTTAACTGTAATTTGTTGAAAGAGCTCAAGGTTTTAATCCTTATTACTTTTGTTGCCACCTTTCCTGAGGAACATGTATGAAAGAAGATTATTTGAAAGTTTCTTAAATATAGATTATTTTATTCACCTTAAGCTGGTCTGGGGTGTGCCATTTTGGAGGTAGATAGCGAACTACATTGTGCTGTCTGCCTCACAAGAAGTGAAAACAGCTTTCAGTTACTACTCTCATCCCTACTAAGAAATATATGACTGTGGCTGCTTACGAGCATAGAACAATTAGTTTTCTGTCTTCACCAAAAATTCAAAACAAAAACAACCCAAAAAAACAATAGATACAGCTTAAAGTCAAGAATTGAAAGAGGAACCTAGGATTCTAGCGTACATGATAAGCACTGTAATGGAAGTTGAATTTGGTGTGGGAGTGTGGAGAGGGAAAATTCTCTCCGTTACCAAATGTGATTGAACTAGAAGATTCAAAACACTAACAAGATTCTACACCACTGGTGTTTATAGAGGACACTCTATGAAATTAGACAGGTAGCTGCTGCAGAACTGGGAGCAGAATTCTGTGTCTTCCATGTAGACCTGAGCATTCCTTACCACCTCTTGTGTGTTAGTCCCAACTTAATCCCAGCTCTGTCTAAAAAAGACAGGTCTGTGGACTTTTTTTCTTTCTTCTGTAACAATAACAGCTCAATTGAGTGGGCACTTCAGCTGTGAGTCAGGTACTGTGTTAGAGGGTGCTGGGCTTTTTCCTTAATGGGATATTGATGCTTCCATTTTACATACACGAAGAGATTAAATAACTTGTGTACATTTTTAGAGCAAGATTAAGTGGAAATGCTGAATTGGATCCCAGTAATCTGGTTCCAAAGCGTGTCTGTTGGACTACTTAGTGGTTCTTCCTCCTCAGAGGGTTCCGTTACTACTATTCATTCCCAAACTAAAGTTTTATGGAGACCATTTAGACCATGAGCACTGCAGACTTCAGTCTGAATGCCAATATTAAGAAAATTTAAAAAGTCTGTCTCCAGGACACTCACTGCTTTGTTTTCCTGTTTTTTGAATCTTAAGAGTTTGGGACACTAGTGATGATAGTTCCTGCCAAATGGACTCTTGACCTCCTCTTTATAAGAGCTTTGGTGAGATGGGTGCTGTTGATTGGGCTGTTGATGAGTAATGGAGTTGGTTGTTGGGATGATTAGTGGGTTTGGGCCTTGTGCTGTTTTATCTAAATGCCCTAAACAAGCAAAGCTACAGAGAAAGGGAGAATGTGTTGGAATACACACTCTGTTTTAAAGAAGAGTTGATTTTAAGTGTGGCAATATTTCATTAACGTCAAAATAAGACCATGCTTAGATTTGTTAATGTTTATAGATGTTGTTTTTCTTCTGTTAAATTTAAAAGAAAAACTACTCTTAGTGTTTATTTTAAAGTACCAAACCAAGGTTCAAAGCTTGTATTCAATGTAATTTAAAGTTTAGTATTTTGAGGTCAAAGGGCATGTTGGCAAGGTAACACTCTAGTAATACTGTAGTTCTGTTTGAGAGGGGAAAGGGAAAGTCATTGTTTATTCTGCCTGTGGAACGTGGTAAGCCTTAACTGCAAGAAAGTGGTAATCAAATAATGTGTTGCTTAGTAACTTGCCACACTAGATATCTCCATTTATTGTAGACAAATGTATTTTACTGGTCAGTTAATAGATCAGCTAGTGTCTTAATTAAATTTTAGCCACAAGCAGAACAATAGCTATTCTCCTAAACAACACTACCATATGTAGTATTCTCCACAGGCATGCCTGTGTGCATCTCTCTCTCTCTCTCTCTCTCTCTCTCTCTCTCTCTCTCTCTCTCGTGTGTGTGGTGTGTGTGTGTGTGTGTGTGTGTGTGCGCGCGCACGCGCACGCGCATGAACCAGAGGTTATTTGATCGTTCTTAGTCTCTACCTGTGTTTTTGAGATACAGGGCCTTTTTTTATGTTTTTTGTTTGTTTGTTTCTTGAGACAGGGTTTCCCTGTGCTGCCCTGGCTGTACTGGAACTCATTCTGTAGACCAGGCTGGCCTCAGATTCTCAGAGGTCCACCTGTCTCTGCCTCCTGAGTACTGGCATTAAAGGTGTGCACCATCACTGACCAGCCCAAGATAATAGGGTCAATGTTGGAGTGCAATGTTTATTAAACTGAGGTTGCTGTATGATAGAGCTTTGGAATCTTAGCTAAAGACCCATTGGTTTCAGGCATTTACGTGGGAGTAAGTAGCTTTAGTCAAGAGCTCTTATTGTTATTGATCTAGAAGTTTTTAGTGATGAATTAATTTGGCACCTTTTACAATTGTTCAGTATATTAGACTTAGAAGTAAGGAAACTTAATGTCAACAAGCTAAGAGGGTAAGCACTAGTATATTTAGGGGTCTCTTCAGAGGACTTGGGGAAGCACCTCTGTAACCTTATATACATCTTCATGTTTCCCTTGCATGTTAAAGGGAAAGTTGTTCTCTCTTGGTTCTGGTGTTCAAACTTGGGGCTTTGGGTTTTTCTCAGGATAAGCACATGGTCTACCACAAATCTACACTCCTAACCCAAGAAAAGGTCTTATTAAAGAGAAGAAGCTTCCCACACACTGGGTCAGTTCTCATCTTTCTAATTAAAGATCTCCAAGATTTTGTTTCCTCTTCCTCCTACTTACTGAATGACTTGTAATCTGAAACTGTTTTTTAAATTCATTTTTACATTTATGTATCTATTCATTCATTTACTGTGTGTGTGCATGTGTGCATGCAATGTGTGTGCGTGCACGTGTGTGCGTGTATGCTTGTATGTGTGCGCGTGCGTGCATGTGTGTGTGTGCATTTGTACGTGTGTGTGTGTGTGTGACGCACATGATGTGCATATGGAGGTTAGAGGGCATTTGTAGGACTAAGTTCTCTTCTACCACATGGGTTCTAGGGACTGAACTTAGGTTATCACACTTGGTAGCAAGCTCTCTACCCCACTGAGCCATCTCACTGGCCTGCAATCTGAAGCATTTTGCTGTTTTGCTATTTTCTAATTACTATTCCATTTTATAACAATTTAAATGCTAATAAATTTAAAAAGGTAATATGATGTCATTCATTGAGACTAAACATTTCTGCTGATTGATTTCTATTATGTAAAAGCCTTCATTCTTTTTGCTTTTCTTATAATTTCCTCAGCCACTAATCCTGATGAGTTTCTTTATGAGCCTTTAAGGTCTTTTTCTGAGACTCTTGTAACTATGGATGCTCACAGCAATGATATCTGAGGGTGATATCTAACTGGACTGTCCATTGAGAACTTTGTAGTACCTGACAGTGTTAGCTGCTCTTTAGGAATCAAAATTCAGAGGCTTGATGTCGTCTGATCACAAAGGACAGAGCTTGGGCCCTTTGCCGGCTGATTCATTACTGGGAGTCACATATTAGATGCCTTTGCTGGTATCTTTCTGAATAACATGGGTTGCAGGAATCTTAAGATACACACCTCAGATTCTAGCTTAGTTCATGGCATACCAGTTTTTTCTTTTCAGACAATTGCTCAACCTAATAGAATGATGGGGTTGTATAATGTGAAATGCTAGAACATTTAATAAGATCCAGAGGATTTACTGCTCTCTGAAGAAACTATTAGCTACTACATGAGAATTTGGTTGAAAACTAGTAGTTAATAATGGACATTTTCTAACATGAAAGCCTCCTGTCCTTCATGTGTTTTGTTAAACATTGTATAGGTGCCAAATTAGGTAGACTGTAATATGTTTGTGTTTAATCTAACTTGTCTAGCTTTTCTTGGAATAAAGGGTAGTGGCAATGGTAGTAGCTCAGCGGTGCTGTGTGTGAACACACATGCATGGCTGTGCACCTGTGTCTGCCTCTGTCTTTGATCATTTGGCTTTCTTTAATCCAATTTAACCTGTGTACTTTTTTTTTTTAAGGCAGTCATTACTCTGGGCTTTTGTGCCCTCAAGACTTAGTTTTCTTCCACTTAATCTTCATGTCTTGGCAAGGCTAAAAACAGAAAGGTTCAAACTCTTCATTGGTTCCTACCTTTTGTGAATAATATTTTGTAATGCTACTTCACATTTATATTAGAAACAACATGGTAAAAAATAGGTTCAAATTATCATAAAATTCTTGAAATTGTCACTAGTACTTGGAAATTGTAGTCTACTTTGGAGATTTTTTTTTTACTTATCTTATGTAGGGTTCATTTGTTTGTGTTACTAATAATGAAATTTAAAATACTTGATTTGGGGAATTAAAGAAAGTGTACTTAATAACATATAAAGGTAATAAAAAAGAGACATCAGTGATGCTGTTCCATGGTGATTCACTGAGATAAATTCTTTTTACAACCTGACATAATTATTTAAAGACATTTTAGACATGTCTATATAACAGAAAATAGAGCAGGCAATGAGTTTAATCTTCTTCTAGTTGTTAGTAATTAGTAAGAGAATGCTGAAATTTAATGCTAAAATTAAATTATCAGATTGTCATGCATAACAGAGGCCACTGACCACATTACCATGAATATGAGCTTTCATAAGCTCTATTAGTTTTGATTTCATGTCTTCTTTAGTGCCATCAAAGGCTAGTTTATTACCTTGTTTTATGAAAATATTTTCCATAACTTCAAAAAATTTTAAATTATTACCAAGTTAAAATTTTACAGTTTACTCTGAGTTTTCTAAATTGCAGGCTTTCTAAGTGCTTTGTATTTTCAAACCAGCCATTACTTTGTAACTATTACTTAACTTTTGAAATGTGTAATCATTGTATTTAGATGTTAAATTCCTTTTCGAGAGTCGTGTCCTATTAAGTGTATACTTTAGTGGACTTGAAGTTAAACAGCTTATATCTATTTAGAAAGTGACTTAGTTTGATATTTTTTAAATCAGCACATTGTATTATTGTGTTGTCTTTGAAGTAGATAATTTCTAGCATTTCAATAGATGCAAAAAATGTTTCTGCAAATATTTCTTTATAATACTGTGTTTTTATGATTGGAAAGTGTGTAATGCATTGCAGTACACCATGTGTGTGTGTGTGTGTGTGTGTGTAATTAGATGTGTAAAGCTCACATAGGGCTGCAAGCTAAGGATCTGAGTTCAAGAATCGTTTCTCTCACGTCCTTTGTAATCTTAAGGCTCTTTGAGAGTTTAATTTTTAAGGATTTCTCTATGTAGGGCTATGGGTATAAGAATAACAATTCTTAAAGAGCGTTTTTTGTTTTCTTTTTCCACATTTTCTGTTTTATTCAACACTCAGCATAGCATTAGCTTCCTTAATTCATCACAATGATATTGACGAATTTCATCCGGCTTGATTTATAAGAGGTAATATTGCTGATGAAAAGCTGTATCTATAAGTACTTTTAACACCCCACCCCATACACTTGGTTGCAGCTGAGATAGGAAATGGAAGTAATAAGACACTTTTAGAAAAATCTTGTTTCTGTAGACAGTGCCAGAAACCACCAGGCAGTGGAAATACCACGAGAAAGCTTGTTTCTACAAGACTCCCAGACTGATTACCAGACCAAAGAACTTTCCAGAATTTTAGCTTCAAGCAATCATTTAAAATTTAGGAGGCAGATCCAGTCCTGCTCAGAGCCACCTATTGCTAATTATAGTTGTCTATGATATCCCAGTGATGTCGTTATCAGCCAGATCCAAGTGTAGCTCTGATTTTTTTCATGTTCCTTCCAACATATATTCTCTCCGAGCACTTAAAGCCAGTATATTTCACTGCATGTAAATTATGCCACAATATCCTTAATGGTTTGGATCTTGCCTGAAATATCCTGGTCGCGCCTGATGCAACAGATGGGCTTTTCTTTTGGTGTAACGCCACTCATATGTTAGAACTTGTAGCAGCTGGGATGCTCACATGGGGGAGAACTGGTTGGTTTTGGACGTGGAGTGTGTGTTTAGTTGTGTGTATGTCTTTGAAATACAGGGAGCTGCTGTTGTCTTTTGAAAAAGAATTACTTTTTTTAACAAAAATATTTTGGGAAACCACAGAAATTTAGGTATTGCTTTGAACCTGTGGAATTAGTGTGCTGAAGCCAAAGTTGATTATATACTGTTGTGTTGTGAAATGCAGACAGGTTATTTTGGGAAGTTAGAGCCATCAGTTTGACAGAGGCAGGTCTTCCTTGGCAAAGGCTTGTTCGTGCAGCTCTGGATAGATGGCTTTGATGTCAGCTGAACATCACAACCAGCGCTGCTGTATTTCTGTCATAAGAATAGTTACTAAATATCCCACTCCCCCTGTATTATCCTTTCTTCACTCTAGCACTGTGTAGCAGGGGTTCTCAACCTCCCTAATGCTTTGACCCTTTAATACAGTTCCTCGTGTTGTGGTGACCCCAAGCCATATCATTATTTAGTGACTGCTTCGTAACTGTGGTGTTTCTACTGCTGTGAGTTGTAATATAAATATCTGATAGGTAGAATATGTGAACCGCTGGGTATAGATACCAAAGCGACAGTTCTCTATTTCAATTTTGCTTGGCACCTTAAGAATCTTACTCCTTTGAATTCTGTTCTGTTAGAGTGTGGGTGCAAGGCTGATTGGGGTAAATCAGTTTTGTATCCTTTCATGGTTTATGAAAGCCCAAAGGGTATAGTATAGATGATAGGGGCAAAACAGTGCATCCCTCTGGAAAGCAAGAGGAAGGGAAAATCAGAGCAGTCATCCATAGCAGGATTTATTAAGGGTGCCCTAATAGTGTTCTCCAATAGTGTGCGCGTGGGGGAGGGTAGTCCTTACCCTTTGCTTCTTTCAAAATAGTGGACTAATTGTAGAAAAAAAGATTTATAATTGCATCTATATTTTCCTCTACTGGTTTACTAATTAAATAAGACCGTAGTTTCTCAGAACACGTCACCTATTTGTTAGTCAGAGCTAGTGTTCCAGCAACTTGAATGAAGAAGGAAAGGAATCCAGAAATTCATCCCTTTGCCTTTTGCATTTTCTTGGTGTTCTTTGGATTTGGGTTCATTATCACACCCCTCTCTGCCCTGTGCCTCCCAGGATAGCATGGACAGGGATATGGACATGAAACAAAGGCCTTGTGCCAGTTCTGGATTCCCCCACGCAGCAAACTGGATGGCCAGCATACGTGTCTTACCAGCTTTTCACCACAAGTCACGCTAACCTTTGATTTTATGTTAGCTTTTGGGTCTTCTGTCATATCTTGACTGCCTGCAAATCCTATGAAGCTATAGTACTCCAAGAAACATTCCTTCCTTTATTTTGCTATTCATTTTGTGCAGATTTGTAGTATCATTGTATTTTATATTTAAGTTGCTCTCAGTTTCTTGAATATTGATGAGACAAGCAAACCCCACCCCTCATAGAATATCCTTAGTTTTGGTTTTCCTTGTCTCACTTTTTAGAAGTCATTAACCTTTCTCTTCCATACTCTCCATCTGTCTTTGTCATGGACTATATCAAGTTAGTCATCTTTTAATGGAAACGTACCTGTTCTTTTTTTTTTTTAAAGAAATCCATAATAAAAATCTCTGAGTTTGACATTTAAGCCCTCTATGTTTATATGTTGAGTTTATTTAAAGTAGGTATAGAAATATTTAGCTCGTTTGGGTTAATTTGGATTTCATTCTCATCACCAATTTCTTGTAACTTTCCAGTAAAACTGCCATCAATGTAAAATTTTGATAGCAAGACCATACCCACAAGCCTTCCTGCTATCAAAAAATTTAAAGGTATTGTAAAATATGGAACAAAACAATATAGAGCTTGTAGTACATTAATGAGTTTTATATAAGAAAAAAGACAAAATTATCAAGAAAATAACAAAATTAATTAGTAACTTCCACTAAGAGGTATGATTATGCGGAGAAGTTGTTCTCTACCAATGTTCAAAATAGTTTCTGGATTAAAGTAACTTATGGTATCTTTGAAAAAGATCGATTATCATGTAACTAAGACAGCATAGGACAAGATTTATTCCTTTTTACCTATAGTGAGAAAAGTCTAAAGCATTGGCTTCATTCTAAAAATCAGACCAGACAGTTGCTTACATGGTGCAGCAAAAGCATGCGACCACACTCTAAGGTTACAGTGCTTGTCTTTAAGCATAACTATGAGGAAATGTGGGCTCCATATGGGTCTGCTGTATGTAATTTCCCAAGCGCTGCTAGAAAGAGATTCTACCAAGTGGCACTAAGCAAGCTACCACCCCTGCAGTGATATGTAAGGAGACTGTTGGTGCCATTGGGCTGAATTAGATGACCTCTTTCCCCATCTTTCAGTATGTCCTAATTCTTGGGTCTAGACCTTGGCATTAAACAATAAGAAATTTGAAAATGTAATTGTGTGATATTTTTGGTGACTAAGAGGCCATAAAACTTGAGGTTAGAGTGTTGAATTTGCTACTTCAGTAAATAGCTATGTTTAGGATGCCCGTTGACCACTAGGTAGGCATCCAGATTTATTTGATTAATTATGACAACTGTATTTGGAGACACTGGGAAAATAAGCTGATGGTGACATCTCAGATAAGAATATTTTTAACTAGAGAAGAAGTTAGACAAAGTCAGAATGCAGCTTGAGTAGAGGGAAGGATGCATTGGCATTTGCAACAGGGTGTGGGGTTATTTCTAGCACACTTTAATCCCACTGGGTTTGCAGAGTGTTGGGTTGGAATTGAATGTCATATACTTAGTCATATCACAATACAGAGTGGGAAGAGCCTCATTGTGGACAGTCTGCTTAGGAGAGGAATACTATAAATTGCTTCTTGTGTTAGCTGGTCAATATAAAGAGAAAGACTTGGCCAGCATATGTGTGAAAGTAGCAGGATCACTACAGATGGAGATGTGATAGCTTTTTTTCAAATAACCTACAGTTGTCATAACTTTAGCTTGTGACCAAAACAATTTTAATATATTTGATAGCTACATAAACTTAAGTTGTTGAAATTAGGTTATATTTGTGGTTGTTGATGTAGACAGATTAAATTGAGACTGTTCTTCAAATGCTACTCACTTTGTTGTATGATTCTCATTGGTGTCACACAAATATAGCTCTGTCTCTCCTCTGCTGAAAACTTTGCCAGAATTTTAAGACACTGCATTTCAGAAATCTTTAGAAATTATTAGGCTGATAAAAGCAATGTGACAAACCTCCAAGAACATAGTGATATAAAACATTGGGGCAGTTTTGGTTATGTCAAAATCATGGATAGAAGGTGAAGAAGTCATTATGATGTAGAGCCTCAGTACAGCTGGGGAAAAGGTTATTTTACATAGCTGCTGGAAGCTGAACTTCCACAGTTAGGACTTAAAAAAAAAAACAACTCTTAGAGAGGAGAACACATGGAGAATGTAGGTAGTACAGCACTAGGCTTTAGAGTGGCCAGTGAAAACAGAGCTGGAGCAAATGTAACAGGGCATTAACTTGTCTTTCTATGTCAGGCTCCATCCTGCTTGTATACATTCAGTCGTAGTTTTCTATGAATGGAGCAGAACCAGAACATCGGCCTGCTGATTTTGATCTTTGTTACAGGGCCATCATATGTTAACAAACAGATAATTTTGCCTTCTTTTCCTAGACATCTAGACAATGGCAATAACCTATAACTAACTGCTGTTCATTATGTTGCAGAGGCAAATTGTGCAGAAAATTATGGATAATTTTGAAAAGATGAAATACAGGTGGCTCATCTAAAACAGACTCCAATTAAAACCACATTGTATTAAAGAGAGCCTGTCGCAGATAGGCTCTTCTTCATGCTAAATCTGAATGAAGCAACAATGTTAGGTATAATAGCTGGTATCTGGATTTTAATATGATCAGTTCTTAGGCTTCAGGGCCCTAATATTACCAGCTGGTATTAGGAAACCAAGTTTTTATAAAACCTGATTATATTGTTTTCACCTAGAGTATTGTAGTAGGAATCCTTGAGAAAGTGGCTTTTATGGGGTCTATATTTTACATAAATGTTGTTGATACTAAATTTGACTGTTGTCAAAACTTGTAGTGTGTGTGTGTTCATACATGTGCATCCATGGCCCAGAGGCTCAGTACATGCTGTCTGTTTTGACTTTTTTGGAATACTCATTCAAGGTACCTTATCAAGTTACTTATTTATCTCAGTTTTGTTTGACTTGATAATAATGTGCAATTGCCAGTTCTTTGACAAAACATTTTCTTTAAATATAGAGTTTTGTCCATTTAGCACAAATTGATCTGATAGAATGATTTGAAAATGTTTGATTTTATGTCTTGATTCTTATATATATAGTCTTTCTTTGTTTTCAAAAACATGCATGGCCAGCGATGACAATCTTGGTGATGCATTTAAAGGAATTCTTCTCTAATATGAAAGGTCCATTGCAGTGAGCTGCTGGAGAGGCCAGAGAACTGGATCTGTGTTTGTCTGTCTGTCTGCTTTGTGTTTTTACCTCATGAGAGCAGCGACTGAACAGTGCTCAGCACTTGCAGTGTCTTTAGCAAACATGTCTTACAATTACAAGTGACGATTAGAGAAATGGTAGAGTAGTCACAGGACCCGGCAGAGCTGAGGGGAGGAGGTTCTGAGTCTCGTGGGAAGTGGGCTTTGCAGCCTGAGGGCTTCTGAGTATCCCCTTAGAAGACAGGAAACTAAAGCTATCTTTATGTTTGTTGAACTTTTGGTATTTGTAGTATTTGTTGAACTTTTGTAGTATTTACCAGATGAGTGTTCACATATACTCAGGAGTGTATCCAATACTAATTCTGAGTGCTTCTTTAATAATAAATCCTCTCAATTACCAGATGTGTTTCTAAGTTGCTTAATAATATGACTATTTTGACCATGTTTGAACCTGTGTATCCATATTTAATGGGCTTTTTCTTTGTTTATCCTGTGATAGTAACATATCTAAACTCTGGGTGTTTTCTGCAGAGCAGCTGCTGTATTTGGGAATGAAGGAACAATGATTCAATGTGAATACGGGTTTTGACTTTATGGGACTGCGTGACAATTAGAAGCTCCATTTAAATAAGGTGTCATAGTTCTTAGTAAGGTAAAGGTTCAGATCTGTGGATCAATAATTATGTAAACTTTGAATTAACAAAGCCTAGTTTGTTGCCCAAATTGTGAAACTATATCCTTGGGAATCTGAGTGGTGGGGTTGAGAAGAGGATACAGAAAATACATAACCTTTCGTGAATGTAGTGTGTTAACAATGGTTGAATATGAATTTTTGATTTTGAATAAAACCTCCATATTTTACATATTTTACATATTTTACATGAGATTCCAAGTGTAGCTTCTAGTGAGAACCAGATTCTACTTTTTAATCAAAATTTTTATATTGATAAAAAGGGGAAATTAAGCACTTTTATCTGTTATGTAATTTATGTAAATTGAATACAGTTTGACAACAAACTTCCTATCAATATTTTTAGGGTGCTTCGTATGTTCATCTGAGAAACAAAGATAGCGTATGTATGTAATGGTTGGTAAGCCACTCTTTGCTTCTCCATGTATTATGGACATCCTTGTGTGTCATAAAAATCATTGGGATTTGATACTTTCTTAGTAACAGTATCAAAATTTGAGTTTATAATAGCATTTCCTTGACAGACTTGATGTAATGTCATAAGTCGGTTTTGAACTCTCTGCTTTGGAGTTTCATGTTAGCTTCATGATTGAGTGTTATCCTGTTGTTTTAAAGGTGTAATACCCCTCTCTGTATCTGTTTTGTTCCTATTTACGGGGCATGTGTGTTTCCAAAGTCTGTCTTTTGAATCTTGAGTCGGTGCCCGTCATTTGCTTTCTCCCCTTAACGGTTGGTGGTGTTACATCCTTCCGGCTTGAGCCAACCACATGGATAGACTTACTGAGCACTGACTTTTGACTAGGTCATCCCCACGTGTTCCTAAATACAATCACCTGAGTTCACTAAAATGATTTTAAACCCTAGGGGCCAATGTTTCACTTTATTTATATGGCAAATCTTCTTGGAGTGATGCCTTGTTCGTTCAAAACAAACAAAAACAAGTATTCATAGAACTATGGTATGAACAGAAAGGAAAGATGTGTTGTTATTGTGGATTTTGGATTAGGTTACTGCTGAACCAAGCAATTTTTTGACATAAGCTAAAAATAGCTAATTAGGCGGTAAAAGTGGCCATCAAAGGCCAGCCTTTCCTGTTGCCCCTGCAGTTGCCTCCTTGTATTGAAACACGAGCGGACAACTAAAGCATTTGGCCATTATTGCTTTTTTTTCGGTCGAGGCTTTGGGAAACTGGAAAACAATATTCTTAGGTACTTTTCGCACGTGATACTTAGCCCACACAAAAACTATCAATCACCTAGTGATGGGGGAATTTTAATAGTCATTGCTTTGTCACAAGAAACATTTAAGAACTATTCCTGGTGTTTCCACTAACACATCTAGATTAATACTATGGAGCATTTCTTTTCCTTTCAGTAATACTTATTCATGGGAATTCTGTTGCACAGAAAGGAAAAGTGAGTGTGTGTAGGAATATCTGGAGTTTGTCAGGGAGTTTAACTTTGTTTGTTTGTTTTTTTCCAGAATGCTCTTTGTTTACACACGAACCTTATTGTTGTGTGAGTGGAAGGTTTGAAGACCCTCAGGAATTTGTGCAGTTACTACTGACATCAGTTGAAAATCTGAGTTGTTCTCTGTGTGCCTGTGAGTGTTTCCTTGCATATGCTGATTTGTCTGCGAGCAGCTGTTTGCCTAGTGTCATTCCTTCCCCACTTCGTCCCTCTCACTAATTTAGGGGTGTGTGTGTGTGTGTGTGTGTGTGTGTGTATGCATTGTCTTTGTCTAGACACATCCCATGTGTGCCCCTGCCAATGGGCATGGCTGTGGAGGAGGAGGAGGATGGCTGTGGAGGGAGGAGGAGGAATATGGCTGTAGAGGAGGATGGAGGATGGCTGTGGAGGATGGAGGATGGCTGTGGAGGAGGAGGATGGAGGAGGAGGATGGCTGTAGAGGAGGAGAAGGATGGCTGTGGAGGAGGAGGNGAGGAGTATGGCTTGGAGGAGGAGGATGGCTGTGGAGGAGGAGGATGGCTGTAGGGGAGGATGGAGGATGGCTGTGGAGGAGGAGGATGGCTGTGGGGGAGGATGGAGGATGGCTGTGGAGGAGGAGGAGGATGGCTGTGTAGGAGGAGGAGGAGGATCGAGGAGGAGGATGACTGTGGAGGAAGAGAATGGCTGTGGAGGAGGAGGAGGATGGCTGTGGAGGAGGAGGAGGAGGAGGATGGCTTTGGGGAGGACGGAGTGGTTGTGGGGGAGGAGGACGACGGTGTGGGCCAAAGTACTCCTTTTATCACTCCTTTGAAGCATTCCTCTTCACAAAGCGTCATTTTTTGAAAATATTAAGGTCTGAAATTTTGTGGGGTTTTCTTCTTATCTGTAATTTCTTAGACTTTTTCTAAACAAGATGGCTGGCACGTTCTAAGGACGGCGAGCAGACAGAGAACAGAGCCCAAGCCTCCCAGATCAGGCAGACACACTTATATTGCTTGTGGTTTTTCAATACAGCTGCTTTCAAATGGGCCGGCCTTTTCGGCACTGGTTCCAGTGCCAAAGTAAGACTGTCACACAGCTGGTAGTACTTACTGTACTTGCGGGAAAGTATGTGATTCATTAGTTGGAACCGTATGTTTTTCACCAGTTCTGGTCATGTTTTTGTTAGGATGTGGTAAAAACATAAGCAGGGGTGAAGGGACAATGGAAGCATGTGACTTGTTAAGGACTGGCCCCAACCCGTTATTAGCTAAATTGTACACCATAAAATGTCCTCTCTACCTCGTAAGCCAAATGACTTAATTTTTTATTCTTCAGTTGAGGTCATTTAGTCATAAGTAGTAAAAATTATCAACCCTGAGCTTTTTGTCTTTTTTCCCTTCTGTAAAGTATCATGATCCATTTAAACCCCAAATTGTAATATGGAGAGAAGTCATGCAAGTGAAAGACATTAATTTGCTGAAAAATGTCCATGATGGGTGAAGAACTTTTAAGTGGAGTGAACTCTTGCTACTGATAAAATGAGTATGGTATTGTAGTTAATAAGAAACACTACTAATACCACGGGATATGTGGGGAACAATAAAGGGGAGTTTCTCTGTCTACACATGAGCAAGCTCTCTGGAGTTGCATGGCTGGATGAATGAGGAAAAGTCTGAGGTTGTAAGGGTGTTTGCAGTGGTGGACCCTGGGGTTGTACGGAGCCGCTGGAGTGTATTGTAGCTCCAGTTGGTCTGTTCTCAGGGCGACTGTGAGTATTTTACACCTGCACAGGCTGAACCGTGTCCATAGGACAGTGGACGCTGCAGCTGGTGTGTTCTCTGCACGTAGGTGTTTGCTTTTCGGTTCACTGGAATACTTCCAGTACTGGACCGCNTTTTGGAAAGGTAGCCTTTTTTTGAAGTCTTTGTGGGTACACTGCTGGCAGATTAGGCCTCCACCCTCTGATTCTGTTTGCAAACTCTTTCTTCCTGGAGCTCTGCACCGCTCACGCTCGCCACATATGCTCCTGCAGTTGCTGCCCTCTGCAGAATGAGAACCAGGTCTGTCTCTGACAATTAGCTCAACTGGCTACAGCATAAATAAAGGAATGCGCTCAGGGGCTGTAGTCTGTGACATGGTTTAACAGAGCGTAAAAAGCTGCATCTGTTCCCTGCCCAGATTCAGTCGCCTCACTGTCACCCGGCAGTTATCGACACGGAGACATGCCTGTGCTGTTTGGTAAACAAGCGGCAGGTATTAAATTAATGGGACTGTGAGCGTGTGAAAGTGCCGCTTTATTAAAAGCCCTGCTTTCTGGACTCACTGCTGGGTCGCGAGCAGCCACTAGAGTATCTATTAAGATGACTCATGGCAGGGAATCCTTGAGCACTTTGTACTCACTTCTAGAGGGGACCATTGACCTCTGAAAGCCTGCTTAGGGAGAGGGAAAGAGAGAAGAGAGCAGGATGGAGGTGACCACTGAACATTTGCCGCAGTTCGTAGGCTGAGCAAGAAAGCAGGGAAGCTAAGGGCTGCACAGAGCTGCTAGGTGTAATGAAAATTGGGCTTTGGAATCCAATCCCAAAATGCAGCTGGGGTTTTGTCGTTGTTAGTTTCTCTTGCCTTTCTGCCCCAATCTCCTCCTGGTTGCTATTTGATTTGAGTTCTGAAATGATGAAGGAATACCTGAAATGTTTATTTTTGGTTACCTGTCCTGAGTAGGCAATGAGCACTCTATAATTTACTTCCAGGTCATTTATTTAGACATTTGTCATATCTTTGAGCATTTGTCTCTCTTAGCATTGAATACTAAGTTATATATACTGGTTATATAATGTATATAGATAGGGTATATATACATACATATTATGTTCACTTAGCAACATAATGGCTATTAAGGTTTCTTTTATCCCAGCTTCAGAATTCTTGACTAGGGCAGCATGTGTAGGTGAATATATTGTTGTGATGAGTGGTTCTGAATTTTCATAGTCTAATTCTCTTTGAGCATTGTTCTTAAGACATACTGAGGTCTGCAGGCAAATAAAATGGCAGTTTTCAGTGCGCACATCTGTGCTGAAGAGGCTGTTATTTAAGAAGGCTCTCCATTTTCTTCCTAGTTAGTTTTCTTTTAAGGGCCCCAACTATCTGCTCATCCATTAGAGGATGAGGTAATTCTAATGGTATCTCACCCCACACAATTTGAAGCAGAAATGATTCCAGTTGGCCGAACCTGATTGTGAATGACCAGAAGGTGCTATGCATTCTTTGCTGTATTCGAAGAACACATTGTGAAATGTTTTCTGGCTACTCAGCCCTTTGGTCCTCATCCTGGAGATCTTACGGCTGCACCTGCATGCCTGCTGTCCAGGCCCATCTTTTACTGGAGACTATCATTGCAGAACGACGTCTGGGTGGAGGAGTGGGAGAAAGACAGCAGGCATAGTGCGGAGGAAGCATCCTTTTTCATTGTGGAAGAGAGGCTGACACAGGAAAGCAACCCTCTATCTGGACAGTTAGTGATGCCTGAGACGCTTTATCTCTGTAACATCTTTGCTGTATGAAGTTTAATAAGCCAGCTGTGTCGTTTTTAAAAGCCAGTGGATTGTGTGTTTCATCTGTGTGCCCCCCCATTTGCTCAGAGCTTTCACTCCCTAGTTCCTTATCCCGCCCCCCTTCTCTTTTCCTTTATCTCAGGGGAGTTCCCTGAGTAGCAAGACTGAAAAAGAGCTGAGGTTTATGTTAGAAGAAATTAAGGTTAATGATCATTGGCTCATTTTCATATTCTGTGGGTGTGGATGGAGGAGTAATCAGTGCAGGTGGCCCTGCCAGTTGGGAGTTTTTCTTTGTCATCAAGAAAATAAGGCGAGTGCAGGGATTGAATTACCACAACTATTTCAGGGCTAAACATATTTCATTTCCCTGATCAGGTCTGGTCTGAGGACACAAAGCTGACATTAATTTTATCCAAAGAAAGCACAGCAATTTTTTTGTCTTATAATTTGACTGAATGCATAGGGTAGATGCATGTTCAAATTTAATTCTAGTATAATCTTACAAATAATTCTCTGAAAAGCAAAGGCGTTTTGATTCAGTTTGACAGTTTATGTTTCTGTGCCCAATTACCACTTAGTTATTGAATGTTAAAGAGCTGCCTTCTAAAATGTGCTCTCTGACTGCGCCAATTGGCTTCCCAGCTGCCTGCTATTACATGTGAGGTGCTCCCTTCTAACTTTTAAAAGGATGTACACATTTGAAGTAGTTATGTTTAGCTAGCAAAGGAAGTGGGGGATTTGGTTAGGAAGTGCTCACTGGCCTTGAAAAACTATCTCATGTACTTTCTAATTTCAGTCACATAAAGACTTCTCTTAAAGAAATATTTGTTGGATCAAAAAAAGAAAAAAGTAAAAGAAAAACTTAAATGCTCAAACTAGGAAAATAATCTTGACTTAAAAAATATGACTTCCCTTTGTTTTTATGTTTTTAATACTACTAATGTTCCTGTAAGTGAAGTGTTCTGATTAAATACATGGAAAAGGGAAATTTAAAAGTTGACCAGGGACAGTAAAAGCCACTGAGGAAGAAGGTCCAGCACTTACCGTGCATGGCTGGTTTTGCTTTCGTAGCAGAATGCAGCGGGCCACTCACGTGACCTGATCTGTTTTTAAGGCACAAGGTTTATTTGGCTGTAACAGTGTGAGTATAATATTAATGATGCTGATGTAAAATTAACTTTTATGTTGTGTGGGCACTTTTTCCTTGTCTCTCCTTTAAAAAGACAGGTTTTAAAAATATATTTATCTAGATCTTTGCTACAATGAACATTCATGTAATTTTGCTCTCATTATGAAGCATTTGCTACAATGAGGTGCTTAGACAAATAGAAGGGAAAGGGGTCCTGCTTTCTATAGTGTGTGGTATGAATTTACATGCAGTTGAATATTCATGACATGGGTGTAATATAAATACTTTGACTTATTAATAACACATGAAAAGCCCATTCCCAAACATTCTGAGGTTCAGAATGTTTCATTGGTTTATGTAAACCCCTTGCTGTGAAAAATAAATACAACGAAAATAGATAGTTTAAGAAATAGCATTGAGAAGTAAAATTTTGAAATGAATATATATGTATATTATCTATATATAATATAATATATATAATACTTAATTTTTGTGTTTTGAGGCAAGGTTTCTCTTTGTAGCTCTGGTTGTCCTGAAGCTCATTCTGTAGACCACGTTGTTCTCAAACTCAGAGATCCGCCTGCCTCTGCCTCATGAGTGCTGGGATGAAAGGTATATGCTACCACTACCACCTGGCTACTTTGAAATATTTTAAAAAATAGATTTAGCGTAGTTTAAGAAGTTACTGAGTAAGCTAAAACTTAGTATTGAGTGAAATGATAATCTTGAAATCAGTGTCATTTCCAAGTATACAATCTACGCAAAGCTACTCCTGATTGAAGAAGCATCAAGCAAAAGGACACATATACTCAATCCTTTGTTTTCTCATTTACTCTTTCCTGAATCCTTTCACCTTACATTCTACTGATAGACCTTAAACAGGCCCCACTGGGTTTGGTCAGAAGGCTTTGACAATAGCCATCCGCACTTTGACCCACATACATTCCTTATTAGTCCAGGAATAAGCAGCTATGAATCCGTTTAGCTTTGCTTTGTTAGTTAGCTGTTATAGGAATACTAATTTAAGCTAATATTTACTTGCATGTAGGTTGGAGATATAAAAACAAGCTCTAGGCCAAGGTTTATACTAAAGGGGAGCTTCTTCAAAGGGTCTCTGGTTTGCTTAAGCCAACCCATATTCTACCGTCTTGATGTTTTATTTTTTTATTTCTTCAGAAGTCTTTCCAGATGGATACATGATCTATCACAGAATTCACAGGTTACTTTATTCTAACTGCATTTTAGAATTTAACTGTGGAACCATGTCCTTTCCCTCTCGGCTTCTAACTCCTAAGTTTTGCTTGCTGCAGCACTGACAAACTGAAAAAGTGATAGAGCTTACATAGGAAAAGTAAAGAAAAGCAGAAATTCATTCTATTGTATTAAACTTCTTATATAAAGCCATCATTTGCATACACAACAAATAAAGACTGATATTACTGTGAATGCCTGTTTCGATACTGTGCATCCTTCTTCTCATGCTGAACCCTCAATATCTGGTGGCTGACGACTGTTCTGATTCTTCTGCTGGAATATATCCATCAGTAGGGTTGTGCATGTTTTACATGAACAGTGACATACATCAGCAAGGCTTTCACCAAGCCAAGATGTATGGTTTAGTTTCATTTCAGTATATCAAACATGTAGTTAATTTTGGTCCTGAATTAAATATTCTCCCATTTTCCATTTAATTTATCTGATATAGGCATCAAACTGACTCAAATCCTAAATAAAACCTATAAAATAAAATGTCTATACCTATCTGAGCACCTAGAGAATAAAGTTACATGTTCTTTTAGCACTCATGAAGTAATAACAATGTGAAATGAAATATTTAAATTGTCCTTTGAAATTGTTCTTCCTTAGATGCTTCATCCTTAGTCCTCTTTTGACAAAATAACCCTGCCAGTTAGGGTAAGTGTGGAACCAATAGGTGCCTAAAAGCTCCTCCTCTGCAGTTGACCACTCAAGAACCAATCAAATGTGGTATTTTATAAATTACCTCACAATCAGGATTGGCTGGTGCTGCCTGTACAGCCATTGCTGTGGATGCCTGGATCTCTAAGAAAGAACAGCGACATTGTGCTCTGTGACAAACCTACCACCTCTTTTCTGAGACTCAGCAGATTAGAATTTGCCTTTGTAAGCTTCTGATCAATGAACTGCAGTCAGGTATACATGTGATAGTAAACTTGGATTCACTCACACACGTACACACACACAAACACATGTACACATATACACACATATGCAAACATATATACACACATGCACACACATAGCACAAGCATTTAACTCAGTTTTTACTTTGTTAATGCACAACTGTTATTCAGGGAGTAAATTTTCCTTTTATGTAATATATTGACTTATCACATATGAGGCTTTTGTGATACCTATGTCTAGGTTAAAAACACTGCAATTCCACTGAAAACTTAAAATGCAAAAGAGTTGTCAGAAGAAAATCTAGACTCTAAAGTTAATGGGATTGTTTGGTTCTTCCTTAGGGACCAAATTGTTCTCCTAGACAGAAGGCAAGAAACTGGAATGAGCAGAAGTCCCAGTGCCTGATCAGTACTCGGAGAAAGTACTAATACGACCCTCATAGGGCCACTAAACAGGCAGAGGGATTTTCTTACACATTTTACTTAACATTGTATGTAAAATTACTATTTGAATATATAGTAAGCATTAAAAATTAGATCATCAATATGAATACCTCTAGGGACATTCCATACTCTACGTTGCTACCTAGCCTTCAGGAAGCTTACAAACCAGTTCAGTTTGGAATAGCAGCCTATCAAATGCTTAGTTATCTGCATGTGGCTGCACAAGATAGGTCTGGACACTAACCCAGGTTTCTTCCCACCGCAGCCTGCAACAGCTTTTTAAGGGTGGACTTGGAGTTTTACATCCTTATTTTGGTTCATGTGGGAGACCATTGATTCTGATGTACAACTGAGTAAATAACTGAATCCTTGGGGTAAGCCTCTGATGGAAGCGTTTTCTAGAATTTTTTTTCTTGTCAAAATTTTTGATTCTTCAGTAAAGTAAATATTCTTAAGTATTTATTGACTTTCCTTCTTCTTAACTTTCCTCACCTAGGAAGCCATTGCTTTCTCAGTCTTGCTAGCCACAGACACATTACAGACACTGCCCTGGGAGAGGAGAACATCTCTCTCTGCTTCTCTGGTTGGAGATTGAAGGCAATATACCCTGGCGCTGCCCTGGGTTGAGCCTGTCCACCATCTGTGTAAGGAATTCACAGTCCCAGACAAAAGAAATTGGCAAAGTCTTCCTCTGTCTGCTCTCCAGATTCTCGAGATAGCCATAAAACACCTGGACAAAATCAGCAGGTGATGGCAAGGGAAAGAGAATGATCAGTCACAGGCGTTGTTGAATCCTTTGAACATTACTTATGGCCTGGGCGTTGCTGTCACCAGGCACAGTTTGATCTTGGATGAGTTTTCTGGAAGAGCTTTATTCTCTGGCTCAGTGACAAGAGCAGACCCAAATAACACTGTGGATAGGAGAAAGAAGAGGAAAGCCAAGGCCTGCCTGCCTCAAGGTATGCAGTTCTCAGTGGTAGTACCTCTGTGTGTGTAAGAGCCAAGAGAGATTATTAGCTGCAAAACCGTGTTGTTTAGAGCACAGTGCTTAGGCTAACCCCTCAGAGGTGTTAAAATAGCCCCTTACACTTAGAAGTCATGGATTGTTTTTAGATGGTAGGTGCTCGGTCAGCAATGTTCATGTGCTACTTTCAAAAAGAGAGCTTAAAATCTGCTCTCCAGACTTAAAGTGGAGATGGGGAGTCGGCATTATGGAACGTGTTGGCGTTCGGATGCTTTTTGTGGTGGTACATTACTCTTCCACATAGCTGTTGTCCCTAGAACTTGTCTGTATGTGTTTGTTGGAGTAGGGTGAATGTAACACAGGATCCTCAAAGAAGTGGCCCCAGCATATTTTCCAACACTTTCCTGTTGTGTGCTATGGTTCGTGTCTACATCTTGCTTTGATGCTGCATCCATAGTGTTTAGCAGACACTGAGACATCATGAGAGCTGTCTGCAGTGTCCGTGGCACTATTATGTGGGAGCAGAATTGCATATCACAGAATTTAGTTATGACAATTCTGTTTTTAATGGATCAGGAATTGTGCTGTAAAAAGATCATTCTTTGACTAGTCGAAACTCGGAACAAAGTCCTTCAGTTGTTATCGTCGGTCAGGAAGTTAGAGTTTAATTTGGTGGCACTTAAATTGTTTGCCCCTGCTACTTCAATGCTGCATTTTAGTTATGCTCCTTATGCCAGCGAGAAGGCTAAACCAAAGCAGAGGCTTCACTAATTCAAAATTAGCCTCTTCTGCTGTGGCGGCGCCTACAAATGCAGCCCCTTTTCATATAAATGGCGTCAAGCTTCATTGAATTTAGCTCTGTCTTGTTAAGTACATTAATGCTGTGTTCTGTCATTCATTACATGAGAATTAGTTGTCTATTACAAAGTGGGGGTTTTTGTTTGGAGCCTGCTCTTCGTGGAAGAAGGCTATACATGGCTTAATTCTCTTTGAGGATCTAGGGCTAGGCTCGTTTATCTGGGCCTTGTGCACCGCCACATGCATCAGGCGCAGTGTTGACTGCACTGTTGGGAGGCCACCTCACTACAAATAAGGGCACATAAACGGCCACTTACCACCTTCCCTCTTGAAATCCCCTTCCCTCCATGTATTTTGTCACGCTTTTTAAAGTGATCTATACAGTGTTCTTAGAGTGTGTTACAGAAAGTGTTAATATCTTAGGGCAGTAGTAATAATAATCCTTTTACTCAGGGTAATCATGTGCTAATCCGCTGGTAAGTCAGAAGTATTAGATCATTTGAAATTCATTGTGTCAGCTCAGTTGAAATAACTGGTGTGGTGCTATAAATATTTAGAGAAAGGGAGTCTTTGAACCCAAATAACAATGTCAAAAAGTTTGTTAGTATTACATGCTCACGTTAAAGGGTTTTATAAGCTCAGCCCATAGACAGGAGCATTTCAGCTTACATTGCTGTGTAGTATATTATTTTAACGGAAGGCTTGTTTTTATTTTGTTATTTGGGGGAAGCTTCATTTGCCTCTGGCACTTAGGGACTTGAGTTTTATGGTACAGTTTTCACTTTGGGATCACAGGGAGCCTGGTATTCCAGAGTTAGTTGGGTTTTTTTCCCATCCTCTTTCCTTTTCTTTCTTTTTAATTCTTTTTCAAAGCTTTATTGTTTACTTAAAGCATCATTTGGGCTTGAGATTTTTCCTTGCTCTCCTGTTTCATATTCTTGGGACAAACACTGATGATACATGTGTGTGTTTATTTTACTGTGACGTTTTAATCTGAGAGGTTCAGTTCAGATTTTGCTTCTGAGTAGAACTGTCCCTTTGCTGGAATTCCTGTATTTCAGTTGAATTATTCTCTCCCCTTCTCAGTCTGAGCACAGCTGAGCAAGAGGCCATAGATAAGATTCTTCTTTACTGTGAATTTTGTGCCCAACAGATGGTAAAAATTTTTTAAAAAGTATTTTGAATTGCTTCACTTATAGAAAGCTGAAAAATTTGGTATATTAACCAAAGTTTTTGATGTGAAAGCAAATGGGTATTTTTTGGTGATGAATCACTCCAATTTCTTTTTTATGACATTATAAATGCTCCCCCCCTTTGGACCCTCAGTGCAGTTTGATCACAGCTTCTGTGTGAGACCTGAAGCTGTGTATGGTGACACTTGGGTGTTAACTAGCTGTTGACAAAGCAAGCACCAACCACTTCATTGATTTTTTTTGAGAGTTCAGAACTTCACTTATAGATTGAACAGTAAGGTTCATGTTGGATGAAAATCTGCCGTTTCTCTACCTCAAGGTATCATTCCTTGCGTCAAGCTTGTCTCTGATACATAGTTTGGAAGAATTTGTAGATTTTCTAGTACTGGGGTTCCTTAAATGCTGCGATGATATTGAAGTTTGCAGGCCTTCTTCGTGACTGCCCGTCACGAAGATAAAGAGAGCCCTGCACATTGTGTTGGATGCCACATCAGGACACACTGTGCTGAACATGACCTCATGTCTGCCACAACAGATCACAGCAGTAAAGTGGTTTATTCTACAGCAACCAGAGCACAGACTACCTTTCTCTGTGCCGGTACAAAAATAACTGACATCTACATAGGATCACTCGAGAACTGAAACCTAGATTGAGAGGCAGTGTCATTAAATGAAGCTTGAACATTTTCAGGCATACCTCCGCTGAGAGAGTAAGGCTGCCATATGGTCTAGCTTAAATCACAGAGACAGTAAGACCCACTGCAGACTCAACTCCCGTGGCCCCAGCCACCTCAGGAGCTGCATGGCAGGGAGGATTCAGGGATGCTGGTCCTGGGAACAGCTAGAATTCCACTGTGTATGGGCTTAGAGATCATAGAGGACATTCTTACAGGCCTGTCCTAAAGGGAGCCTAGCTCAGAGTGGGCAGACTGGACAGTTACTTTTGGTTACTCTGAAATGACTATTTAGAGATTAGTTGAGGTTTTATGACTTTCCTAGGATCATTGGAAAAGGGCAGCACGGAACAATGGCAAAGAACCAAGCTACTTATGTATAAGTCCTGTTTTTACCATTTATCCATCCTGTGTGATATTTGACAGATCATGGCTGTAACTACATGTCCAAGCGCCTCATTTCTGAAGTAGATTTAGTCAAATCTCCCACCCCTCTATTCAAGTTAAATATGGAGAATAATGGATATAGAGTGCCCAGAACAGTCTGTGGAATAGGTAAAGACCTCATAACATCAGACTGGACACTGAGAGTTCCTTTGGAAATCACCCATGAAAACAATACCTAGTGAATCTGGCTGCTGGAGTACTCTCTGCTAAGCCGAGCGACAGGAACCATCATTGTACCCTTCACAAAGACCATCCTCTTCTCTTCTTTTTTTAGTTCACTTAATTTATTTATTTTACATCTCAATCACAAGTTCTCCTCCCTTCTCTCCTACTCTCTTCCCCCTTCTCCCGTCTACTCCCCTCTTCCGTCTACCCTTCTTCAGTATTAGCTCAAAAGGGGCAGAATTCCCATGGGCACCAGCAAAACACGACATATAGAGCTGCCATAAGACTAGGCACCCCACCCCACAGTATTCAGGCTGGGCAAGGCAGCCCAGCATGAGGAAGAGGTTCCCAGGAGCCAGTCAGAGCACCAAGGACAGCCCTGCTCTTATTGCCTGGAGTTCCACAAAAAGACCAAGCTACATGACTGTCGTATATATGCAGAGGGCCTAGGTTGGTCCCATGGAGGTTCCCTGGTTGTTGGTTCAGACTCTGTGAGTTCCCATGAGCCAAGGCTAGCCATTTCTGTGTGTTTTCCTGCAATGTCCCTGGCTCCCCTGGCTCCCACAATCAGTCCCTCCTCCCTCTACTCAGTAGGACTCTTAGACCTCAGCCCAGCGTTTGGTCCTTAGGTCTCTCTGATCTGTTTCTATCAGTCACTGGATGAAGGCTCTTAGATTACAAGTAGGGTAATCCCCAGTTCTGTCACAGGGCATGGCCAGTTCACTCTATACATCCCCTGGGGACAGGAGTTGTAACCGGGGTCATCCTTGTAGACTTCTTGAAGTTTCCATTTCATCAGGCTTCTACCCAACTGTAAAGTCCCTCTTTCTAGTCATTTCTCAGTACTCTCCCCCTCTCCCCAGCCCCCAGCCCGATTCCTCTAGTTTACATGTCTACCTGCCCCGATCCAACCAGACAGATTTCCACTATTTCCCCTTCCCAGGGAGATCCATGCGTCTTCCCCTTGGGCCCTCCTTGCTAACTGGGTCTATGGATTGTAGCATGGTCATTCTATACTTTACAGCTAATATCCACTTATGAGTGAGTATATACCATGTTTGTCTTTCTGGGTCTGGATTACCTCATTCAAAATGATTTTTTTCCCTAGTTCAATCTGTTTGCCTTCAAATTTCCTGATGTCATTATTTTTTAACAGTGGTGTAGTACTCCATTGTGAGTGCAAACTTGTACAGCCACTTTGTAAATCAATATTGTGGTTTCTCAGAAAATTGCAAATCAATGTACCTCAAGACCCAATGATACCAATCTTGGGCACATACCCAAATGATGCTCAATCTTAGACAAGGACTCTTGCTCAGCTATGTTCATAGCAGCTTTATTTGTAATAGCCAGAGCCTGGAAACAAGCTAGATGCCGCTCAACCAAAGAATGGATAAGGAAAGAGCATCCTCAGGCTGTGCATTCACAACTCAAGCGGATAATCTCATGCTTTCTCTATATGTGCAAACTGGGGTCTGGAGTCTTGGTGGGGCTCTATGGGGGCTCTGTGGGACTCTGGTGCTTCCCCAGGTAAAAGTTCAGGCTGGTGACCTCTGCTTTTATTGAGAAGTAGGACTATTGTCATAATTCTTTGTATGTTTTTCTGTTTTGCTTTGTTTGAGAAATGCTTTCTTTCTCTTTTTTTTTCTTTTCTCTTGTTTTTGGAGTCAGGGTCTCACTATGAGCCCTTGCTGGCCTGGAACTTGCTTTGTAGACCAGACTTGTCTGAAATGCAGAGAGATGCACCTGTCTCTGCCTCCCGAGTGCTGGGATTAAAAGCCTGCACCACCAGGCCCAGCAAATGATAGTACCTTTTGAAATATAATTTGTCAGAGAAAGCTGTTTTTATTTTAAAACTAAAATGATTAACTTTCAGTTTAATTGCTATTTGTCTGCTAAGAATATCTGTCAAACATCAATGTTAGTTCCTCAGAACTTACTTCTTTGGGGAATGAGGCATAAGGCTTGTAAAATAAGAATTGGTCGCAGCGCCAAGATGAAAATGGACTTTAAGGTAGGCTGAAATTTGCATTTGTTGGTGACTGTTGTGACTCTGTATCAGTGTCCATTTTCTCAATGCATGCTATGGTTATCAGAATATGACTCCAGATTTCCCAACACTGTAATTTAAACCTATAACAAACCATGTTTTCAAAGTTGGATTTTTATTTTCTTTTATTTCCTGAAAGATGTAGTCACATTTGTATCAGTAACAACGTGGAAAGAATGGCTTCTTTCAAAAAGAAAGAGCACAGTTGTATATGCTGGGGATGCCTCTTAATACATCCCTATGTCTGCCAGGAGGCCCTTCCCAGAATGGAACATTCTGAACTGATCTTAGTGGTCAGCTTAGTCAGCTAAATTGGTATTGTCTTGGTACAATGGAACTGATATAATGGAATTTGACCATTGAGCTATCAGAATTTTTTTTCCTTTGGTTTTTCAAGACAGTGTTTCTATGTAGCTTTGGAACCTGTCCTGGAACAAGCTCTTGTAGACCAGGCTGGCTTCAAACTCGCAGAGATCCACCTGCCTCTGCCTCCCGAGTGCTAGGATTAAAGATGTGTACCAACAATGCTCAGCCCCAGAATTGGTTTTAAACACAAGTTTTTCTTTTGATCAGATATGAGACCTTAGTCAAATACCTCAGTATCTTCAAATCTTTCTTGCTAATATTCAAAGTGAAGTTGTTAATAGTTGTATCATACTCAGTGACATTTGTGGTGACAATTCAATTAGTTCATGTGCACAAACTATTATATGTAGAAGAAGAAAACTTATCTTTTTCTATGCATCCTTCTAAGTTCTTGGCTAGGGCCTTTGTTAGCAAAAGGTAGATCAGAAAGAGAAAAGTGTCCAATCTTTTAGAGTTTGAGTTTTACCTGATACACAGTGATTTTAAAAGGAAATAAAGTCCTGCAAGATCAATAAAAACTGAGTGATTTTTGCTAGACTTAATGAAGAATAAAGAGATCAAGGAAAATGAACAGAAAAGACTATGGGTAAAAATAGTCAATTGGAAGAAAAGCGAAGCATTCCTTCTCATTTATGTTCCTCTGCTTGTGTAAGAGACCTGTAATCTGCTTCTGGGGAATAGAGTGAGGGAATGGCAGAATGTTCCTAACCAGCTGTTTCTCAGATTCCTTCAGTTAAAAGGTCCACCATGCCAAAATGTCATATTTGGGATTGTGTGTCCTGAACTACATTGCCATGGGTGTAAACCATGTAGTCTGTGGTCTTGTTTGCACAAGAGTTTGAGAACTGATCAAAATTATTATCATTATTATTGAAAGTAGAATCATTAACCTTCTACATTTCTAAAGAGCTCCTCCAAGCATTCCTTAAAGGTGGCAGGTGTGGTATTTATCATGTTGCACCCTCATTCTTGGATGCAGCCATCCTTGTTATCAAATATTGCTTAACTAATAGTAGAATGTTGTATTTGCAGAGGTTTTAGTTTAGTTCCATCCATCCATCCATCCATCCATCCATCCATCCATCCATCCATCCATCCATCCATCCGCTTTTCATGTGGAACAGTGACATGTATAGATTTTTAGCTGTGGTATTGCGGCTGCAACCAGGCTTTGCTCCCATGTGCAAGGGCTCCATCATTGAGCTATACCAGAAGTCTACTATAAAACATTTTTCAATTTCATTATTTTTTAAGCAAAAGAAAGATTTGTTCTCCTTTTAGAGAAACTAACATGACAATAAGGTCATCTGTGTTGACAGAATTCATTTGTGTGTATTTTGTTTTTGAGGTATGTGTTCATGTGTGTGCATGACACATGCATGTGGAGGACACAGCTTGATGCCTGCTTTTTCTTTAGTCACTCTCCGCCTTATTGTTTGAGAAAGGGTCTCTCACTGAATCTGGTACTTACCAGTTCAGCTAGACTGGCTGACCAGTGACTTCTGGGGATCTGCCTGCTTCTGGCCCCAACTCCTACCCCAGTGCTGTGGTTAGAGACAAGCATAACCTGGTCATACTTTGCTTATGGGTGCTGGGATCTAGACTCATCTTTATGTCTGTGCAACAAACATTTTACCAGCTAAGCCATATCCCAAACTCATGAGCAGGCAGCATTCTTTGAATTCTTCCTTTAATCAGAACAAGTTTTTTCCCAAGTGTTGTTTAGAAATGAAACCTTCATTGTGAATTGAGTGTGGTATGGAAGTGTCTATGTTTGTCTGGGTATTCTGTGCTTCTCAAAAGATAAGGTCACCATTCTTTATATGAAGGCATTCAAAATTAATATTAAGGAAAGATTGGTAGATTTTCCATTAACTAATTGTTTATCTAGGAATTCCTCTGTTGTTCCCAGGATTGCCTGTCCCCTGCCATGAGTTTGTATTCTCTGAATTTTGTGATGATCACATTTAAGTCTTAGGTTTCAGTTTCTAGCATCAATATGTAGAGCTTTATAAGGACATGTTATAATTTCATTCAGAGCCTATTTCATTAGGTTTATATTTAGGGGTGCCTGATTCAGAAAGCATAATCTGTTTCTTTGATGAGAAACTATTTTCCATAAGATGCTATATTCCACACTTCTTCCTTTGGTGGTTTGCTGTTTGTTGCTAAGCCAAGCGTCATGTTATATCACCTGGACAATTAGTTGAAAATTCATTTTATGGATTCTGATACAACTTGTATAGTTTTGCAATACTATATGACCATACCCTGATCACAAATATGCTTGTCACAATTGCTTCTGAGAAATCATAAGGAACTGTTACAGTCATCTAAGTTATTGTTGAATTCATGGATGCATACTGTTTGGACATAGCTGAGCCCAAAGTCTGGTAGCATTCTAGGCACCTCCCACTTATGTTGATTAACTGTTATTCAAATGAAAATAGCAAGGGACACTTTCTAAATGGACAAATTTTTAGTCTAAATACTGGGAGGAATGGTACTACTGATGTCCTTTGCATTACCATTTGGCTGCTACTGAACTTCCATCCTGACGACCTGCGTGGTAGTCATGGGAGGGTCCACACCTGCCATTGCTCTTGGGTTTCAATGACCCTTTGCTTTGATAGTCCTTACTTTTAGTATTTAAACTGCTTTTAGGTAATGCTTCTCTTGCTCCATGGATGGAACAGAATTGTTTAATCTTAATAGTATCTGCTTCCTAATCAGTTATAATAGGCTTCTGATTGTTCCTTAACATAGTGCCTTATTTCTTCCATGTGTGCCCCATATTTTAACACTGGAAATGTATACTAGATAGATCCACATTCCGCTGCCACTGTAAGTACTGTATTGGTCATATGCTTGGGTATTCTTCATGTCCTTCATGGCTCACACTTTGAAATGTCGTTTTTGTTTTAGGCCAGCTTTGTAGGCTACCCTTCACAGAGTCTGTCATCTGATAACTGAAACTTCTAAAATAAAAGACAAGAGCTAGATTGACAAAAGGAAGTTATACAACTTTATGACCTAGGATATCACAGAGAAAGTGGACACCCAATAATCTAGTGCGAACTAGCAGCCTATATTCCCATTCATGGGGAAAGGGAAGTGAAAATTTGCAGGCATTTCTAGGGAAAAATGTAAATTCCATCATTGGCAGATGAAAGGGTCCATAGAACAAACAATATTTCAAGTTTTTTTGGGGGGGCGGGGGGTTCTGTATTTTGCAATCTATATGTTCGTGGGATGTAGCCCATGCTGTCTTATCTGTATACCACAGATATATGGCAACCTGTGTCTTGGATGGCCTTTGTTCCCTGTCTTGGCTTCTTGGTCTCAGTTAAATCCCTTTTGCATAAGTGCTGATGGTCCAGGTGAAAGGTATTTGGGGAAGTTCTGCCAAGTAAATGAAGATACGGTGTCAGCCCTTGAAGGCCTTGGGTCAGCACCTACTGAAAACCTATCTCCCAGCTTGGTTCTTCCAATGAGCCTTTCCTTACTACCTCAAAAGATGGAGTCTTCCCTGCTAACCCTCAGGTATTTGTTTTTATATCTCTCTTCTTACATCAATTACCTTCCACTTCATAGTACAGTTATGTGTAGTTAAAGCTGTCTCTGTACTTAGGTGTGAATTCTTTGAGGACATTCATGCTTACACAATGGGGTTTAGAATTCTCCTTTTCACATAATAAGTTTTTAATAAATATTTGTATTGAACCTGTGAAGCTACAAGACTAAAATTTCTACCTAAAAGTTTATGAGGGGCCTTTTGTCATATGTAATATTTTATACTTCTTACTCTGTGTAATTAGAAGGATCTGAATTTTCAATTCCTAGTGTTTTACAGAAAAATGGAAGAGAAATACAGTCTAAGTTTAGTACAAGAGAGGTGACTGGGGAACAGGAAAGGGCAGGAGATGGCTTAATGTATACAGTCTTCCATCACGAGGCAGACCCTTAATCTCAGGAAACAGCCTAATGAATATGAACACTTGGAAAATTAGTTACCCATTTCATTAATTGTTTATTTGTGAATGAAAGGGGCGAGTCAGGCCGGACAATTGCTTGGTTTCTGGAAATTGGTATACTAAACTATCTCCAGATGTTAGGAGAAAGTGAGACATCCACATTTTATTGTGTGTAACATATTGTTGCACAATTCATAATTTGAGCCTGGAAATTTTTAGCTTCTGTTTTCTTAGCACTTCATTTTCTTTTGGTGTTAGATCTCTTTTCTCCTGCAAACTCACCATTAAAATAATGAAAAGGAAACATTCAATACTGTACTTTCACTGGAGTTACTTGGTTTCGCTTCAGAAAGCTAAACTTGCTTTTGTATGGAGAAACAATTTTTCTTCCTTGGTCTTTTTCTAAGAACTATTTATATAATGAATTCATGTGTGTACAAATTTTGAAAGTTAACTTCAGCCAATAACTGTTCTTGATCGGCATTTTAAAATCAAATTTTTATTTCGGAGAATATGAAAAACATTCCTAGTAAACATTTGTGTACGTGATTTTATAATGCTGTCCTTTGAAGTCACTGTTTAGCGATCGAATCCCAAAGCCTGCAGCAGCTGCAGCAGCATGCCCTGGATGTTCTGTGTCACTGTCAAGCAGAGTGAACGTGTTCTCACCTTGCTCTTTTATCTTCATTCAGTCATTGAGATGATAACCTTCTGTGATCCGTTATCTATCACCTGCACCTTCCCAGCAACAGGTACCCCAGCCTTTCTTTGAAGCTGCTTCAGAGTGTTGATTTTGATTGATAACCAAACCAAAATAGCATCAGATGAATTTAAAGAGTTGGATTTTTACATGTCATTTAAAAATGGCATTTTGTGCTGCACTGTGTTTTACAGCTATTTTCCAGATAACTCAAAAATATTAGAAAGAAATCCTCTGGGTTTCTTAGGAAAACTGTCCAGTCAACCTTTCTTTTCATCTTGGGTCGTAGAGGCAGCTCAGGCTGGAGGCTTTGGTGACTAGACTATCTGTCAGGACAATTGATAGTATCTTTCCTTTGTGTTGTGACAAATATATTTCGGCTGCAGCTTATTATCATAATTCAGCACAAGCACAGACATATTGTACATATTAGAGCATAGAATTAGAACCATTTTTTGCACATCACAGTGTCCTCTTGCTTGTATTTTTTTTCTTTTTGACAAGGATCTGGATAATTGCTTCAACAAATGAACTGCTGTGTTCAGTCTGTTTCTATAATTTCATAAATTGTTTGCAAGATAAAACCAAGCAGGCTTTCACTGAGTTAATATAAGAAACCACAGTGTAATTACGGGAGCCGTATCAGTTCTTAAAACGTGTGACAGAAATGGCAGTCGAACTGACAGCTACTTCTTGTCCTCCATACCAAATTATAACCCTTCTAAGTGTCAGGAGGCGAGTCTTCCCCATGTTCCTCACCTTTGAAATGGGTCTGCACTCATTCCTGATGGCTCTTAAATATGTGTATTGAAGCATCCCCTGGGAGTTGCTCTTGCACAGGAGAGTTTCTGAGTGTGTTGGCATTCTTGAACTCTGGAGTGAGGAGAAGTGAAACACCTTGCATGAGAGTTCAGCTTACCAAAAAGTCGACAAAGTGTTTAAAAGCAGGTTGGAGGTTTTTCCAAGTGTATATCATAGTATGCTTATTGTGTCCATTTGAATCTTGTTGAGTGCAGTGGTATAGTTATTTTTGTTTCTGTTTCTAGGCCTTTCTAAAGCTGGTGAACTCAGTCTTTTGACTGCGTGGTTAATTCCTCCCAGTAGTCTACCTCTTTGCTTTCACACTGTTGTCACCTTCAGCTTTTTTCTCATGAAGAAATTTTTGGGATCCTCAGACTCCTTCTAGGGGTGTTTAAGAAAGATGTAACTCATCGGCCATTCTTTTCAAGTTGTAGTGAGTCAAATTATAGTGGTGCATCTGGTATGCATGAAAGACGCTAGACAAGCAAAGAGGGCTCCCAGATGCCACAGCACGTGTGTAATTTAAAATGCTTCTGATTCAGCACATCCTTCTCTGGGTGTTTCCTCATGCATTGCTGCCTTCTGGTGGGGCTACACGGTGTACTTGGTCTTCTCCACCCCTCCCCCATTACTGCATTGTTTGATATCTATATTTTGTCCCTGGGTCATTCCTGTATAATAAAGGGTGATAAAAGTTTTATTTACCTATAATACATAAGATATTCGAATGATTGTCTTAAGGGTGAAATTGAGGCTATTTACCATCTTATGAACAGCAGACAACAGACAGTCAAGAACATAGCAGACAGTAAGAACATGACAAAGCCAAATATATTTTATTTTCTGCCTCTTGGTTTAGTCAGGAATGATGACAGTGAGACACCGGAGTCCTGATGAACACAGGAAAGTAAGAAGAAATCAGGTATGGGATTCATATTTGAGGCTTAATGGGGCATTGGAGAAAAGGGCTATTACTGTGGAGAAGGAAGAGAACATCAGTCCTCCCGGGAATTCAACCGAAGACACCTTTTTTGCAAGATTAGTTTCAGTCAAGAGCCAGAGTGATAATGTGAAGTCCAGACCCTTGGTTAGACTCTGCAGTCCTGGAGGCAGAGTGGCTCACAGCCCTGGACTGTGGCTTTGAAGGTGAAGAAAGACAGCAGGAGACCTTTCCCTGTTTGCGTAAGGACACCTGAATAAGTGATGTTTTTCTTCTTGTAGTTTTCTTTAGTTAATCACTTATTTCTGTGTGATCATATTTAGTCTTCCAGTTGAAATCCAAACTTTTGACTGAGAACACTGAAGTTGACTTTCACCTGTGTACCTTTTGACTCCATCTCATTAGCGAAGCAAGGCTGGGTTAGGGTACCCCTCTGTAGGCCACAGAGCCCTGTGTTCACCCCATTAGCTGCAAGTCACTTACTGCCTTGCAGGTTAAAATTCTGCCTTGTGCTATCCATTCTACACTATATCTACAATTCGCCACAAAATAGGCATTTAGGAAATATTTGTTGAATTGGTAATTTTGTGTCTGTCACTTGTACTGTAAATGTCTCCAGAGCTCGTCAACTGGGACTCTGAAAGGCCCTTTGGATGCCTGCTGCCTGCCAGTCTTGAGGAGAGCTACCACGTCCGGTCTATCCTGTCTCATTCAAGCAGCTGGATCCAGCCTCTGCTTACTTGAGACTGCGTTCCAGGTGCCAAAGAAACAGTTCCACAATCTCTTCCCTATACAGGAGATAAGAAATGCAGATTGGAAAGGTGAAATATTTAGGAAACGGCAATAAATTACATAGCGAAAGCAAGTAATGGTCTTGCTTTCATAGTGAACATGTAAGTCATTTAAATGTAAAGTGTGGAGAAAGCCTGGGATGTGTTAAAACTCCCGCACATGGTAACAGAGGAAATTGAAATCTCAAATTCACATGCTAGTGAGTAAGAACATGTAAATGACAGATTTGGAAGTCATACTTCAGGCTTCATGTTTCCGGACAGTCTCAAAGTTCCTTACTGAACCAGCTTATACATTAAGTGCTGAGAGGAGACTGAAGTGTATAAACAGTGTGGCCAGAAACTATATATTACTCATGCTAGAAATTTTATTTCGGTCTTATCTAAAATAAGGATTAAAAGTCATCACAATGACTTTTGTTTACCATTTGCTCTTTGGCACTCTTCTTGACTCTTTCTACAAAATATCCCTCATGAATAGGAAAATTATAGTTGTTACAAGTGAGGAATAGAATGTCTCAGAAAAGATAAATAGTTCACAAAAATCACACAAGGAAGCTTTTTCCAGTCTTGTGGAAAAATGAAAGTTGAGGCTAGCTTTCGTTCATCATGGCTTTCCACGCTTTTCTAGCCTATGTTCTTCTAGTGTGAAATAATTGTCTCAAGACTAGATGTTTTTCTCAGAGTGAACACTGTGACTCTGCAGGCAATGTTGCCAGCTCACACCATGCTTTTGATAGCAGGAAGTAGAGAGCAGTCATCAGAATAAGTTGTCCTATGAATGTTGAATTAATGATTAAAAAAGCATTTGCACACATCATTCAGTGACAGGAGACAGAGTTCTCTTGCTTGTTTTTTTTTATAAAAGGAGTTAATTTTGTTAATGTATGAATTGGGTTGTCAGAACTTGTGATTAAAACATGCGGGGGGCATCTGGAACACTTAGCTGCCTGGACAGCATAGGGAAACACCCTTGGATTTCAAAAAGACTTAAGGAGATACTGTCTGGGAAAGCTCGCATCCAGGTACATATGTGAACATCGTGGCCCACTGTGCAAGTCTCAAGTAGAATTCTTGGTCTCTGTGTATTTTTAACAAGACTGGTTATGTAAGAAACCTAAAAGATTATTTTCAATTTGAAAATGTATTTCGTGAAGATATGAAATCGCTTATTCCCCCTGAAGTTCAGCCTTTATCAAAAGCACGTGTTGAGCCTGAACTTGTTTCCAGAGGAGCGGTGAGGTGACATGGGCACTGCTGGTTTTCCAAGTGTGCACTGTCCTGTGTTCCTTTTCAATGGCACCTTTCGGAAACAGTGCTCCTTCCTTTGGCATCTCTTGGTTCCTTTCTCCATCTCAACTTTCTTTTTTGCATTTTTCCCTTTTGAAGTGTGAGCTACTTCATTTCATACACAGTTTTAAAACTGAGTACCTATTTCCCCTTTCTAACCTATTTGGCACCATTTCTGCTAGAGTGACCTTTCTTCTTTTGTTAACATTTAAAATTAATTGCCTTAAGATTATTTTTGCTTTCTCAGGCTTTTGTTCTTCAACACATTTCTTTAATGCATTGTTTGAAATACATGTTAATGGTTTAGAAGTAATTACTTAGGGTCTAAAATCTGTCCATCAATGAAGGGGCAAGCCTTTTCTTCCATTATAGCCCTGGATATTTCAGATAGATGATATTTGTCAAAGAAGTTTTTGAAAGGTTGGGATCAAGTCTTTAAGTATATGAATTATGTTTCAGGTTTACCAGTGTAGGTTTTCATGGTGCCAGTTTTCTTTATAGTATTCTTATTTATCATATACTTCATATCTTGTATACTTCAACTTTTGGCTCCTTCTCTGGCAACAAAAGAAACTTCTATTCAAGAGGAAAACCTAAGTTACTTCTCAGCACTTGTGGGACATAAAGGAGTCAAAACCAAAGGGCAGTAAAACTAGCAACTGGAGACCGCGTTAGACCGAGAGTTAAAAGTAATGGCTCTACTTGACAAAGTGCATTATCCCATCTCTTCCCCCCTCCAACCCCATGTAACTGAGATGAGAACGAGATAACCTTCTAGTAAATAGAATCGAGAGTAAATGGTTTGTCTGTGTACAGTGTTTAGGATGCTGACTATTACATGTCAAAGTAAGGCAACCTGGGCAACATTAGTAAACTCTAATTCTGCAGGGAGTAGATAATGTATAAGGAATAAACAAATACATAAATAAGACTAAATCGTAGTGTAGGTATTTCTTCTGTTCATTCTCATTATTTATTACTGTGCTGTTCTGCTCACATAATGCACTTTAATGGGTTTCCTGAAAGCAGTTAGAGCTCTGTACTATTTTGAAATGATCTGTTCTCTTATGGGAATAACAGGACGATTAATAAAGTTAATACTAAAAGAGAGGTAGTCCTTAAGAAAGTTTAGACTCTGTCCTTCCTGAGAAGGCAGGGGGTTTTGATACAGTGGCCCTGTTAATTTACTAAAACAAACATAAAAGCTGGATCCCAGAAGTCTTCTTGCCTTTTACATGACAAGGTCTGTTTCCTTTATTCACTTCACACAAAATTGCCCTGTAAGCCCCTTTAAAGTATGCATCTCAGTTGGCCTTAGCACAGCCACAAACTTTTATAGCTATCACCACTATACGATCTTTTTAACTAAAATGACTTATAAAGAATGTATGAAATTTTCTTTGAATTCAAGGTATTTTTAAAGGTTTTAAAAAACAAAGTATCTTTAAACAAAATTCAAAATATAGAACTTAATAAATGTTAATCAAGATTTGCTTTTCTTTCATAACACTTATTTTTCATTTATTTATTTACTTGTGTGTGTATGTGTGTGTGTTTGCATATACATGCAAGCACATATATTCAGAAGCCACAGGAGATATTGGGTAATCTCCCCTAATATTCTCCACCTCATTCCCCTGAGAATAACCTGAACTGGATGCTTTGACATTTGGCTAGGCTGGTGGTCAGCAAGCCCCAGAGATTCATGCTCAGAGTACATACTACCCCATGCTAGGGTTACAGGCATGTGTGTCCATATTATACCCAACTTTTTACATAAGCTCTGGAATCTAAACTCCAGATTGTCATGCTTGTGCAGTGTGTGCTGTTACTCACTGAGTCATTTCCCAAGCCCTTTTAGTTCTTACACAGTAGTAAATTTATGTGTGAGTATGAGAGATACTTTCTAGATAGAAACTGTTCTGTAAAATATCTCATTGGTAGTACAGTAGTGCTTGATAAACGTTTAAAAATAGACCTAAATAAAACATTTAAAATTAATAATTTACCCGGGGTTATGAACAGAAATATAAACAGTGGCTTTGGGGTGTTAATTATGAAGCCCACATAAATTTAAATATCACTGAAAAATCTCTTGGTATTGCAGATCTGATGGTCTTTCCTGCCTTCTGCGCCTTTCTAGTTCTGTTCCTGCTGAGGCAGACTTGGAGGAATGCTCTGACTGCTGTTTTGATTTTCACCTTTGCCCTGGTGACCCATGTCAGTGTACATGTGTTTAATCCTTCAGAATTATACTCTTCAACTAAATAATTGTGTACAGAGGTAACGTGAGACTTTTTGTGTCAAGCGACAAACTTGGTTTGTCAAACAAAATCTGACAAACAGTTTTGCTTTGGGAACATTTAATAAACCTTTTAAAATTCCCATGGAAAGGCTTAGTTTTAGCCAGTATCACACCTTCTCATGTAACATCAGCATTCTGTCTGATGCATTTGTTTTTAGCACTGTAGCATCCATACAGGTGGACCTGAATGAAGCCCACTCCAAACCTCTAGCTTCGGCTTTTCCGCAAAGCTGTGAGCATTCTTGTGAGCAGTCCCTAACTTTACTCTTCCATGATGGAGGGACAGAACTGCTTTGTTTTCTGATAACATTTACCTAATCTAATACTGATTTGACAATTACAAACATGAAATGTGGAATCAGTATCTTCATGCCTTAGAAGTCTAATTGGAGCAATATTCTTGAATGAAATTTTTGGATTTTAGAGACTGCTAAAAAATCTCTGTGGATGACCCATCAAATGCTCTTTGTCCCCACAGTGAGATGACTCCCTCCATTTTTATAGTATTTATCTTACTAGTTTCAAGATCATAGTATATCCACTGTATTGTGAAAGAATGCCGTGGAGAACAGAGCAGATGAAGTGAAGACCTGACTGCATCAAAGGATAAAAATCCCCCTTCCTGGAGGCAGTTAATACAGAAATGTAAAAATGTCCCCATCTGTCTAAGCATCAGTTTCTGATGTTGTCCCTGGAGGAAGTGGCTGAAAAGTCATTTCCACCTAATGGGTTGTTAGGTTGCTTCTCTACTGTAGTAAGTTGGTGGTTGCAGCCCACTTCCTCTAAGACAAAGGTCCGTGTCTCTAAAATCCCATCACGGCTGACACTAATTGGCATTGCTGTCGGCCTGAGCTGTGAAAGCAGGCCTGAGCGGGTAGAGTGGGACACTCTGACGGGGTGTGTGGCATCAGGGGGATGCATACTCAGACTTTGCTAGTGGTTGTATTCAGTCCTTCTCCAGTCCTTGTTCATGCAAATTGCATCCAGCGCTGTTTGCTGACTTGGGAAAGTCTGTTGAGAGCTGCTTTTCAGATCACCATGCCATTGGAGATACCTCACCTTGCGTGGACTCTTGAAATATTAACACTTACCTAGCTATGAATATTTCTCCTTACAGAAATACAATTACTAATAGTAAAAACAAAACAAAAACAAATTTAACTAAAATTTTTCCCATCTGAAAACCTAGCCTATTTTTTTCCTTCTTTTTCCCCCTTAATCCAGAAACCAGAAGAGGGCATATTAGTCTTTTAAAAATGAGTTTGGGAGCCATTGGGCCCAATGCAGTTGTAATTCCTGTAAATTGAGCAGAGAACCTGCTTTGTATTCACAGGGCTAGAAATAAGGTCTTAGTTGCTTGGAATGACAAAAGTATGAAAGCAAATTAGCTCCCTCCGTAGAAATTTTAAGCATGTCAGAAGTTGATTACTGCATGCAATTCCCAACTTTAATGATTATCTAGACAAGCAGGGAGGGACACATTGCTGGACAGCTAACTCTGTCAGCAGTGCTAGGCACTTGCCTGCATTCTATTTTAACATTTACAGACTTTACCTGATGCCGAGAGCAGTTGTAGGCAACTCTGTACTTTCTTAAGTGCACACTGAAAACGTGGTGAGTAGTGGCAGTTGGGAGGAAGGGAATTACTGTGGGAATTGATTAGTCGTATTAATCATTTATGTCTTTTTCCCTGCATCCATTTGAAAATGAAAATGGATAGCCATTTAGGTACGTGGTCCCTGCCCTCCCTGGCTTCCTCTCTCCCCTCCATCAGTTTCAGTCTCAGGAGTGTGGAGTGGGATCCTGCTTCAGCTGGCTGGGAACTCAGCTCCCTATGAGAGGCCCCACTTCTTCCCTTGGAAAAGCTCAGGAGGCCTTCCTCAGGAAACTGTTCACTTCCCTTGCAGTGTCTGAAGGGATGCTCATTTGGGACTTCCCCTCACTCCTCAAGTCCTTTAAGTAAAGCATCTTGTATTTATGTTTTGTACAGTGCTGAAGTTGGTCCTATGTCTCCTATGGGTACCACAGTAGTATAACTGATTTAGAGGGCCAGGGCCAGGCTGTGTGAGGCAAGTGCAAAGCCTGGGGCATAAAATCTTATGGCTCCTTCTCGGGCTTGTGCAACTGCTTATGAAGCTCATATTCATTAATTGTAGTCCTTGACTGATATGTGACTAAAAGGAATGGGAAATGATCCTGACAAGGCTGTTGTCTTCATATCTAGAAGTGTTTTTGCTTTGTTTAGAGAAGTACAAGCATTGGACTCAGTGCTAAAGAAGAGACTGTTTTCTCAAAAGCTCGTATAGACAGTCTCGGAGTTAATTCATGGACTCTGCCACACCAACTAATACGTTTAAATAATAAAAGATGTATCATCACTCTTTCCTGTGATCCCAGATTAATTTAAGACACAGTTTTATATCAAAGGAATTATTATTAGCACATGCTTTACATTTCTGATGCTGTCTATCTATGTTTTTGTTTTCTTGGACTCCATAACTGTGTACAGAGTTTTAAAATACAAACTTGGTATAATAAACTCACACTATAATTTTATTAACCAACAGTGCTACCATCTTATACTTATTTCTTCCAGCCCTGAGAGTTTCTTTATTTTTAAAAAGTTAGACAAATTGACTATAGGGGACAATTTTTATTTTTACACACAGAATCAAAACTTTTTAGGGATAAATGCTGAAACTAATATTTTTTCAGCAAGAATATAATGAATATTGAAGCTAATATTTGGCAGAAAGATTGATAGTGTTGTGTACCCTAATGCTAAAATTTGTTAATTGTTGATGGAGGCATAAAAGCAGTAGATCATTTCTGTAATAGAAAATTATGATGAGCAAGTACCCACTCAAAGTAGGGCCATTTCTACCTCAACTGTTGTCTGAAGCCTACCATCTGGCAACTGTGTCTCAGTGCTAAGCAATTTGAACACAGGTAATATATTCTAGAATTAAAATAATAGCCTCGTATTTGCTTTTAAAGTATTAGAACATGCTTGCTGCAAGCTCTGTGGACGTGTGGATAGGGTTTCAGTAAAACAATACTGAACTGTGCTTTACTGACCAATTTATGCTTCACTCAAGTGGAATATCTGAATTGCATGGCTAGGGTAGGAATGACTGTGTTAGAAACTGTGAAGTACTTTTTGGAAATCAGCCTGATATCTGGTGTCATGAGAAGCAACATCTACGGTATTCATTTGGAAACATTCTTGGGTCATTTAAAATAGACAGTGAAGTCCAGGTACAGGTTCCTAAGTGCATCAGAGTTCTTGAATATGCGTGAAAGAGAAGCTCAACAACAATTTATTGGATGTGCTTCCTTTTTTTTTTAATCATTCTTAGACCTCCAGAGGAGATTGTTCATGCCACATTGTACTGCATGTGTGTCAGAAGTCATACTGAGGAAGTAGAAATCCATTGGAAACGGCCTCCACTGGAAAATTTCTTATGGGTGAAAGTGTTGAGCATGTTGGTGTTTTGTGTGTTTTAACTACCCTTTATTCTCCATGAGTCAATAGCAGCCTAACCATTTGATCCTTTTCCACTTGAGGAAAGCAGATTGGGAGGATGTCATCTTTTATGCCAAGAATTCAATAGACTTTCTCAGGCTGCCCTATCCTTTTACCAAATGAGAGACTGAGAAACCCTTACTTTTAGAAAAAGTGTTACGGGGTATGTTTTGCCACGACAGGCTACCGGGTATAGGCTTTTGTTCACAATGTCTCTGTGTCTTGAATCATAGGAAAGAATATTATTTTTCTACTACTTTCCTCTTGATCATAAGAAAGTTAATAAATCGATAGTAAAAACCCCATGACTTAACATTTCAGATTACTTAAGTGTGGTTGGCCTTAAGTTTGTATCTGATCACTTTGCCTTTAATATACACTTGTGGAGAGGCAGGAGGTATGTTGGCTTATTTTATTAAACTCTAACACTCTTTCAGATAATAGACACTTGATGAAGAAATAGTGCTGTATCCATGATAGGCTGCATGCTCTTGAATTACACTGTTATCAGTGTTTAGTGGTTATGCAGTGGGATTGATTGTAAGCTGTAGAGAAGACATTGGCTTTACATAGTTGCATGTAGTTGTACTCTTATTGCTAATTTATTCATTCTTAAGCCAGAATTTATAGTCAAGGAAAAAAGAGTCAATTGTAAAATATCCATCTTAAGGAAATAGTAATTGGAAAAATGTATATGGATAGATGAGTGTTGTGTGGCCTAACTCTAAAATTCGTTAATTGTTGATAGATGCATAAAAAAGCAGAATTTGATCAGTTCTCTGAAAGAAAATTTGTTGGGAAGTCCCCACATCAAGTAGCACCATTTCTACTGGACTGTTTTCTGAAGTGTCTCGTCTGGCAGCTGTGTCTCAGTGTCTAAGGAAATCACACTGGGAGAAAGAGGTTGAAGGAGAGGTGTTTGACTTACATAAAAATTGGGAAATATTTAATTTAATTTCTGAATAGAAGTGGTGGGTATTTTTTGAGGAGTTAACTGTATATCCATTGCTGTGGTGGAACCAGTACCTACTTCTTGATTTTTGAACAAATCTCTTTCTTGTATTTGTTTGTTTGTTTTTAAGAATAGAGAAACGAAGTAGTTTTCAGGACTAGAGAGATGGAAAGATTTCTCTACAGTGTCAAGGAAACCTAAGGCTAGAATTTTTTACTGGTATTGCTTAAAATAAAGAAACACATGACCTAGACCAGTGACTTTCAACTTTCCTAATGTAGTTCCTCATGTTGAGGTGACCCCCGAATGTAAAACTGTATCCAGTGCTACTTCATAACTGTAATTTTGCTGCTGTTATGAATAGTAATGTAAATATATGCTATACAGGATGATCTGATATGCAACCCCAAAGGGGTTATGACCAACAGGTTGAGAACCACTGCCTTAGAGGAAGGTGCTTGCTTTCAGTGCTTTGGAACCACCCTTTGCTGCAGTGGTGAGTTCATTCTGCCTCAGGCAGGCCTAGGAGCTTTCTCTCTTGTCATTCTCATAGCAATGACAATTTGAAGACCAGATAGAGATCCCGGAATAGCATTTGCAAATTATGATGGAAAATACATGCTGGATGTTTCAAATGTTACAACTCCATTTGTAGATCCTTAGGCCTGAAATTTGTAGACAATGCCTAGCCATGGGTTTTGGATTTTTTAGAATTTTATATAAGTTACATACACTTAATATTCCTAATCTTACATACC
Organism: Bramus lutescens; assembly: GCA_001685075.1. NCBI lineage: Eukaryota > Metazoa > Chordata > Mammalia > Rodentia > Cricetidae > Bramus > Bramus lutescens. The sequence goes on along the minus strand of LOEQ01000573.1, from coordinate 132,726 downwards.
CTCCTCCAGCATGGTAATATGTAGAAATGCAAGTTCAAAATAAATTATAAATTAGTACTCTTGGCAGTCTAGCAGCTTCAGTTTCTTAGGGAGGTGTTACAAAACTATATGTTTAACAAACAGTGTAGTCTAGCAAGTGATGTGAGTAGTAACAGACTTTACTTCTTTTCATTATCCAAGCTTCGGTTACTAATATCCAAGTATGTGGGTCTTGTTCAAGTAGTCACACAGAGTCTGTTCACATTCTGAGGCAAATATGCTTGTGCTGCGGCTGATTGGTGGTTGGCACTGCTAAGTTATTCAATGACACCTCAAAAGCTGGGATTTAAATCCCCAATGCAGGAGAGAACAATCCTGGCACACTAGGCATGAAAGGGAAGAATATTACCTCTTTGTGAAAGTCAGAACCGGCTTTGCAGCGACAGGACCAGATTTATTCTGTACACTAAGATTATAGGGGCAGATGACAAAGTGCATGCTGATGATGATGCTCGTGTTGTCTGGTGTGTGAACACCTAGACATTGTCTGGTTATGTCCGTGCAGTCAAAGAAAGAACACTTTTTTTGTGAAATAATGACTTCCTTTAGAATTGCTGTAGATTTTCATAATTTTGAAAACATTTTTATTCTAAGCTACATGAAAGGGGAAGCCGGGGTTTTTGTGTGTATGTCTGACTATACATATGCATTATAAAAAAGTGAGTCTACTGTAATTACCAGTTTGCAGAGCGAATTCCTGCAGGGTTTGTACTCTCCCCATTAGTAAAAGAGATAAGTTGAAATGTATTAAAATTTCACTATACAACTGGGAGTTTTTGTTCACAGTAAATGTGTTAATGTTTCTTCATTGCTTGACTGTTTGTGTTTAAATTTAGGCAGCGTGCCCAACAGGGACAAAATTATAGGATAAAGCAATGTATAAAAGAAAATCCTTCAGAGAGCACCAATAAGGCTCTTTTTAAAAATAAGCAGTTACATATAATAGTATGTGGCTTCAGCCATAGAGAAAAGTTTTATCTGTCTATTTCAGAATTATTGGACTTTTTCTTTCCCTTATGGGAAAGTTAAGAGGACTGCGCCTATGTTGATAGGCGATCTACTTGGATGTGAAAACATCTATTATTTTATTCAGTGTTACTCTTGAAAAAGGAAAAATAAGTGATTCCTTCTTGTTTTCGTGATGAAGAGAGGCCAGTAGCATTTAATGAGAGAGGTGATAGATCACATTTTCTTTCCTAGGATGGGAATTATTTCTAACTAAGAATTTTAATTAGAGTCTGTTATGTTTTTGCAACATTTTCCTGTGCTTTTCTTTGTAGCTGTGATCTTAGTAAATACAATCACTCACATAGATAGGCTTACTCTTTAAAAATTAATCTAAAGCCACTATCACCTTGTGTGAATATATAATGAAATTTGCTAAAGGCTGCTTGCTATTTCTTCAGTCTGGATGGATAGAAACAGAGTCAGGCAGTAAACACAGGCTACATAAGCTTTGGTCCGCATGGGAGCTGCACTTCTTTCTTGTCCAGTATTGAGTATGTAGTTCATACATGTTTACCTTCAGTAGTTTTTTCTGCTTGCTTTTCATTGTTTGTTCTATTAGCCAGGTTCCATATGTCATCTCTGATGTCTCCACAGACCTTGACTAACACAGATAAAAATTTATGCTAACACCCAAAGTATGCATCTTCAATTTGAGATGGTGCCATCCTAGAAATTGTGTTTAGATCTACTCTGTGACTATAAGCTTAGAAGTGTGAAGGGGAAGCTGAAAATGCATATGTGGGGGCTTCAGTGTTTGTATCATGGACATGAACAGCCTACAGGAGGACGGAGAAGCCTTCAGAGCATTGTTCGTGCTGTGTGTCAGCTTGCCTCAAGATATAGTTTGATCTTAAATAAGCTGGCTCACCCTACAATAAGGCATTTAATTTTATTTCCTTTTCTATATCCTTTTCTAAAACATGGACTTTAAACTGGTAGACCTTGACATCCTTCAGAATCATTACTTTTTCTTCTTCCTTTTGATTAATTTGTAAAAAGACACCATATGAAAATTGGATTTTTGATCTGATGGAGTGTTTTTTTGAGTTCTTATGAACCATTCATAGTCTATCATGTAAATCCTTCTTTGTTCATGGATTATTGATACAGTAGACCATGTTAGCTGCTTCAAAGCTGTTATAACCCATGACATTGACTGAGCTGACATATATATGAACCCAGTCCATGTGCCAAGATGACATTGACATTGTTCTGGAACACTCCTTTTTCTCCACCAGTCTTCTGTTTATTTCTTAATTTCCAAGATTTAATTCATAATTCATGACAACCATTACAAAGTCTCTCAATTTTCTCAGTGGTGTGGGAGCTCTGTTAGCAGCTACCTGGGTGTTTCTTGTTGCCTTCTGTAAAGATAGGTCTCTTTGTCTTTCAAATATCACATGTACTTACTCATAAGTGGCTTTTAGACATAATGCAAAGAAAACCAACCTACAGTTCACAATCCCAGAGAACATAGACAACAATGAGTACCCTAAGAGAGGCATACACAGATCTAATCTACATGGGAAATAGAAAAAGACAAGATCTCTTGAGTACATTGGGAGCATGGGGACCATTGGAGAGGGTTGAAGGGGAGGGGAGAGGAAAGGAGGGGAGCAGGAAAAAATGTATAACTCAATAAAATCAATTTAAAAGATGGCTTTTAAATGAACTAATCTTTAAGATGAAAAAGGATAGAAATCTTATTTTTAACACTCTGGGGTGCATTTTACCCTGGATGCTTATAGATTTTGTAGAAAATTTGTGAAGTTTTCCTGAGTATTTAATATAGTCCTTTGAATTTGAAAAAAAATAAGCTACCAATAAGAATAAATAGCTGTGTATGTGTGTGTGTGTGTGTTTAAATGCATTGTCTGAGATGTTTCATTTGAACAATCCCAGTGACTCCAGCTGCTGAAATAACAGCGATGTGCCTTCATTGATTTATGCAAAGCTCTGATGAACCCAGCACAGGTCTTAACACAGACCTGGAAATTCTAGATCTAACATTAATAGTGTATGAGGGAGCTCAGCCTGTTCATCATAGTATCATCATTATCTGTAATAGGTGAGGTTCCTGTGCTGATACCTGCGTTTAAGCAAAGGAGCTCATTCTTATGGGGGTAACCGGGATGTACCAATACATACACAATGGGAAGTCACAAAATGTGTGTTACAAGTGGGCATTCTGAAGATGTGGGTGGACAAGATGATTTATAATAAGCCATATGCCCTTGGAAGTATCTTCTCTCATGTTTGAGAGGTTGAGATTTCTTAATAGAACCATTCAAGCTCCATCAGATATTGTTCGTGTTCACTTTCTTCATGTAAAATATACCAGCGGTGGTAGAATTTCCTACTGGAGGCTAGCAACATAACAGGTTCTCTCACTCTTCCCAGTTGCGCAAGCCTTCATGCACCTGCTCTTTTCCCTGTTCTATGTTAAATTCCTGCTGGGACTTACTGAGGGTAGGGGAGCCATACCAGTTTCTTTCGCCTTCTTTTCGAACATTGGCTATGTGGAAATGGTCTGTCTCACTAGTTGTGGCCCAGGTTACTTGGGGACTTCTTAGGGATTCCTCTCTCCTGTTTGAATAAGAATCTAACTTCAGGAATTTTCGTGATTAAACATGAGGATGTGTTTGAAGTGTTATGCAAGCTTGATGGCAGTGCACAAATGTGGGATATTGTTAGTCTCACAAAGTGTGCCACTATAAATTCCAAATACAGCAACTTTCCTGCCTTCTCAGCTCACTATAGTGAACTTTTCACAAGCTTAGGGGAGTAAATTCGGTCAAAAGGACATTTATGTTTCTCTCTTGCTTAATAAATGGATTGATTAAACCGCTTTGGGATTTAAAATTACTATAACCAGATCTGTTATAATGAAGGAAGGATCTAGTAGAATATCCCCTCCCTCCCTATTCTCATCCTCTTTGTCTCCTCTCCTCCCTCCCTCCCTCTGGTACACTGGGGATTAGCTCGGGACTCCCTCATACCAGGACAGACTATGGGCTTTATTCTCAGCCCGGAAATCCTGGGTATTTTTCTTGAAGGAGACTCTATTATGCCATTTTGGAAAGAACAATAGCATTGACTTGAGATGATACCTTACATCTGCCTCAACAGGTTTTGGATTATCTCTAAACCTATCTGCCTGGTCACCAAAGTACAAAATCATTGTGTAAATTGCATGCTCTTCCCAGGATTTGCAGATGACTCTGAAAAACCAGTTCATGGTTTTTTTATTGTCTTAGTCTTGCTGAGTAGAGAGTAGATTTTTGTAAAGTCGTAAAAGGTTTATAAAACTTCTTACATCACATTACAATTACAAATTCCTTATTAATGCCTTCAGTATCATATTAGCAATTGTTTTTATGAATACCATAGAGATGTGTAATCAAATTACCACCTTTCAAATTGCATTAGTGAAAATGAATGAAAAGTGTATCAATGGAAGACAAAACTGCTGATTCAGCATAAGGTAAAATAAGATGATTATTAATAATCAGATTGCATCAGGTATTTTGGCTTTTTATATAAAGTTATGTGTCACTGCAGATACTGAGCATAGTTACTTAGGTGTTAAGTGTGCTTTCTTACTTTCATTCTGGTGATAGTTGTATCCATTGGAAGAGTCTGTCTTCTAGTTTTATCATCTCAGCTGCCTAAATAATCCATTAAATTTTCAAGTATACAAGCACTAAATAGAACATCTGATTTGTTAACTCTTAAGAAACTGAAATGTTTAACCCAAATTTAAATGACTTTTCATTTTCTGTTTCTCTAATATTACTAATTGCCTAACCAAATAGTTTATATTGCTATTGACCTTATTTAATTGGGGGGGGAAACACATCCACACTCGAAAGCTTGCATGCTTTGATGCCATGGAAGCATAAGTATTTTCCTTATATAATTGGCCATATCCCGCTGTTGATTTTTACTCTGAACTCTTAAATTATTTAAATGGGGTCTTCCTCATGTCGATTGATGGTAGGCTATGATAGTGAGGTAATGACTACAGATGCTCATTGGATCCATGGCTGAAAATTTATGTGCCTCTCTGTGTTCCTTTCTCCCTGTTTAGGTATTCACATAGTCATGGATAATGATATACCCATAAGTTTAGGGGGTTCTCTCTTTGCGTCTCCCCCCCCAACTAAATTTGTTTCTTGACTGAAGTAATTTTTTCCATCACAGTAAATCGAGCAATACCATGGACTTCTGCATGACAGAATTCACCATGACCGTTCATAAGTACATTCTCCTCAGAGTTTTTAAAACCTTGATCTTAGTATTACTGGGTGTTATCACTGAGAGCTGCCCCTCTAATTTTTAAAAAGATGTCCTGGATTTTCCTGAAAGATAGTGTCATTTAAATGCTAGTTTTAAAAAAGAGATACTTTAGGTTTTAATATTTTGAAAAAAATGTTTTTAGATTTAGATAGCATTTAAATTTCTTTGTTTACCGTTTGTGTATTAATTCATTTAGTATTTACATGGCAAAGTAAATTACATGGGGGAAGACAGAACCATGCTATACTGTGTCTCCTGTGAAAGAATATCTTACAGAATTCATGCACACTGAGTTTTAGCATCACTGAAACTCGTAATTGGTTCAGGATATACTTTGCCCATTTATGAATGAATTCATAGAGATGTGTTTCACACCCCATGCCTTCTACCCATTCAAATATTTGTTTAGTGGGTTTTTGTATATTCACAATTACGTTTGACAATCAGTTATTTATTTTTTAAACATTTTCATCATCCCAAAATGTAACTTCACAAGTTTTAGTAATGATTCCACCCCATCCCCACTCCAAGATGTAGACATTTCTCAGTATCCTTCTGTCTGTTTGGTTTCCCTGTTTGGGACACTTGATGTAAACTGATCATGCAGTATTAGTGGGGCCTTCATGTGAATTGACCATGCAGTATTGTTGGGGCCTGCTTGCTTCTTCAACTTAGCATAATGCTTTCCATATCCTTTTAGGTTTTAACATGGATCACCTTTTTATTACCAAGTAATATTTCATAGTAGGAACATATCACAGTTTGTTTACCTGTTGATGGAAGGCAGTATTTTTTAAATAGAAACTTAAAAGTGAGGTTTTATCTCTTGATTTTTAACAGTAGTAGATGTTTTATGCTCTACTTTGCCAGTGAACCTCTTTGAGTTATTTTGAAAACATTTATTATGAAAAGTGATATATCTCCTTGGTTCATAGTTTTTCTTTTTTTCTTCTTTTTTTTTTAACTGTAATCATCTTTGAATCACATAGTCTTTTGCGTTTCCTAAACTGTCTAAACCAATGGTACCTTCCCTTCATGGTGAGTCTAGCAGACTCTTTTCATCTGGAGCATGTACAAGATTGAATGATGTGTTTTCTGTTGAAAAGCCAAATAGGATTTTCAGAGCACACAGGCACAACTACTATTTCTTTATATTACGTGAAGAAACAATTAGGCAAATATAAGGAACATTTTTTAACTTTTTAAAATTTTTATGTTATTAGCACCAAATTTATAAGATTACCATAACTTTTCATTAAATAAGTTTTTTAATAGTGTTTTAGGCAGACAGAATAAGTCTATTGTTTCTCTCATTTACTGCCATTACTCATACATCCTGAGTATAGTAGCATTTGTGGTATACTCGAACAAGCTGTGGACCGTTAGCATTTATAATAAGCCCTATAATCTCACCAGTAATCACTAATTGTAAACCATGTATGTTACCTATTCAACCTCAGATTTCTTTCTTTTTATAAATACAGAGAATATAACTACCTTAGTAATAGTCTCATTGTTAGAATTATATAGTTTTTTTTAGGTTGTTGAAAAAAAGGAGTTTGTTTGGGTATGGTATTTATAACCATATAAAGCCTTTGGGTACATGGTCTATGTCTGCCCACTGACACCCTGACTAACTTAAAATTTGAATTGTAAACCCTTTTTGCCCAAAGGGTAGGCAGACCTTTACTTTCAACATGGAAGAATTTTGTAACCAATAAAAAGTAATTGTTTCATGTGGTTGCATTGTTTATATTGGTCACAAATATACTTAGTAGTTGTCGATCAGTTTTTACATGCTAAAATTTTTTTGTTCAAGTGGCACTATGAACTGGCAGGTTTTTAGAAAGCGAAGTCTTCTGCAAAGCCACTTTTGATAGGCTTCCCAAAACTTTGGTTAAATTTCATATTCTAATTTGTAAGTTGTTTCTTTTCACTTAGCTTTATGAATTGGCCATATGATGATATGGGAAAACTGCCCGGAATATTTAATAGGGAGATATTTGTTGGTATGACGTGTGTGTGTATGTGTGTGTGTGTGTGTGTGTGTGTGTGTATGTGTGTGTATCTTTAAAACTAGAAGGTTGAGGGTGGTGGTAGCATATGCCTTTAATCCCAACACTCAAGAGGCAGAGGCAGGCTGATATCTGTGAGTTCCAGGACAGCCAAGACTGTTACACAGAGAAACCCTGTCTTGAAAAAATAAAATAAAAAATAAACAAAATCAACAACAATGAAAAAAACAAATAAACAGAGAACCTAGAAGTTTGAATTTAATAAAAACAGATTACTTACATTCTGAGAATAGAATTCAGTGGTAGGGTATTTGCTTAGTGTGTGGGAGGCCCCGCGTTCCATGCTCAGCACTGGAAGTGAACTGAAAATAAAAGAGGTGAAGCTTCTCACTGCTAACCATTACAACCCATTACTATCTGCTCATAAATTATACTGCCTAAGTTTATAAAAGAAACGAGTAGACGGAATGAATGTTGCCTTCACAATTCAATTTTTTCCCTAATTTAAGTTTAATGTGAGTTGCATTCTTCTGTATTAAATGCTTGAATTTTTTTCCAAGTGAAATTTCAGAAACCAAGTTACAGACCCTCCTTATTGCCCCCAGAAATGAACAAGAAGAAAGTGAATTAAGAATATTTAGTTACCTACGAGAGTGTGGCCAGAACGTCAAACACTAAGAAAGAGGGCCCTGTAAATATGTTCTTTTTATCATTTATTATTATTATTATTAAAAATTTCCA
>LOEQ01000573.1:91205-122265 GCA_001685075.1 Bramus lutescens | reverse complement strand
TTTTTTTGCATGGCACTGATACGTAGAGTTATAGGAGAGGGTTGAATTGCCAAATTGAGAATGTAGAGGCTGAGCATGAGCAACAACTGTACTTGTTTACAGTGGTGAGATGATGTTGCTGCCAGAAAAGCTGGGTAGTCAGCTTCCATTGCTCGGGAATGAAGGCAAGTTAGTGTTACAAGTTTCACTAAGGTCTAGGAGGAAGGGGAGACTAAAAGAGGAGCCAAAAGTACCGAGATCTTTGCTTCAGAGAGTGCAGCTTCAAGAACCTGTCAACAGAATGCAGATAGCAGAATTAAAATGTAGATGGCATGAGGAAGTAGAGACATTCATTGTTTGGGGCATACATGGGATTTCTCTTTCAAGAAACCTATGGTAACGGTAAGGAGGGGTGATTATTTTTAATGTTTTGCAGGTTAAAATGTTTCTTATCATTCTTCTTGAAAGTTTAGGGAAAGAGTTACTATGTAGGTTCTTACAATGGTAGCTCCTGCAGCTTCTTCTTGAGAGCTGAATAGACAGGTTACAAGGTGTTGAGGGGGTATTCTGTGCTATGTCCTGCAGATAGGTCTGCATTGGCCACTCTGAACACTTCTCCCTGCAGAGAGAGGTAGGGCCAGTCTCAATGAAGCTCCTGCAGCCTTCTGCTTTCTGGTATTCAGAGCTTGTCATTCAAGCAGTATAATATGTCCAGGTCCCATGCAGAGTTCGCAGCAGACTGGGAGGCACTCCAGCATTAGCTAACGGAAGAGTGGAAGATGCTCATAGGGATAAATAAAGATTCTCCACTGCAGCTCTTTCCAACTCTCTCCCTGAAACCCACGGACACTTCTGAGGCTTAACCAGCTTTGATAGTTTACAATAGTCTATTTTGTAAGTATGCCTAAGTTGGCAAACAGTCACATTAGTTCTGTTTTGTTGTGAATAAATAGCATGTCAAAGTTTTATGCTATTTCAAAACATTATTTGAGACAAAACTTCCTTTGAAAGCCACGATAGTCTCTTACTCAAAATATTTATTTAGACCATATTGTTTAAGTATATATAATTCCCTTAAGCAGGAATTGTAGTCTATGCAAGTCTGAATCTTAAGAAGATAGGCCTTATGGAATTTATAGAAATACAAAATGAGTATTCCAGGGCTTAAGTGTTTATATATAAAAGGGTTGAGGTGTTCCAGTGTTTTATATTTGGGTATATAGAATTCATGAAAAAGAAAGCATCTGAAAAGATTTCATTCACAACTGAACCAGATGGATAATGTTATTTAAATAGTAATGAATGAATGAATTAGCCAGTGCCAAGGTGTGTGTGTGTGTGTAAGTAAAACTAACCTACATTTTTTACTTGTGTTTGTCTTGATTATTACTAAAATTGAATTTTTGCTTTAAATGCTATAAAATAAAAATTTTGGCAAAATGACTAACATCAAATTAATGATTCAAAGTGATTGATGTCATTTATTCTAGAGTTAAAAATTGTCTTTGGAATATCATTTCATTTTATTGCCTATTTCTTGATTTTGATAAAACAAAGGTTTTAAAAAAATTATGGAAGTTTGTACTAGTGTACTTGAAGTATTTTTAATGTTAATATCGTCTCCATATCTGAACCTATAACTGAATACATTAAGAAGCACCTTGTATTTAGTGGAAACATTGTGTCTTAATCTTTTGTTTTGGTCACAGCACAATCCAATCTTGAGTTTTTTAATCAGTCAGTCAGCATGCTATGTGTGTAAGCTGTTCATAAACATGATATATCAGTTAGTACAAGAATTGGAAAGTAAGTTTTTAGAAGAGTCCTCATACCTATCCAGCTCTTTAATCACTAAACATGCAGCCAACCTTTATAACCTAGATAGGGTGCAGTCTGCTGACTGGCGTTAGAAGAAACTCAGAAGTAACAGATTGCCCGCAAGTGAAACCTTTGTACTGAACAAAAGAAAAAATTAAGTCTGAAAGGCGCATAGATTGAGGACTGTCACGTCTAAAACTGGGTCTGTGCCCACAGAGGGAGCATTCATTAGTGAAACATGAAGTCTTTAAACCTGCATGGCGTGTACATAGGGAGAAGAAGTCCATTGAGTCCACTGTGTTACAGATGGACTTGGCCCAAACTTTTTAACAGTATCTAGCACACTGTCTGATACTAGGGAAGTAATTATGTAAAACCCAGATGCTTTTAAGAAGGTGAGCTTTTGGAGTATCTAAGTGTAGTTGTCAGGTGCCCATCTACACTTTCAGGTAACTAGTCCTCTTTGAGGGTCCTCACCCCATCCCAGTCATCCTTGATTCTATCTGAATCTCTAAGGAGATGTTTTCCAGCAGCTCAGATAGCTCAGTAGATTGTTAGTAGGTGAGTGATCAAGCTAAATTCCTTCTGACTCTAGAATTTTCATGCATCTAGAAATAGTTTTATTAACTGGTGTCTCGTGGCACAGGTCAGCAGGTTTAGCACAGTTTCTAAGCATGAATTTCACTCTTAGAAAGTTATATTCCATTTATGGAGCTTTCTAAGAATTCATTTATAATATGAACTGGTGAGATGATTGCTAAAATGCTTGTACAGAAGTTAAAGGCATTTTGTGTGTGTGTGTGTTAGTGTTCTAGGACAGAGTTGTATTTTTCTAAGAGTAGAATCTTCATGTAAATCTATTTCTGTTTTATATCTGATCTCAAAATAAAGTTTCAACTTATTTTCTTGTCATCATTAAAATAAAAATATTGATTTTTTAATATAGGGATAAAACTAGAATTAATAAATCAAAGGAAAAACAAGAGATTGGGAAATTATAGCTATAAGCATTTAAGTGAAAGCTAGTAAAGGGGTTTTTTCTAATAATTATAGTTTTTCTGCCATATTTTACTTCTACAGATACTTCTTTTGAACAATATTTGGTGGTACCTTTTGGAATATGTGCTGTTTTGCATTATTGTGAAGTAGTTAAGTCAAATAAATATACACAGCAGCAGCAGAATTGTTTTTCTCTTTGGGAGATCTAGTGTTAAAAATCCAGTGTCCTTGGAAAACATAATCCTTTATCCACACTTACCTTGTTTTCTCTTTGTATTTAAAGACTTAAGATACTGTGTTCATGACTGCTTTGCTTTCTCAACCCTTTGTTGTGAAATATTTTAATATAAAATTTATTTTCAAAAATCTTCAGACCTTTACCAACACGAAACCTTTCAAGGTAAAGATGGTAATGTTTGCTAAAACCAGTGAGAAACCGTATGCTTTCCAACTGATGCTGATGCCTTCTGCTCTTCTCATTTCAGGCCATCCGCTGCACACTGGTAAACTGCACGTGTGAGTGTTTCCAGCCTGGGAAGATTAACCTGCGGACGTGTGATCAGTGTAAACATGGCTGGGTGGCACACGGTGAGGAAAATCTAGACTCCTCTTTCTGTTGTTCTTGTTATGTCCCTGTGAGTGTGTACATACACTCGGTGTTTTGCTTTTGTTTTTGTTTTCGAGAGTAGTCGTTGACCTGGAAAAGAGAGCAGTTAGCTGTGCTCCAAGTGTTAGCTAACGTTCATTCTGCAGCTCTCAAACAGCATATTCTCCTCTCCAGGAAGAACGACTAGGCAGGCAGCTCTCGGCAGAAAGGCGAGATGTTTATAGAATCCTTGGGCAGTGGGGTTCATACTGAGCACAGCAGCAGCCAACAAGTACCAGGCCTGATGGAAACTCAAACATACCACAGTTGGCCTTTCAGAAGGGCCTGGACCTCAGGGGGAAGCTGGCAAATCTTCCTTGCTTGAGATCTCCTCCTCAGTGACTACACGCCCTTGTCGTGTGTGCTGAGTTTATCCCTCCAGATGTTAAACTCTGTATGGTTTAAGGAGGGTGAGCAAGTGGCTGGTATCTGAAAAAAGCAACCTGTAAATAGCCCTTCAGTCTGCACTGGTATTAGAAGAGGCCCACGATGTTAAAGACTGCACTGTGTGTAGGTGTCATCGGAGTGAGGGTGGCCCAAGCAAAGATTCCAGTGGAGATTGTTTGCCAGGTACAAAGAGCTGTTCCGTCAATGTGGTTTTACTGCATATTTAACATATTATTGTGTGTGGTTTATGTTTATTGTGTTTAAGCAAAAGGAGACATGGAAATAAGCAGACGTTTCTCCCCCTCCTAGACTGTGTAATTTTAAGATAGGTAATGTTTATAGAAGAAACCCTGGCTTGAGTTTTTGACAGCCTCGGGTATTGGCTCATAAGTGGACATACTCTTCATTCCCCAACAGTGCCAAACATTCAGTGGGTTGTATTTTTTATAAATGTCATGTTATTCTAGCAAGATCTGAGGTAACACCACCAGGCCATGTCTTGAAATGCTTTTAATTTATCATGTATCTCGCTTGCTTGGGCATGTGTGTTGGAGTTGAAGGGACCTCTGGACCGTGCTTCCATGAGAGAGATAGTCACATAAGGAGAAGTATTGGAAGGAGAGGAGTGTGCTTGGGTGACACACTACAATCCTGTGACCAGTCCTTCAGGGAGAGAACTCTTCTTGGCCTCATTAAGAAAGCCAAGATGTTTAAACACTTAGCCCAGTGGCAGGCGAGGAGCTGGTGCTATGGTGATGACAGCAGAGCTGCTAAAGGACTTCTATTTTCCTCTACTGGTTTCCTAGGGCCTCCACCCCAAAATTCCCTGAGCCTTCAAGGATGATGCAGTGTATGGAGGCAGTTTGGGCACAGACTATTCTGGGGTGACTGGGTGTCTTTATGTTCTTGTAGCTCAGGAAGGTAGATCCCGGAGGTCAAATAGCTAGCAGAGCTAATTTTATCCTGAGGGCCTTTTAGTCTTTGGGTGGCTTGCCTAGCATGGTCTCTGCCTCTGTGCTTGCCTTTGGTGTCTTCTAGTGCTTCCTCTCTGCCGCTTCTTACCAGGGCCCCATTCAGACTGCTGCTGAGGGCCACTCCAAGGGTCTCATCTTAACTTAATCCTGTCTTTCTAAGGCTATATATCCAAATATAGTCACATTCCGAGATACCAAGACGTGACTTCAAGTATATGAATTTTGGGGGAGCACAGTTCAGCTCATGATGCTTTTCAGACATCTTTTTTTTTTATTTCCTGGAGGAAATTGTGTGTGTGTGTGTGTGTGTGTGTGTGTGTGTGTGTCTTGTGCGTTCTTGCTCATGACCCTCTTACGCCAGTCTTTGGTGTGCTGGGCTTACAGGCATGCACTGCTGTGCCTCACCTAGAGCATTGGTGTGCTTGGATAGTCTTGCACTACTGTGCCTAGCTAAAATTCTTGGTTTTGCTAGAAAATAATTAGAGACTTTATGCTCCTTACCCATCATATGAGGTCATTGGAGGCATAGTGATACAGACCCTTCTAAGGAAAAAAAAAAAGTTATGGCTCTCTCCTTTAATGGTGTGTTACTTAGCATGACCCTTAGCTCTCTTACTTGTAAATTATGATACGAATAGTAGTGTTTAGTGCTAGAGATGTAGTTCAGTGCTAGAGTATGTATTTAAGTATTTGCAAAGTCCTGAGTTCTCCTGTCAAATGATACTTTGTAATCTTACAGTGGAAAACTAGTGATAAAATGAAGGCTTTACTAAATATTCTATTTGAAAAATACGTATTGGACAGAAGTTGTACAGTAAAGAGGGGTTAATAATTAAACAAAGGGCTTTTATTTTCCATCCAGAGCCTTCTTGTGTTAGCATCCTGTATCTACTGGGGGAGTCTCGGGAGACTAACAGTTGACCGTGTCACTAGAATTTGTTTTATATATCCACTTCCATGTGCATATTACATTAGTTGGGTAGTAAAATACAAATGCTGGTTTTATTCTTTCTTGAAAAACATGTTTTAGTCTTGCCAGTAAGTTTTTTTGGAGACTTTTTGAAGGATGTGAGTTTTTACCATCTTGAATAAGATGTTTCTCTTACAGTAAACTCTGCCTTCCCTACTGTATTCTTACAAGTGCTTTTGCTAAGATAATTAATTTTGGGATTTCTCAGTTCTAAGTAAAATTAATTCCAGTTGTTTCCCTCGAAGTTATCATCTTGACCTTTCTTCTACCTCATAATATGGACATATCTGTGCATAACTTGAAATACATACACAGGGGTTTGCAGAGCCCACCCTCCCCCCTTCATTAGGGCAAGCATGACAGTGAGGGTTGGCTCCCGGCCTTTGAGTTGGCAGTGGGTTGAGAGCACCCACTCATTTTGCCCCTAGCATATCCACTAATTGCTGCGTTCCCTCCCCCTGCACAGAAACCCTGAAATCATGTCTCCAATTATTTCTGCTCAGGTGAGACACAGCCGTCTTTCTGGCCGTGTTACCCATAGTGTCCTGTATGGAACAAGGAGGAAGTGACTCTGCCTTTCCAGAGTGGGAATTCTCTTCAAAAATGTGTGGGACAGAAAAGGCGCTATGCTAGCACACAGTACTGATAGTACTGTCTTGTGGTAGCATTAGTTACATTCTACTATTGCTATTGTGATTTTTAAAGCACACATACACGCACATATGCGTGCACATGCATACAGGAGTACATGCTGCTTACAGATAACCAAGTACCTAACTTACACATTCTCTATTGTTAAAAAAAAAAAGCTAGAAAAATTTTGGTCTCTTTTGAATAAGTGTCTTCTTACATCTCCTTTGTTATTTGTTTCTAAAGTGTTGGGTTTCATGTGCCATTGTATAACATATACAGACTCACACACATATGTGCATGTTATGTATATGCACACTCCATAGCCGTACACATTGCTTCTTGAGCTTGAGTGAATTGAAAACATTAACTGCCTTGAAGAAACATTGGAGAGATGTTTTCAAATATTTGAAGAGGGATTAATTCATCCTCTTAGAAAACCTGGGTATTGAAATTAGGGGCAGCATTGCTCTTTACGATTTATTCTTTAAAATCTTTAGCACTAATGAGTCTGGGTGGGTGCGCTCAGAACAGTTATTGGATGCCAGTAGGATTTCCTACTGAGTAAAAGTTAATAAATGATTTCCTATTTCCCCCATTTAACGAATGTTAGCTCTTTTGCTAATCGAAAGCAAGGTTTGTTGAATTTAACTTTTTCAAAAACAAACTTGTTTTCTTGGTATAGGATAGCCGTCTGATGTATGTAGTAACCTAGCTGGTGGATTCAGGGCTTCTAATTCTGCCATGCTTTTATTTGGAACCCTTATAAAGGGCTGTAGCATCCTGCCACCTAATTTACATTGCTCCTGTTTTCCCATCTACCTTGTGTTCTCTCCCTGTGTCTTCCTTGCATTTGCCCAGAACGATGTGAGTTAGTTCTGGAAGTTAGGTTTTCCTACAAGACCACCCTGGCCAGTGCAAGAATGCAGAGAAAATAGAAGGCTCTGAGTACAATAGGGCCATTTCCTTGTGATACATTTTTCTTAATAGAAATTCGGTTTATATTTTGATTCTTTCTTCCAACACCAGACTTCAGCCTTCCAGCAAACACTTGCAGACTTGAGTCTTCAGTCAAAGATTTGGCTAATAAGAATTAGCCAGTATTACCAGAATCTGCTTGGTGCTGGGTGAAGGTGGATGAAAACATGGAAGGGACTCTCTTCTCCATTCTCTCTGTATACTGCTTGTCAGGAGACATGCTGCCACCAGGAGCAGTTGCCTTTATTGTCTGTTATTTGTAAGTAAGTTGTAGTGCCCATAGTCCAGATGAAGACATTATTTCTAAACCTTTAAATTCAGAGGGTAAATAAAGTAGCAAAAGTGAAAATAAACTAGATTCTAAATGGGGTTTTTAGGAAATATTTAATTATAAGCCAAGACTATTTTGAAATTGTTTTTATACAATGGTGTATACATTAGTTTCATAGCTAATAAAGAATGTGGGTCAGTTTTAGAAATGTAATTTATGTAATTTTCCCCTTTACTGAACTAGTAGTGATTTTCACTTCTGATTAACCCTATTTGTTCAGATTGTCTCCGTTTTACATTTCCTCCAATCGAAATCAGCTCTGCTGCTCCTGAGTTTGACAGATGTGTTAGAGGACATTTGGAAAGAACAGGAGGATTGATCAGTAAGCTGCATGATGCTCAGCTTGGTGAATTTCACAGCAGTGCACTGAGTACAAATTATTTTCCTTATAAACTACTTCAGCATTGAGAAAAGAAAATCTCTTCCCACAGCCTGAGTGATGCTAAATGTCCTTCACTTCCAGGTGATCTTCATTAAGATGGGGATTGTTTCTTTTGGCTGATGCCTCTTTTTATAAGAATGCTGTTGCCCTGGAATTCTTGAGACCACTGCTTTATTATATTCTGTTAATATGATTACCTTTTATTGCTTGTAGTTATTTAGGGAAAGTATCATCCTACGTTGTTACTTTAATTATTGCTTCATCAAGCCTGCTCCTTTTCTACCCATATTTATCTAAACTTTTTAACTTTTTTAGTGTAAATTTAGCAGGCTTGCATCATCTGGACTGCCTATCACTAACTGCTTATTAAACACATATGTAAAGTATTTTGCCATGTGACCTTTAGTCCTGTGACATATGAAATGCTGGAGAAAATAAAGTTAATTGAGAGTCATATGCCATGCTAATTGATGATTTAATGCACTGCAAGGCATTATTCATACAGTTGATTTATTTTAAGCATTTCTTTTAAAGATTAATTTTAAATGATTATATGTGTGCATTTGTGCATGCTCACGCATGCACCTGCAGGCCTATGTGCACACACACACACACACACACACACACACACCTGCACTTGGGGTGGGGGACTATAAATAAGTTCAGGTGCCTGCAGAGGCCAAAGGAAGGCATTGGATCACCTGAAGCTAGAGTTACAGGCAGTTATGAGCCTTCCTATGTGGGTGCTGAGAACTAAACGTTGGTCCTCTGCAAAAGTAGTATGTATTATTAACTACTGAGCTATTTAACCAGCACCAGTTTAAAACCTGTCTTTGTATAATCCATGGAGTTTGAGTTCTCTTCACAGTATCATTAAATTTGAATTCTCAGCTTTTATTTAATATGTCTTATCATTCCAGAGACCCTCACTCAAATAGAAAGTACAATAAAATTGTAGTAATTTTTTATTTAAGTGTACATCACAAAGATGTAGCTGGGTAGTTTGTATTTTTATTTATTAAATGTATATGCTTTAGTTGACTTTCTATTATAAGACCCAGTTTGTAAAATAAAATTCTAATCCAGGATCCAGGGCATCTTGTAATCAAAACTCTTGGTTATATTAGTCCTACATTTAGAATCACGAGCTCTTGGAATTCTGTTTACAAATTCCTCAAATTTATTGGAGACGTGGTACCTTATAAAGACTTGAGCAGGACAGATCAAAACCAGTACTTTGTTTCTTATCATACAAGAGGTCACATGTCTTCATTATTTGTCTTGGTCTTTGTTAGGCTTATGAATTGTCTAAACATCTATGAAACAAGTTTGTTCTCAACCAGTATCTTGTGTCTTCAACACGTTCTCTCTGTCTTGTAGTAAGTTTTCCTTCCCCATTCAGTTTGCTTGCTCTAAATTTTTCTCTTCACGTTAGAAAGTCCTCTATCCTAAGCATAAAACATGATGTTCTATGCTCTCCTGTTTATTCCAAGAGACTTGGCAGCAGTGTCGATATAATAATTTATAGAATTGTCGGGATAAATAGGAAACTGGAAGAAAAGAAAACTGACCTTTTCTTTGTTAAAGGAAGATAACATTCTCATCTCCAAGCCTACTACAGAGTTCTGGCCTAACTTAACTGGCCTGGACATGGTCTATCAACAAGTGTTGCTTTGGAAGAACATTTTTAGCAGATTTTTAAAATCTAGTGAGCTGCACAGCAGAGTACTTGTTTGAGTGCTTATAGCATAGTGCAGTAATGCTGGCCTGGGCTCAGGATAGAGATGCCACAGTGCATGCCCTTTGAAGATGTCTTCTTTCTGTGCTGTGCTGGCCTGTAAAGGGAGCTCACCCAGTGTCTGCTGAGAAGAATCTTTCTATGAGGCCCAGTTCTTCTACATAGCATACTAGAACTGCAAATTGTTTGTTAGAAAAACTAGTCTTAGCTGCCCTTGCACTCTGTTGAGGGACCTGGTCTCTCTACAAGGAACGTCCTTGAACATTTTATACTTACTTCACTTGAGAAAGTAAAAACAAGGCCATTTCCTGCCTGGCACAGGAGACTGTTGCTTGACCTGAGGGCAGGGTGCCCTCTTAGGCCTCTCTCCTCTCCTCCCTGATCAGAGCTGATAAGCCATAAAGGGAGGACGCTCTGATGCAGAGGCTTGTACTTGATTAATGGCACTCACTGTTCTAGCGTTGAGTCTCACAGCTGCTTGTTCCCACTGATTTCTCAGCCTGCTCACCCTTCAGCTGTTGCTATGAACTCCTTAAATTTTCTTTTAGCATAGCTCAAAAAGTACCTCCTTCTCAAAGTGCTGGGCCTTCTGCCTGCTAGCTTTTCAGATGTTTTTGTAATGGGATGTGGGATGAGTGTTGCAAGGCCTAGTGTCCTAGGTGCAGTCAGTGCTGGTTTCCTGGTCAGGGGCTCCCTGGGTGAAAGTGAAGTATACAGAACTCTATCTGAGATCACGACAAAGCTCTATATCAATTAAAGGAGGAACGCTGGAAAATGACTTAAAGGGTATTGAATGAGTTTGCTCTAGCACTGACTTGTCAGAATCTTTTCCAGGTTATATAATTACATTTTTCTCATTTTTCTGTGAAATATAAATAATAAAAACCCCTACACAAGGTTCTTCTAGTATTAAATGAAGTGATCTATATGATTTGTACATAGTAAAAGCCTGTTAAAGTGTTAGGTGTTATAATTACTAAATCAAAACAACAGATATGATATATCAGAGTTGACTAGTAAAAAGATAGCTGCAGGCAGACTAATGTCTTTCCGCTGTTACAGTTCTTTTATGTGCAAATTCAAATAATAGGAATGTTCCCAAATAGCACAGTGGTCTGAAGGAAGATAAAATGAGATGGGAGTTACCCTTACATTCTGGCACAAGAATTCCAGCTGCAAATCCTATTATGAAGTCAATAAAGCAATTCTAAACATTAACATTTATAAGAATACCTAAGAATTCTAGCACTTGGGAGATAGAGGCAGGAGACTCATCAGTTCACAGTGATTCTCAGCTGCATGGTAAGCTTGAGACCAGCCTGGAATAGATGAGAAACTGTCTCAACGCCAAAATAAATAAATAAACAAACAAACAAACAAACAACAAGAGTGTCTTGAAGTGCAGTGTGGAAGGACTTTTTCTTCAGTGTTGAGTTCTGCGCTAGTTATCTTGGCTGTTATGCCCAGAGCTCTTTCGGAGTAATCGTTTCTTCCAGCAACTTCAGGGCAACTGTGTTTGTTCCCTACTCCTAATACGTCATATGAGCTGTGTTTAAACAGAGAAGCAGCTCTACCCCAGGAGTCACTTTTTGAGAAGTATAGACCAGTTAAAATGAGTTCAACGAAACTGGACTAGTTATAGGGTAAACTACTTTTACCTATTTTCACACCTATCCTTTTGCATGTGAATACTTTGATGAGTATTTTATCCATCACTACTTTATCATTTTATTGCATTTTATTACATCATAAATTTTTATATCTTGCTAACGATCCTACAGGAAGCTTAATTGTTTATAGGAACATCTTAATTAACTAGAGTTCACCAGGTTAAGCGAAACGCAAATTGAAGCAGTGATAAATGAAACACCCTCCGCTCCTCTCC
Source organism: Bramus lutescens (assembly GCA_001685075.1). Taxonomy (NCBI): domain Eukaryota; kingdom Metazoa; phylum Chordata; class Mammalia; order Rodentia; family Cricetidae; genus Bramus; species Bramus lutescens. The sequence goes on along the minus strand of LOEQ01000573.1, from coordinate 110,548 downwards.
TTTAATTGGATGCACTATTCAGATAAACTAGCATCTTCACCTGGGTCGTAAGGACTCATGCACAAGCGTGCTGTATTGATGCTTCCCATCATTCTTTCTCTCCGTTGTATCATAATGGGTGGCTTCCTCCGACCTCCCTCCATTCCTCTTTGGAATTGTGATAAGAAAACAATCTCTCAGGATTCTGACCTGTATGCTAAGAGTCCTGAAATATTATTCCTGCATCCTAATTTTTTGTAAGTATTGCCCCCTTTAGATCTCCCCAAATCAATCTGTTGTGAGCATATACACAGATTAGTGTGTTTTAGACACCGAGGAACCACCAGACCCCAATAGATGTTGAGGAGTGGTGTTAAGAGGTCCAGTAGCCATATTATTTTCTCCTTTGTATGGCTTTCCTGTAGCAATTGAAGCCCACATTGCCCTCCTGGGGTTCCCAACGTGTTGGTGGTGAGTTGGCGACACTAGGCATGGGGTCACAAACCTATCTAATTGAAGTGGCAGCTTATCTGGGCCTTAGATTCGTTTGTCCAACAAGTGTGAAGTCAATGCTAGACCTGGCTGTCCAATAAGAACTCTTCAAGTTCAAACTGAGATGTGCTGTAAGTGTAAATACAAACCAGATTTCCGAGGTCCCATCTTTTTTTTTTTAAAAAAAAAGGTTATAAAATTATATAACAATGTTATAAAAGAAGTATTCTTATATTGGCTACATATCAATATCTCTGATAAATGTGATAAAATTTCTAAAGTTTTGTCATTGTTTACTTTTTTGCCTTCATCAGTTAAAGTAGAAAAATTGCAATTTAAAAAGTACCTTGAGGGCCTGGGAATATAGTTCAGATAGGAAGGTACTTGCTGTCCAGGCACAAAGTACTTGGATCACTCCCCAGCACCACACAAAGCAGGACTCACCTGCAGGTTCCGCACCCAGGAGAGAGAGGCTAGAGGGTCAGAGTTGGTCAAGGTCATCCTTTGAAATAGTTCAAAGCCAGCCCAGGTTACATCCTTCCCCTCCCAGCCAGACTGTTGAATCCTCTGTATGCCACCATGCTGTTGGAGGCTGTCTGTGTAGAACATAAACTCAGAAAACCCAATCTTCGGTTGAAATGGATTGGCGGCAGTGGTTGGTACTGGCCTGCAAACCTGAGAGCCTCAGTTCAGGCACTAGTCTCCTCCTGGTCGCTGGGAACTCTCCCCGGAGCTTCCCACTTTAGCAGCTCCACAGTTTTGAACAGATAGGCTTTCCTGTGGTGCCCTGTTCATGAGTGAGAAACAGCAGTTGGCGGCTCCTGCCATTCCCTGTCCTGCACCCAGAGTGAGTTCATGCTCTGGTGTGCTCTGAGTGCCTCTCCCAGGAGGCTAGCTTCCCTATTATGCCACCCTCCCGCTGAGCCACGGAGCCCTGGAAAGGCTGCTTCATTTTTGGGATGCTTCTGTGTTATGTAAGACAAAAGTTTATGGAAATTTATCTTTTCTGTGAGTCTATGACTCCTGAATGCCCGTTTCTTTCCCAGAAGTCCTTTGCTGTAGTAAGCAAGGCTGCTTCTTCCTTGTTTTAATTCCCATCCCTTCCTCCTCCTGAGTCTTCACTCTGTGTTTCCTTTATTCTTTCTCTAAGTCTTTAGACAAAAAAAGTAGGGGAGAGATGTATGGAAGGTTCTGTAGCTCCACTACCTAGGAAATACATTTTAAAGTCATTAACTTTGTTGGCTCCTTAACAGATATTTGATTTTTTTTTAAGATACAAAACCTAGAGTCAAATAACTTTGTTGTAGTTCTTTCAAACTCCTTTTCCTGCAATTCTGTGAGCGTAAGAAATTCTTGCTTCTGCCTTGACTGATCATCCTTTCCACTATCAGTAAAAATTAAAAAACAAATCAACTTCTAACATAAAAGAAAACACCTGTTTGGCTTGGAGAGCTTGGCTAGGAAGATCCTTTTTCTGACATGCCAAATACGACCATCACAGGGCCCCTGAAAAAAAAGATCTTTTTCCCCCCTCTCTATTTCATGTGAGCATTGGCAGAAACTCTGACAAGCAGTTCTTCATATTTTATTATGTTCTTGTCTGCAGAATCTCTGTCAGGCAAAAACCTTGTCAGCGGAAAACCTGTCGTAGGATCAGAGGAGACAAAAACAGGTGTCACACTGGCAGTCAAAACTGAAGGAAAAAAAAGATTAGGCTAAAGAGAGAGAGGCAGACAATTACATTAATGCCATTGCTTTTATCTTATAGATGTGTGTTATTATCTCGGGGTGCTGAGTGCGCAATTGCCTCACAGAAAAGTAGACAGGAGACAAGGGGAAACTTGATAGTTATTAACTGAAGAGGCAGCGTGTCAAAGCTGGATGGGGTTCAAAGTTTTACAGAGGGAAAAAATGCAAGCAGCAAGCAACGGCTGTGTGGTTCTGCTTTCGGCTACATAAACTTAGTAGCAATCTAACATTTTCTAGTTGGAAAAAGATCATAGAGAAAAAAATAATGAAAGATTTGATAGGGAAGCTTTGGGGGTAGCATTTGTTCTGTGTGCATGCGACTCAGTCATAGAGACGTTTCTGACTCATAAAATCTCGCCACAACGCGAGACATGGTGGGGCATGAAGACAAGCATTTGTCAGTTCAGCTGTGTTGTTTGGATATGTTTAAAACACCTATTATCAACACACTTTTAATTAAAAAAAGCTATTAAGAAGCCCTTTTACTAAGTGTGAACATCTGTACACGCAAGCTGTAAATTAGAAGATCACATATGTGTGCCTCAGTCAGAGACTAAATGAATTTGGCAAGTTTCTCTATTACTGGATTTTTAAACACAGTCATATATAAAGAAAATAACAAATGCTACATTTCACGATTTGCATTGATATTTTTATTGTGTGTGTTGGTATTGATTAATAGAACTTTTCTAATTAGAAATTAGAGTCCTTATTATGATCAGATTAGTAAACGGAACCCAATGCAGCAGCAAGCATCTCTTCTGTTTCTTTGTTTGCCTTATTCCCCAAAACTCGTCTTCTAAAAGCTGACACCATGGTGACGTGGATAGTAGTTTCATTTTGCCAGTTGCTTAAACCGTGGCCGATTCTTAGTTTTGTTGATAGTTCACACGTGCCTGGCAGCCCACTAACAGAGGGGGAGGCAGAAAGTGTCATTCCTGTCTGGTCAGTTGTACATTGGTTGTGCTAATGAAACATCAAGAGACATTGTTCTGGCTGTTGGCATTTTTTGGTCATGCATTTAATACTTGGTTAGTTTAGATTTTTGCTACGTCCTAAGACATCCTTCTTCTCAATCTTTTTTTCTTTTAATGGTCAAATTTTTATATCAGGCCTTTGATCCCATGAATCATCAATGCAAAGTTTGATAGTTGAGATTTGCATTACATAATCCAGCAATCCAGAAGAAAAGAAAAATCAGCAATCAGAAGTGCCTGTGGTAGCCCAGAGTTTTAAGGGACTCCATGTAGTGGAAGAAAGTGAAAAGACTGATTATAGATTTAGAATCGATTGCAGATTAACTTACAGTGGGAGAAGGGAAAAGCCTAGTGACACCAAGGTGAAACATGCTTGAAAACAATGAAGAACTTAGAGGCTAGTAAGTTCTTTTAGATGTTTGCTAACAGGCAGTAGCTTGTAATGCCAGTGCCTTTACACAATCCCAAAATGTTTCCTTAATGTATCTTATTTCCTTAATGTAAAGTTTAAAGCATGTGCTGCATTTGTTTCTTTTGTGAAAATGTTCTATAGATATATGCTCCTTCAAGGAAATTAAGTCTATAAAGCTTATGGTTTGTTTATATTAAGTATTCAGTTTTTGTTTTTTAATAAAAAAGACATGCAACTTACTCAAGAAGCAAATTTTGAAATTTCATGTTCCATTTTAATGTGTTATGTTTTATAAGCAGCATACACGGATGCAAAAGTTGAATGAAATAGGTATTATGTAGCCAACTTTGGACTAGCGTTGCCATCTCAGCATTGGACAGAACCACAGCAGTAGTAATAAACCTGTAAACCTGGTTTCAGCAAAGAATTGTAATTATCAAAACTCTTCCTACAGCTACTGCCAAGTCTGCAGACGAATTTTTTTCTCTCTTTCTTTACCACCTTCGAAGAAAGTTGCTGCATAGGAGCAAATATGTGCCCCTAGACTTGGACCAGGTTGGAAAGGGCATGAGGGGAACCCAGAAAAGCAGTCCGTTGCACCTGCCTGCCCAGTTGCAAGCTTTTGAACATCCGCGTGTTGACAGTTTACTTTTATGGGTGCTGCAGTCAGACATTAATGATTTGCAACATCAGTTCTGAAGACTTCATTATGCATAAGGCCATAGGGGAGAAGTGCCAATCAGTTTGAAATACTAGCTTCATGGTCTCAAGTGCAGTTCACACTCTCCCCCTGACTAATTGTGGGCGTTTCTGTGTGTCTCTTCCCACATTCCGAGAGCTGCATGTCGACTGGAGCTGATTAACAGAGTGGATGGTGGGGCTTGTTATTAGAACTGCTTACATCCCACCTCCTTCCATACAGTGTAGAGCCATATTTGTAACAGATTATAGGTGTATTTATAGATGATCCCTCATCCATTAAGGGGTCATCACATGTGTTATAGAAGGTGGTGCCTGTAATCAGGGTTGGTGGAGTCTTGGTGTAGAGTCCTTTGAATCTAAAACTCATATTCTCTGTATACCTCGGCTGAAGTTTTCATCACCAGCCTGGGAAATCAGCTTTTTCAACTACCCATCATTTTCTTTCTTCTTTGCTCCAAAATAATTTCTACAACTAAGCCTTCTCTCTCCTTCTCATTAAGTCATCTAATTAATTCAACTTTGACAGAAACACAAAGTTGTGACTTAAGTAGAACACGAGTTATTGTAAAATATACCTAATTTGCTCCCAATTACATAATTCTGTATCCCAAAAGTAGTGAATAAAATCTGCAGATCTAAATATTATCCAAGTCATAAGGAATTTTCTCTAATCACAATAATCTCTGACTCCATGATCTCCTGATTCCCTGAAAAGGGTTTTAATATGCTATCATTGCTCTTTATTAATGTCCCCTTGTGGGGAAGCTTTTATTAGGATCAGGCTTACAGTCTATGAGAAGGTTAAGTCTTTGCCTTGAGCCCTGATGGTCTTTTCTAGTAAGAGAACTGAGTCTTATAATGGCAAAGGATTGATGTTATAATGATTCCAAAGGGCCCCTTTATGATGAAATTCTAAATACGCAAAATCCCATTAAACCTGTAGAAGTTCATGGGCTAGCTCCGTTGAAATGACATATCGTTATATTGGGTATAGTGTGCTTATTATAAAGTGAGATGTAAGAGGAAATTATTGGTAATATTAGCAGGAATGAAGAACCACTCATACCCATAAATTCAAAATCTATGGCCTAGACGTTTGAGGTAGAAGCAGTAACAATATTCAGTTTATAAGTAATCAAAATCTTAAATTCTGACCTCAGAAATTATACTAACAGAATACTATTGCTAAAAAACTTGATTTTAGAACTTTAATAGTAATCATGAAAAGAGTTCTATAAAAAATTAGTCAAGATACGTGTTAAATGTTAATCTATTAGAAATTAGCACAGTATGCCTGGGTCCATATGTCTTAAAAACTGACCACTAGGCACTACTATGGTGTGGAATCCAACCGACTGGTAGTTGAGAAAAGGCGTGAAGTTCTCCAACTCGCTTTGCAATTTAAAGCTCACTTGACATGCTCCCAATGTTAAAAGAATGAGTTTCAAACTGACATTTGAAAACCTTAAAATATCTAAGGGAATACTAAATTTAGTGAAATAACAATTTTTCTTTTACATGTTTCCATATTAATTCCTTCTTGTTTTATGCTATAGAGTGGTTGGTTTTTAATAACCATTCCACTTTCCGCACTTCTCATTTCAGTGAATAAGAAGGATGGTCATAAGTGCCACACCACTGCACCCGAACAACTGTTGGGATCCACTGTAGTTAGCATATTCCTGCACTGATCACCAGAGTCACTGGAATTGTACTTTTAAAGAAAATAATGTTTTTAAGAAGTCATGGAAAACTAAGAGTTATAAACTACCACTGAGAGCCAGTTTTCTAAGATCACTGAAAAGCACTTTTGTATGCCTACATTAATAAAAAAACAAGCATTTGAGTATGTTCTTATTTCCATGACCTTCACAGAAATTTTAGAAGTGAAGTCTTCAGAATTGCTGGTTTGCATTTATTCTAATTTGTTTGAGGGTTCTGAAGTAATTACTGTTATTGAAAATTTAAATAAAAAGTTTACACTATTATTATTTACATTGCATAATTCTTATTTCATTAGATAGACACCCATCTCAGTATGTGCGTGTTTGAAAAATATATTTTATAATGGGCATTACTAATCCACAAAATTCTACCTGTTGTCTTGTTTTTGATTCTGTTCTTCACCTCAGTGAATGTTCTTTTTCTGCATATACATGTCCCTTATTATTTTTTGAGTTTTATTGCTTAACCATCATCACTTTGGAAGACTATAGATCCTCTCAAAGTATTGAAATTTTAGGTAGGCCTCAATTTCAGCTTTGTTGTAATTGCGAGTTTGAAGTTCTGTTTCTTGCACTTTATGGAAATCTAGGTAAATTATAATCCCGCATCAACTTGGTTGATAATTCAAGAGGTGTATGGATGTGTTGGGGAGTGTGTGTGTGTGTCTAACTCAATTTTTGTTGTGTATTTAGACCTGCTTTTTTTAGATGAAATTCTGCATACAAAAAGGGAAATGGAGGGGAGAGGGAGGTGTGGTGGGGTGGGTATAAGTCATTGACTAGAAGGCTTACTAAATACATGACACCCTAGCTTCAACCCCTGGCACCCTAGCACCCTACGCTTTAACACAGAAATAGGGTGATTTTTCTCTTCCCTTTAGTTTTCCCCCAAGCCTTTTATAAGATAGAAATTATTTTCTCTCAGTAGACACCGTTCTTACACTCTTATTGGAGGACTGCTCTCTGGCCCGCCCATGGATCTCCTTTGCTCTACAGATCTGGGACTATAAACCTAGCACATGGGTCTAAATCTAGTGATCGTCTGGGGGTGATTTTCCTAATGTATGGACATTATGACCCATCTGTTCACATTATTGCTGTTTTTTCATACTAGACTCCCATCTTGCTTTTTCCCTATCTAGAAATTGTTGGAAGTGATAGGAAAGGGAATACGTACATCTTAGAATTCCTGTGAAGATAGCACACTAACTTTGCCCTATAAATTGTAGTAACTCTGCAGCCCCATTGTTCTGTGCAGGTATGAAGAGTAGGGAGAAGGTGAGCAAAGGGACCTGGGTGAGTCCCTGAGAAGGTGGACGCCTCAGGCGTGACTGTTTCCTTACAAGGAGTGCAACTGTGTTTCCCTGTATTAGCTGCTCCTCCACTCAGCAGTATGCATTTTAAACACCCACAATGGGCTGAGGCACTTGTTCCTGCATAAAGCCAAGTTCCTGTGACCTCAGCCAATGCAGCGTGTGGCTGGTACATGCGCAGTTAACATAGAAGTGCCAAAACTCTTAAGATACTTGACTAGATTTAGGTAAGGAAAAGAGAACCTCAAGTGAAGCTCGAAAAGGAAAGGGCTCAGGAGAAAGAAGAAAGATACTTGAGAGCTGCCTTGATATTAAAGTCTGAAAAAAATGAAACTTTGTAGAGGGAACCTTGCTTGTGTCTGCAGCTTCTCCTTAGATTCCCCCCACACACACCTTCATTCCCCGGCTTAAGTGTTCTTGCTTGGCCCACAAACTCCCCCTGTAAATTATGCTTGAATGATAAATGTGTGTTTGCAATTTTGTTTTTGTTTTCTTTGGATTTGGATTTGGGTTTTGGGGGGAAGAGTCCAAGCCAGTTTTCTCTGTGTATCCCTAACTCCTGAAACTCACTCTATGGCCGCAAATGAAGAGATCTACCTCTCTCTACCTCCTGAGTGCTTGGATTAAAGGAGTACCACCATGCCTAGTTAGTTTTTGGTTGTTTGTTTGTTTTGTATTTTTTGAAGTCTTTTTTGCCATCCTTTATTGACCACAAGTGGTCCTGAATTATCTCTGCTTTGTCTTGAAACTTAACATAGGGCCTGGAAATACCCATTGAATGGTCAAATATTAAAGTGCTAGGAAATCAGTGAGTAACTTTGGTTGGCACAGAGGGTTCATGTCAGAGTGTTGTTATTCTGGAAAGTAAAACAACCCTGCTCAAGGTCATGGAACCATGTTTAGCCTACACATGTGCATGATGTGTGTGTCTGTGTGTATACATGTGCTGTATTGGAGGGGTAAGCTATGTGAAAAGACTGGGGAGTGTAATAGAAACCTTTGAGAGACCTTTCAAGCGCATTTTAGGAAACTTGGCTTGGTCTTACTTTATTGGCCATGAGAGGAAAGACAAAACCTACTGAAGAAGCCTTGCAGTAATGAGGGTCCAAACACCTGTTTTGAAGTAGTAGAAGTTAGATTGGAAAGAAGGAATTGATCCATGACAAACTGCAATGGGACTAATAAGGGACTGATTATGCAAGAGAGCAAGAATTAATTAGAGTTGGTTTCAAATGTTCTTGCTAATCATATTGAGAGAAAAACAATTCCTACGAAACAGAATCTTGTATCTGCAGTTCTCATCTTGGCTATATAAAATTGCTCACTAGAAGACAATGCAGACATAGGTATGTGCATAGTCCTTGTTTTGCTATTGGGATGATAGGTAATTTTTCCTTTTTCCTTTTTCTTATGTTTATATTATTTTTTAAAAAGAGAGTTCCTATGAGAAATTAGCACAATAAAAAAAAGTTGGGTTTGAAACATTTTTGGCCGAGTTTCCTAGTCTTGCCTTCCTGAGCAATACAGGTCAATAATGTGTTTAGATTTGAGAATATGGAGATGAAGTTACAGGATTGTGTGAGGATAACGGGGTTCCGAGGGGCAGATTAACACCTGAGGGAAGCATGAGAGGCTGCGTCTCTGGAAATCTTTCTTTTACCTCTCAGTGGATTTCCTCTGCAGGTCAGAATGTCAGTTATCTGTAGTCCTGCTTCATCTTCACCCGAAGCATATTCCCGCCCCGCTTCTTGGCTTGATCTTGTTTCTCTGCTTTCCACTCCCTTGGAGTTAAGACAGGTGTGGTACTCTTCGAGCCCCTGGAGTGCTACACCTGAAAGAATTTTGAGATCCAAGACCTATGGTAACAGTTTCATACCCCAGGTAACTTGCCACAGTTGTCGAGCAGCTGGTGGTGTAGCTGGGGTTGTAGCTTTTGGTGTCTGAGTTTAGGGACTCTATCCCTAGTCTGGAAAAGAGCAGTTACGTTTTATACTCTAAATCATTGCTTTGGGGCTACTCTTTCTAAACCTTAACTTTTGTTACAAGCATCCTTTCTCCAGATAGTAATCCACAAAAGTTCATTGCAAGAGCTTTACCATTTCCACCTATCATGTTTCTACAGTAAAATTAAGAAAATGGATCTATAAATGGAAAATCTTACTTTTAAAAATTTTACACATCACTGTAGATAAAATCAAAAATGATATGAATGTTAATGTTCATGCTTTATTGAGCAGGGAGTAGATTACCAGTCAGGGAAATAGATAAAACTCTAGGTTGTTTCTTCACAGATTGTCCGGATAAGTAGTGCCTATAAGAGGAGCGGTAAGCTCTGTGTCTGTGCTGCTTCTGTTGTGACAGACATAACTGTTGAAATGCCTGTCATACATATAAACATTTACTAACTTTTCTAGGTATACAGTGATCATAACGTTTATGTTTATAACAAAAGAAAGTATGTCCTGATAACAATTAACACCTTGGTTATTATTTAGTTTTTTCATGTCATTTTACTGATAAACTGAATACAGTCTGTCAGTAGGTTTCTAGTTTCTAGTAGAAAATATTCTAAACTTCATAAGATAAAATAAATTCTGAATAATGATATTTGAAATCAGTTTGGAAATCAGTGTGTTTGTATGTATGGTATATGCATGTGTACATGTTTGTATATGTGTGTAACTATAGAAACCAGAGATTGTAAAATATTTTATGTTGTTTATTGAATAGGTGATAACTACCTTTTTAAGTAGTAAACATAGTTTCTGGAAGAAATTATGTGAAATTTATATTCTATAAATTTTTTTCCCGGTGTGTTTTGAAAATTATAAAGGCCCAGGAAAATACTTAAACTGAATTTAGAGAGTAAGGGTCACTTACATGTGATGGGCTTTTCTGATGTCTGGGAGACCCCTCCTAGGGATAAGTAAGCCTTGAGACTAGTAAGGGGGTGGTCTGAACACTCAGGGATTTGGAGTTCATCTTCGTTGTTGGACACTTTTCTGTGTGCCCTCTAGGTGATGGCGCATATAAGCATCACCTGGCATGAGTTCTCAAGTCTTAACCTGCTCCTTCTGCTCCTCCCCAGGCTATGCTTGCAGATCCACAGCGGAGGTTCACTCAGCGTCTTTAGCTACTGTTACTTCCCAAGCCACGTTTCTCGTCTCCCATGCTAACCAGCAGCTGCTTCTTTAACAAAACTTCTGCACTTTTGTCAGATTTTCATATGTTAAGTTAAAAATTTCCATTATGTAGAACATGTAATGTTTTCTGTGTCCTATTAAAAAAGTAAAATTGAAACCTTTCCATAGACTTTTGCTTATTAGGATTAAGGCTCCCTAGAGGCCTCCCGTCCGACCTTTTAGAACTATGTCCACTCCTTTGCCTCCAGCATTGCTCAGCCCTGGCCAGCAACCTAAACATCTGAACACTCGCTAGAAATGCAGTCTCTTGGTCACACTGGATCAGAAAGCTGGGAGAAGCAGCCCTGGTATCTGTGATCTAACAGGCCTTTCAGGTGGTTCTGTGCCCACCAAGATTGAGAACCTCTGTCTTGATTACATCTGCCTGTATTGCTCCCCGAGTTGTCTCCTAATTCACTTAGAAGGCCATGCCTTCCTGACAGACTTGTGCTCTCCTCCCGTATCACAGACCCTTTATGGAGTCTCTTACAGCATGAGCATCTCCTGCATCTGTCTGTCTTTGAAGGTGGAGGCCACAACATAAATTACTTTTCATCTACATATAGCCCCTTCTCAGTGGTCTGTTGTAAATAAGTGCTGATGAGCAAGTGAATGCATGCATGAATGAAGGACAGCATTTTAGGAGGAGTTGTGATCAATAAGGTCAGCTGCTGTGGAGAGATCACCTAGAATAATGAATGAAAAATCTATTAGATTTCACAGTAAGGCAGGTGTTGGTGACCTTTGAAATGCTTGCTTCAGCAGAGTGATGGGCAGGAAGCCCAGATTTCTGGAAGTTAGGGTTGGCCAACATGATAAGGACTTACACATTTCTTACTGACTGTTTATCTGAACATACAGAAACAGAATTTTCCTGGGTGAAATTACTGAATTACTTTTTTGGTTGGTAAACTGACTCAATTTAGCCTGTGATCTTAAGATATATGATCATTGTAACATGATGTATTTTCTAATGTTAAAATTAAATGAACTGATTATGAACCCTAGAATGATACAGGACTTGCAGCAAGTGCTAAAATGGCCATTTCCCTTATTTGTTCATCTTATGGTTATTTATCTTCACTATGGCTGTTAAAGACATCACTCTGTACAGTTTATAAAAAGTGAACTTCTTTAGAATAGTCCTTATTTCAGTCACTGCAGAAATTATGAATTTTATTTGGACTGGGAAAACATACCTTCAGTTGAACCTGACAATATATTTGAAATTGCATCTATCTACCCAGAGAAGTTCCTCCAAAGGCAGTTTAATCAGTGGCAGTGTTTCCAGCAATTCTGATGAATGGGAAATATAATTTATGACTGTATTTTAATTTTTAGTTTCAATTTGAGAGAGGGAAGGAGTAAGGGATTGAGATTGAGGGAGATTGATTGATTGATTATTAGATTCATGTAACTGATACGTTCTGAATCTCAAGCACATCATTAGGACTGGTGTATGGAGTTTCTCAGATTATCTTTTAGCCCAGCAAATTCAGTTCATGAGATTCCTGTTTACAAGTGCTTATATTAGCTATAAATACAGAGGAAAAGAAGACTCCTCACTAGTTGTCAATAACATCCTGAATTTGATCTTACAGCCCATCATTCCACCATTGTTACCATCAGGGAATAGGACAAATTTGCTTTTCCTCATTGACCTAATTTATGCTTCTAACCATGCATGAGTTAGGCCTGAATCCCCCATAGTTGGGGAGATACTGAAGTTCAACAGAGTCCAGCTTCAGATTGGCTCATTATATATCCATTCATAGACTAACTTCTTATTTTGATTTCTCCACATGTTGTTAAAATTTGGTGACTCAGCTGTTTGTGATTGCATGTGACTTACATACCAGAATTCAGGAGGCAGAAGCAGGCAGATCTGAGTAGGCGGGCAGCTTGATGTAACACGAGAGGTTCGAGGCAACCAGGGCTACATTCTTAATCCCTGCCTCAAAACTAACATCTTGGTGATTCCCCAGACACTGGCATCATGAAGCAGACATTCTTGGTGTGCGGTGGAACCTTAACGGAATGATACTCTGTGGTGTGTTCAGGGTGTGTTAGGGCGGATACCTGCCAGCCGTGCTGTTCAGTCTTCACAGCCCCCTCTGTGCTGCATCTCCTGGACTCTCGAGAATCTTTCATTGTGGACTGGTAGGGCTTTGTCGTTACTACTGCTGACTGAATAGCCAAACATCTTCTGCTCTAGCGTCTAAAATAATATATATATATATATTTCCTGATCTTCATTTATTTATATATTATATAAATATATATTTATATATAAATGGTATTTGGGGGAAATATTTTTGCTTTATATACTTTACTTGTGCTGTCACAGCTAACTGAAAATCTCTGTCCCCTCCCCATTCTCATTTGGTCTCTTCCTCTTCTGAAACCACCAGCCTCTTAGTCTCTTAACGACTTGGAACATGGGGTAACACTTTCTTTCCCTTTGGTTACTGAGCACTTCAGAACATAAAATTTGCATTCACTTAGCAAAGTTGCAAAATGCCAAACCCATGCATGAGATTCAGGATTTGATGTCATATCCTTTCTCCATGAGTCTTTCAATTTCTCATTTGTTGCGGTCTGAGCACATGCACAGGCTTGTTTGATGGAGTTCGGGAGGGATGGTGAAGGGAAGTGGCAGAGGAGCAGATTTCCCCCAGCTCAACACTAGGCTCAAGCTGATCGGTTGGCCACTCATCAGAAGGCTGCACAGCTCTGCACGCTGTACTTGAAGAGCCAGATAGTAACACCCCTCCCTTGCCGTTTGCAGCATAAATGCCCTGTGGAGTGAGAGAAGACTTCAGTCTGCAGGCTTGTGAATCCCTTATCTTTCCCAAACGTTAAATTAATTTTTAAAGCTATTTATTCAAAGTTGACTTAACCACCAGAACAGGAGAGATCAGACAAATCAGCTGCAAGAAATGAAGTATGGGGAAAGCCGAACTCTTTGACAAAGTATTCCTGGGGGTACATGTGTTGAATGAAGCCAGCGGGTAAATGATAAGGGCCTTTACATTGTGGATGTAAGAAAGCAATTTATCAAGAGTACATGAACTCTCTAGTGGCTTCAAGTCAGGAAGAAATGAGAGTGGAGGAGGAGCCCTAAAAAATACATTAGAAATACTTTTTAAAAAAGAAAAAAAACCCTTCTGTGTGCATGCTCTTTTGAGTATCTCCATTATTATGCAGAGGTGCTGGTATGTTTAAAATGGGGTTGCTCAGCTTGTGTGAGGCTAAGTATTAGGGAAAGGGTTTGACACAGGTCATTCAGTAGCCAGGAATCTTTAGGAACCTTGGGTATTCTCATGTGTAGCTATAACTTAAGGCAAAGCACTGTCTGATATCTATTTGCCTGATTAAGGAGGTTAGATGATCATTCCACAGTTTACAGTGTTTGCAGTTTTACTCTCCAGGGCATATATTCTCCAGTGTATATTTCGGGCAGCTAATTACCACACCTTTTGGGTCCTCTTGAGGAGTTATGAGTGCCTTTCTTGGACCTTCTCTTGAGTCTTACAGTATCTCTCAGCCCTGTGGCTGAGACATCTGTTGCCTTGATCATTTACAGTGGAGAAGCTGGGGCCACATACTTTATATTCTCAGCAGTAGGGTTCCCAGTAACTCAGGTATGGATTGGAAATAAAACTCTGTATCTTACCTTAATGGCTTTAACGTTAGGGGAGAGAAGTCGTTTCGTAGAGCTGAGGAGTTACTGACATGTGAAATTCCAAATATCTTCTCTAAGAATGGCCATCTTTGACTTTCTCCACAAGATAATTCCATTAGCTGAAATCACAAAATCTTCCGGGTGTAGTCACTTGTTTCTATTTTCATCTGACACCCTTGTAAGAACTTACTAACAAGGTAACCAAGTAACTTCCGGATACCATGCTAGTGAAGGCAAAGCTATCCCAGAGGAAAACAGGAGAGAAATTTGGAGAAAATCTCCCTTAGCTAATTTGAGTTGTATTTTTTTTAGCCCTCCGCACAGGTGTCTGCCTTCCTTATTCTTTCTGACTTAGGCTTGGTTGTGGTTGTTTTGGGTGAGATGATTTCTGTGTAGCCCAGGCCCAGCTTGAATTCACACTTTGCTATATCAGTCCCCTGAGTCCTGCAATTACAGGTACACAGTCTTCACCCTGCGGTGTTGGAGCTAGGCCTTTAACTCTGTGGCTTAGGAGATAAGCTTCCTCTCCTTTAAGCCATTTAGGAATTATGAGGGATGTTGGCAGGGGTGACTCCTTTTCTGTTGTGAAGGACAGTCTCACTAAATAGTTCACAGTGGCTCGAGGATACATCGTGCCACTGTACCTGGTTGAGGAAGTGACTCTTGAACAAGCGATAACGGTAGAGCCTGTTTTTGCAGTGAGAATTTGGATTCCTGTGTTTGTGTAGGGGAATAGAAAACACTGTGATAACTTGAGCTAGAGTTTAATTAGCAAATTAATTAGTCATATTTTTAGAAAAAGCCACAGTCATTAAAAAAATCCTCAGTGACTTTCTATAAGTTAAATGTTTTGTCTGATGTTGTCTCTCATTTGTAAATACCAAATTAAAAATTGGACAAAACAGGAAGAGGGTGCTCTTGCTTAAATGTCTGTGGTTATGAGCTGTGTGACAAGATAATGTCCAATAATGTTTCTAATTTTTTTTGTCCTTTCTGTCTCCTTCCCCCACCCTATTCCTGGGACATCGGTGGGATGATCACAGCCTTGGATAAGCTCAGCACACAGCACCTGTACCACCCCACCCAAGTGGAAATCGTGCAGTCCAATGTGGTGTTTGACATCAGCAGCTTGATGCTCTACGGGACACAGGCGGTGCCAGTGAGGCTAAAGATACTGCTGGACCGGCTCTTCAGTGTCCTGAAGCAAGAGGAAGTGCTGCACATACTACATGGCCTGGGCTGGACCCTGCGGGACTATGTCCGTGGATACATCCTTCAGGTAGGGGAGGATTTGAGCATTGAATCTGGGCTACCTCTGGGTGGGTTCGATTAGAGTTCTGTCTACACCTGGTTTTCTTCTTCCTCTTGTATATCCAGATAGGTGTACTCTCACGGGTCAGGGGGGCGGCTGTTGTGAAGCCTCAACAGTATATAGCTGAAGTGAAAAGTGGTCTGTTGACTGGTATTGCTTTGTGCATACATTTGAGTTCAACTCTTCGTCTCCAAAGTGGGCTGTCTTTTTTGTTGTTGTTGTTGTTTTCCTGGGATAGGGTTTCTCTGTGTAGCCCTGGCTTTTCAGGAACTCAATCTGTAGACCAGGCTGGCCTTTAACTCACAGATCTTTCTGCCTCTGCCTCCAGAGTGCTGGGGTTAAAGTCCTGCATCACCACTGCCTGCCTCAAGGTGGGCTGTCTTATTTCCCTTACTAAGTCTTACCATCTTTGAGATACATGGGGAGTTTGAAAATCTGATGTTACCCTCCAGCTGGGCTTGTGAAGGTGTTTCTCATGACCACAAGGCAAGGTCTTCTTGAGTGCTGTGAACCCTCACTATTTCTTATGGCTTCACCCAAATCATAAGAACTCTAACTTACATAAACTGTCTGCATATCCTGCAAACTCTAATGTTGTATTCTCAGAGCTTGAAATACTGAAAAATATACACATGGATGGCCATCTTGTGACTTATAGCCCTTCCTGTATTCTAGTGACATTTCTAATGTGGTTAGGGCTTCAGATTTATCTGGGAAGCCTATGCCCTCTGCCCTACCAACAGTACCCATCTCTCATTACCTTTTTGTTGCTATGCCATAAGTCATTTTGCCTCTGAAATTTCTCATTTCTACCTGCTTTCCTAAAATCTTTAAGGGATAAATGTTGAAAAAAACACATTGAGGGACCCAAAATCTGGATGATAGAATACTGTCTTATGTTGAAGGAAATTTCATTTGAGAGGTAGAATCTAAAGTCTCCTCTCATGTTTTCTGTGGAGGTGTGTCCAGAACTGAGCATTCAAAAAGAAAGATGTTTATGACCATGCCAGCCTTTCTAGTACCATAGATAAAGCTGATGCTTATGATCTGAGCCACCCCATGCAATATGCAAGTTCTTAGCTACCAAATACACGTATTACGCAGACTGCATCTATAATGAGTGGCAAGCTTGCAGTCTCTCTAGGCTTTAATCTGGGATGAGAACATACACATTCACGGTTTTCTTTTCCATGCTTCCTCCAGGATCAGCAAGGACAGACAGCCGACAGTGAGTAGAAATAGAAAAAGTTGAAGAGGAGGTAGACCAATCTTTTACTCACATAATTGGTTGACTTTTTAGTTCAGTGGGAGCCTTAGTTTGGAATGCACAGCAGCTTTGGCACACAGAAGGTGGACTGAGGATGACAATAATTGAATATGGCATTTTCAGTTTGTTTTCATTACTTCTCTGTTGCTTTGGTAAATCCCCATGACCAAGGTGACTGACAGAAGACTTCACCATGGCTTATGGTGTAAAGGCAGAGACAACAGGTAGCAGATGTGGCAAAAGGAACAGAGCTGAATGCTTATGTCTTAGCCATAAACATGAAGCAGTGAGCACAACCAGAAATGACAAGAGTTTAAACTCTTGATACCTACCACCAGTGACATACTTTCTCCTGTAAGGCCACACTTCCTAAACCTCCCCAAATGGCACCACTAACTGGGCACCAAGTGGTTAAGTATATGAGCCTGTAGGAGACATTCTCATTCAGATGCTATTTCCGTGAAGCAAATGGGCAGATAAGTCTTAGGAGCCAGGCATTATGAAGGAATGCAAGATCCAGAATGAAGAGCCAGAACAAAGAACACGTGGGACCAGTTTTACAGTCATTGTTTATACTGTCTGAGACCCTTGGAGTACCAGGCCTCCCTGCAGTAATTGCCATATCATTAGCATCTGTTTGGATATATACTTATTCCTACACGAAGAAAGAAACCTTACAGATGTCTGCCTAGAGTCCTGTCTAGAGTCCTTAGTTTAGCTAACAGTTTTCCTTTATTCAAGAGCCTGTCTAGTAACATCTTTACTGTCTCTACAGTGGTGCTAGCATCTGCATCAATGCTGTGTTTCAGTACTTGATCACTGATTTTTGCCTTAGATAATGGAAGCATATGTATTGTGTCTTCCTATTCAAGCAAACAAATGTGTACATGGCTATATAGGTCTACCATTGTAGCAACTCTGTATTAAGTCCTGTCACAGTTTGCTGTCAGTGAATTTTTATCCATGTAACACTGATGTTTTCTACTGTTCTGATTTGACCAGAGCTTTTATAAAAATACAAAATAATTATTTAGCTATTAATTTCCCCAGTATTATATCTCTAAAGTATAGAAAACATACTTCTTTCAAACATGCTATAGTTTTTATTTTGTATAAGAGATAGTTGCAAGAGAAGTGTGAAAGAAAAAGTTAGCAAAAAGCCTCAAATCAACATATGTATGTGTATATATATATGTATATATATATACACACAGAAGACATATAGACATATAAAGCTTCTTAATGGGAAAGGAAATGTTACATATAAAGATATTGCCATTAACATAATTATGATTAATTTTCATTAATGTAAAATTTGACAAATCTCAAATTTTAATGTGTTATTTCTTAAGAATCTAGAATTAGAAAATCATAGCTTTTGCATTTTAGAGGAACTCTCAGCTTAGTTTCTTTCTTCTTTTATTGATAGAATTGACGTATTATTGATTTTCTTTAAATGGCATATTCTGTCGTTTAGCATTTATCATATACTTGTTCTGTATAAAGCACTTCTGGGTTAGATTAAAAGCAAAAGGTTGCAGGACACAAAAAACATTTAAAAAATCCTCATTGAGAAAGCATTCATTTTGTAAAAGACAAAAGGACTTGGGCTATAAAAACATCCCCTTTCTTCTCAAGCTTTAGACCAGCTCTTGATTACTAGCCAGTACTTTACAATTATGTGTGGTAATGATGAGGTATGCACAAATGACTTTGAAATAATTATATGTCACATTTTTGTACAGGTAGACTATAAAATGTTCATCTGAGACCTGAGGAACCCTATAATGCTCTATTAGTGTACAAGTCATTTTATCTGGCTAAAACTCAATTGTCTTGTAGCCCTCAAGGCATCAATTTTAGCATTATTGCTCTCAACAACAGTATATTGAATATTATGTCAGTTAAAGGAGAGTAATTATCAAGGCAAGTTAGGGTAGCTGTTAGTCTTACCACATATTGACTTGGTTAGCAGTTGGCTATAGATTGTGTTACCAGGCAAATGAAGATGTACGGTGAGTTGAACTGGTCAAGCCAGGATATTAATCTAACTCTCTCTGGACCCAAACCTACTTTCTTTATATATAGCCAGCTACTCCTAACTTTAGCAAGAGTTTTGAATGTGGAGGAGGGTATGTCATCTGCTTTTTAATCTGGGAGTGGGTGAGGGAGAAGAGCAGGCCATTCACTACTCAGATGAAAGCTATCATTTGTGTATGATAGTCAAAGAAAAAGAAAGGTAACAGGGTTGCCACACAGTCATTGTAAAGCTTGGCACATTTGCTCAGGAGCCTTTCACTTAGGTGGTGGCATCTGTGTGCTCTGTAAGCCACCAGTTGAGTGTAAAGTGCATAACATGAATTGAAACACAACCATGTAAGAAGATGGGCCATTTCCTAAAAGTGAAAATCTCAGTGTTCTGTGTAGTGCTAAAGTCTTCATTCAGAAAGGAGAGAGCAAGCTTGCTCTGGAAAAGTAAAATGGGAATATTCACTTAAATACTAAGTATATTTTTGTGACCTAATAATAATAATAATAATAATAATTAT
>LOEQ01000573.1:61641-82833 GCA_001685075.1 Bramus lutescens | reverse complement strand
GTAAGCAGAGACTCAGTGGGCACTGCAGACAGGTGGTAAGCAGAGACTCAGTGGGCACTGCAGACAGGTGGTAAGCAAAGCAGCACATTCTCGTTTTAGCTTTTGGTAGTGGAGTGTGACTGCAGCTACAAAAAAGAGAGCAAAAATCATGAGCTTCATTTTGTAACAGATATATAAGCCAGATCTGTAACTAGTACAATAACCAGTTATATGTAAATGGACACTTTGGCCATATTTACAACTTTATTAACAAATTAATGCCTTTTAAAAAAGACACTTAAGCCTTTCTCAGATCCCTTGGTTCTATTGTTTGTTTAGACTCTGCCATTAAAGAATTGACAAACAGAAGTAACTTTTAGCTTCACCCCTAAGTTTTGAATTATGATATTTTCTTTTGTTTTAATTAGATTTTGCTGTCTGTTACAGAAATATCTGCTTATTTATCAAATTATTTACTTCCTGTCTATTCTTTAGCTCTTAAATGATTTGACAAGTTAATGAACGCTTATTTAAGTTCTCTTTTCAGTGAGAATGCCAGGGTGATCCATTGGAGCTTAGTGTGGACCATGTGTAGAAGCCACTTGTGAAGTCATCGTTTAGGACAAGGTGGAATTGCCGTTGCCAGTGCCACTTGTGGGGAAATTGCATCAGTTAGAATGTAGATGTTTTACATTAAATTATAGCATACTTTATAAAGAACATAAACTTTGGAAGGAGTCGGCATTCCGTGTGTTTATTTCCTTTGCTCGGTGTGTAGAATTTTAGTCACTGGAAGATTGTTTGGTAAGGAAGTTCTATGTGCATATAATTAAGAAAGTGACAGTCGCGTGACAGTAAAAGGTTCCTAAGGAAGGTATTTTCACATTTGGGGGCCTATGAAAGAGACCTTAACTAGCACCAACTGCCTTGCCTGCCCCTCTTCCTCTGCTCTGCCTCCCACCTGGACCCCGGCTGCCAATAGACAAATTATACTTCCTAAGGTTCACATTGTGGAATAGCTTTGATGACTGGGGTATCAAAATTACCAAAGATGTGCAGTAAAACTCCAAGAATGTTTCCCTAGATGGAGGGAGGCTTTATTGTACCATATTTCTCGCGTGGAAGGGGATCTGGGCCCTGAAAGGGGCTCACTGGAATGGAGCACCTTTGAAGGGGGACTTTGTACAGAATGCTGTAGAATAGGCTTTTCCTTTAGGATTTATTCACCAGAAGATATTGAGAGCCCAAACAGCATCCTGGGTATAAGCTGTGGTCTCCCAGACCTATGGAGTATCTGATAGTTTAAATTACACAAATGTTTAAGTTTTGCCTATACCTTGGCCAAATATGTCTTATCCTAAGTCTGGTTGCCATTATTTTAGACAGGTTTGAGCTTTTGTTCTGATTGCTGGTTGCATTTCTTTATAAAGAGTAAGTGTACCTTCTCATAGATACTTCTAGAAACTCAAGATGGCAGAATGTAAAGGCTAGTATTATATGGTGACACAAATATGGTATTTCTCTACAGCATTCTTTCATGCTTGTTATATCTGTATGTTTCTATAATCACCTTCACATATCTGAATACTGAGGAAGTTTCATGAGGGTCATTTTTTTTCCAGTATTTTGAGTCCATTTCGATTAGACCAAACATACTTATGTATTGAATAAGTTTGCACATTTGAGTATTTTTCTAAAAGACAGTACTAAAATCCAAATAATGTGCTTGAGAATGGTATTCACAAAACTAAAGCATAGTTTCCTGTGGAATAAATATACAAGTGGTATAAATATCTTCCCCTGTCTAGTTGTTGAAAACTTAAATAATTAGGTCAAATTTGAAACCTCTAAATATGTTGAAGGAATATTTTTCTACTTAGAAAAATAATTCTGTAAAGTGTAACATGGTTTTTGCTTTTATATGGCTTATGAGTGTGTTGTAAATTAGTTAATAACACTATATATTTATACATGCCTCATACATTTATATATTTTTGTTAATTTGTTACTAAGTAGTAGTAATTGCTTGTGTGTAGTAGGTGAAGGCCACCAGGTAATTGAACTTTTTAATTTTTAATACAAATTTGGTTTAGAGAAGACATTAAATTCTGATTTGGAAAATGTTCACCAAAGATTTCTTTATTTATTTATCAAATATGTGTTCGAAAGTGTGAAAATACAAAATTCATCTGAAAGGTTATTACAGTTAGATTTTTAACATTTTTCCTTCAAAGCAGAGCTTAGTTTGAATTAGAATTCTAGACAGAGTTTCTGAGAAGCGAACAGACCTTTATTTAATGGAGCAGAGATGATGGCTAGGGCTTAACTGCAAGACTGATGGGGAGAAGTAGGTTTTGTAGTTTGTCTTTATGAAATTAAGAGAAAACAAATGAATACAAAACCGAAGTCTAGAAATGCATACTAGGTAGAAATATAGTACAAGTTTACACAGTTTAATAGTGATGTGAAGGGCTGAAGAAAGGGATTTGGTGGAACATAACAGCAAGAAAGTGTACATGGCGGTTACAGATACTTTTTGTTGAATTTTACCATATCTTTTCTTTTTAGCAATGTTGTGTATCATGAAAAAGTCTATAAAAATGCAGAGTATTCTGTTGGAATCGTTGAAGAAGGACTAGGAATGTGGCTGGAACCAGAGCAGCAGCTTCAGTGGAAGTTGATGCTTTCAAATGAGTGCATCAGTCCTGCACAGTTCCATGCTAATTATCCAAAAGCTACTGGCTTCATAGGGGTAAATTGGGTATCTGCAGTGAGTGGACATTGACCAGGTCTGGGTGGTCTAGGATGACCTTCCTTACTGCTAATAGTTGTTCGTTAGGACAACCAAGGTGATTGGTTTACTGCCCACTGTTTGTAGGTTAGCCATAGTTTGTTCATAGATGTAGCAGGAGAGGGAAAGCTGAAATGTGCAGGCCTTTAAAGTATCTGTTTCCTTCCTAGTTATTGGTGCCCTATTGGTCAATGCAAGTCAAATCACAAAGCCAAGAGTGAGCATTGGCAAGGTGGGTCCCAAGACATAGACATGGGGATGGGGGGTCGTGAAGAGTTTGGGGTCAGTACTGTAGTAAGTGGTCATCCTAAAGCCGTGGGAGACTTATTGTTAATTATGCCCACATGGAGCTGAACCTGTGCCAAGACTCTCATTTGGAAGTCGTCACTGTATTTGAAATAGAAATAATGCTGACATTAGGACTGTAGCACAAACTTAGATAAAATCGTCTAACTGGCTACAGTTGATGAAGACATGCAAGTTACTCACATTCAGATTCCAGGCGTCAAGGCCAAGCACATGGGGAACTCGACAGCCTGTAAGGTTGTAGTTTAGCTGGGTTTTCAGTGACCTTGGACATCTGTTCAAACTTCGTAACAGGGCCCTCATCTTTCTGAAAACAGATGAGAATGAATCTTTAAATTTCATTTTAGTTTACTTAGAATTAATGTCTTTATTCCAGTTCTAAAGAAGAGGGATCTCTTCTTTAGAAGCCACTTCCTAGCCTAGGCTAGCCTCCAACTCGCAACCCTCCTGCTTCCCCAGAGCTGGGACTCTAAACATGTACCACCACCTATAGTATTTTCATTATGACATCAAATGATGATCAAATTGCACTACATGTTTTTAGTTCACCTTTTAATAACACTTGGGCAATTTAAAAACATAAACAAAAGGCCCCAAAGTTTATATTTCCTAATTTTACCCCTCAGAACCAAGCAACAACCTAGGATTCTGAAATTATTTTTTTAACGTTTGGAAGTATGTCAACTTTGACTGAAGTTGGAAAACAGAAGCTTATTTTACTTTCCAAGTTTACTGAAGTAGAGTATATAACACTTTAATGGCTTTCTTTGACAGTTGCTTTGCAGTAAAAGGTTAGACACCAGCAGGTTATATGTGTTTTTGAAGAAATCATGTGTAAGTTTATAACAGAAATATGTAAAGGCTGTTTTCCTACTATGTGACTAGAAAATTATTTTAATCACAGCTTTTTTTGTGCTCCTTAGTCATAAATGGAGAAAACTTGTTTGATTTTAATGTAACACTTTTTTTTCTATGTGTGTGACCTTACCTATAAAAGAATAAAGATAAAAGATACTTGGTAAAAACAGGTTAATGAATATTTACTATGGAAAGAAAACAAGTACTTTATTATTTACATAAATTATAGATGACAAAATGCTATATAGAGCAAATGAAAAAATAAATTTTTGTTTTCTAATTTGATGTCTTAAGCAAGAAAGAACAAAGGAAACGACATATGAATAAGAGAGACATTGGCAGATGTTTAGAAATGATATCCTCTATTTCTTTATGATTAAAAGCCATGTAATTTTGTAAACACAGTGAAAGTCAGCCACAATTTGGTTGCAGTTACATGTTGCATTCCTGCCTTGCTACTCATTGATCCTCCAGCTATGGTCAGTTTCAGGAACTTAGATCAAGGAAGAACACTTACACTAGATGTTGCCAGGAAAGCTTCCTGGGGAAGCACCCAGATGAGGACCCTCTGATAGCATACATTTGCATTGAGTAAAGGGTCTGTCTGCTTAAACAGGAGCACTTTCCTCACTGGCCTTGATTTGGAAGCACTTAAACAATTATTGATTCATTCAGTGGTCACAAAGCCTGCCTGTGTTAAGCAGACTTGAAGGATTAAAAAACATACTTTAGAAGTCTGACTTTTATACAGTTATATTGAAAAGTCCTATGTTATTATTAATAAGAATGATTGTCTTAAAAGTTGGTTTTTAAATGGTTTTTCACTAATAAAATCCACTTCTATAAAAATTTGCCAGCTGCTATCAGAAGATCTATAAAACATACATGTTTGACTCTGGTAACATTTACCCTGCTTTTTTCTCCTTGCTGGCATTCATAAGATTTCTAAATGGCTAGTTTCTAACCTATATTCATATATTTTTCATACATGATTTACAAATAATAATCTTAAAATGTAATGTTTAAGTTTATAACTAGAAATTGAAAGATGAGGATGTGTGGATGGATGGATGGATGGATGGATGGATGGATGGATGGATGGATGGATGGATGGATGGGTGGATGGATGGATTAGACAGACAGACAGATAGATGCAGGATCCTCTTTCTACTCAGATGTAGGTCCAAGAGCATGAGTATCGGTTCATTCTGTTGGGCCCCTGTACAGTTGTGCTGTGTGTTTAAGGGGGAGTAATTTATCTCTGCGTGTTTACATCTGACTCACAGTGAGCTGCCTTCCCCCACTGGCTTTGGTTCAGTGCTGTTTCACCCTTTCATACTTAAGTTTCCTTTCGTTTCACTTCAGATCAATGTACAATTTTTTAAAGCCAATGATTTGAGGTGGTTAGTATTTGCTAATTGATTATAACACGCAATATTCAGGCATATACAGAAATAAAAAACCTGAGGGCCTGAGACTTAATCTCGTTGTTTATTTCCAAAGACCGTGTAGGGTGTCTCTGTACAAGACACAAACCAGATACTTCACTTGTTGTATCTAATATTTTTCATATCCAGAAATCACACTCCATGTTATGTTTTACAAGACTTCATAAAAATAAGCAATCCAAATAGAATATATAGCTATTTTTTAAATCTGTCATGGCAAAATTATCTTTCCTCAAATGGGGACAGATGGGATTATAAAACTTAATGAGTATGCATTTTCAAGTGAAGTCTATGGTCTGAAATGAGACAACCATCCGTTATTCAAAAGAGAGTTGTATTGATTAAATTATGTTGGTTAAATGCTTTCTAGCAGCCTTCTAAATGAGGAGGGACCTGATTTGCAAGTATTTGCTAATTATGGCGAGAATGTCCAATTGATTTCAGGCCATCACTCTGATATTTTGTGAAGTTGGAAAGAAAACTTCACTTACACACTTTATTGCTTGAGACAAGGTCACCTGTAGTCCAGGCTGGCCTTAGTCTCACCATGTAGCCAAGTAGCTTCCACCTACTAAATGCTAGAACTGCAGGTGTTATATACAGCAGTCCAGGTTTATATATTCTGTATGCAAAGTATTTACAGAAAAAGACTTAAACAAAGGTCAATAAACGCAGTAGCACCAATGATTGCAACACAGAGTTGCATGTGTCTGTTACCCTGGTATTTAAATTATTGCAAGTTTATTAATTTAATTTTTAATGATGTCTCTGAGTGCTCAGCTTATAGAATTCCCAAACATACCATAGGTGTTTGTCATGGCTGAAGTAAGCCAGTCCTGGTGGACCAAGCATCTAGTCCATTCCTCATGAGTGGCAGAACAGGGACAAGGGCTCTGGTCAGGGCCTGCTGTGGAGAGGAGCTTTATGTCTGCATGTACTGGGAAGCAAGGTGGCCCTTTTCTCCTTCACGTTATGAAACACCATCTGGCCCTGTAAAGTTCGGTATTTGTTAGTACAAGGCCTTGGATAGGAATTAAATTCTAGAATCTTCTATTGAAAGGGTAGAAAAATACTAAAGATTTAAAAATTTTAGTGTGATTTTTATTTATGTTTTTATGGTAAGGTCTGACTAAATTGTTCAGGCTAGCCTTGAACTCAGGATCATCTTACGTCTGCCTTTATAGTACAGGGACTACAGGTATGAACCACTCTACTTGGCCTTAAACTATGGTTTTTATTTTTCAATTTCTTGGCTATTATGTGCCTTACAGTTGACCGTTAAAAGATGTTTACTTTGATGCCTCACTTAATAGCTTCTGTACTTGATATTCCAAAATGCAACTCCAGTAGCAAGGATAAGCTATCTAGATAGTTGAAGAGGCTATGTTAATAGTGTATGCAGAACATGAAGTAGTACATTTGTTGTTGCAAAAGAAAAATAATTATTTTTAAAGTTGTTAAGATAGACTAGCAACTGAAAAGAATGAAATAGCATTAAAGAATGCCATGCAGCTAACAGGAGGACTTTAGATGTGCGTGTGTGTGTGGGGGGGGGTCTCTCACTAAACTTGTATCTACACTGGCAGTCGGAAGACTCCAGCAACCCCTGCCCCAAACCCTGGGTTACAGGTGTGTCTGCTGCCTGGCTTTCTTTGTGGGTGCCAGGGATTCAAACTTAGGTCCTTAGGTTTGTACAGAAAGTGACCGCACATCTCTTGTATGCACAGACACCTTTGCAGATTCTTAGATGTTTTTCTTGGAATTTCCCTCTTATTTAAGAACAAAGTAAATTTCTTGTGTGTTGCTATGGTAGCTTATTGATGATATTATTTATATTTGAAATAAATATACTTTTTTGTGTGTGGGACTGTGTAAAAAGATCTTTAAATAGGTTAATGTAGCTGGATTAAAAAAAATCATTGCTGATATACATGGGTAGGAAGAAAATTGGACAGATTTTGTGTTTAACTCTTTGAGTATTATTTTTGACCAAATCTTAGTGTAAATAATATTTACTCTCATAAAACAAACACAGCAGTTTGCACCATATGTTTTATAATTATTTGGTAGCCTTTTTTATTTGCTTGTTTTTATTGAAAAAGAACCTACAGCTAACTCTCTGAAGTTGCGCTCATATAAAGGGCAATTACATTAGCACCCAGACAAACTTAGCTTCACAAACTGGGGAGCTTTGGTTTAAAAAATAGTAATAAATTGGAGAATATGCCCCCCAACTCCCAGGTCACAGCCCAAACAGAAATCTGTTCTATTCTCTTGGTACCAGTTTTCTGACTTTGCACATGTGGGAAAAAAAATAGAATCCTTAGGAGAGACTTGGAGAGACTTGCCTAACCTCTACAGCCACTGGGGGTGTTCGGCTGGCTTAAGACGCTGTGGATTGGCCTTTGAAATGAGGTTACTGTGTTCTCTTGTTTTTGTTTTTGTTTTTTTTACAGCCCTACTTGCAGGTGTTTGATAGTGTCAGAAATAAAGGCCCCCGTTAAAACATTTAGGTAATTTTTAAAACTGTTATTATATTCATAATCACTGTTTCTCTTGATCTCAGGGGAGGCTGGGTACCCTTGATTATCTTTAATAGAGCATATGAAACTGATACTGCCCATGGGAGGTGGGTGGCAAGTTTTGTAAGAAGCCTACCCCCTTCCCCCCCTCCCTGATTATTGCTAAACACGTCTCTTGGCAAATACAACAATATTCATAATAATCAGGCCCTGCCAGCCCTTACAGAGCTGCTTCTACAGGACACCTGTCCAGCTCTTGCCCCTTTCTTGTACCTTCTCTTGTCCCAGCTTGCTGGCTCCCCTCATGTCAAAGCAACAGGCTGCCATTAGAGAATTCGTATCTCTTGTCAAATTCAAAGACACTAGCAGTTCCACCCACACAGTTTACAACATCAGCAATGGATGGTGGCACAGCGTCCACACAGTAGGCACTTAAGAAACCCACATGAATGAGTAAGCGATGTGAATGCAGATGTTTCTCCGCCCTGTGGTTTCCACCCCTGTACATGAAATGCTTTTCCTACGTTTGACAGATGTGCTTAGCACAATTTGATGTTTTTCTGTAAAAGATCATCTTGATCAGTGTCTCGTCGTCTAGACTGAGGAAACAGTTTAGTTTTGATGCATTCCTTTGAGAGCCACAGGATCTCTGTTGACTTTCACACTGTTTAGTAATTCCTGTGAATGAGAAACAGTAGACAAAATAGAGTAAGTTCTACTGCTTTTGCTCTAAAATATAGTAATAGAGAAGAATTCCTCATTACTATTTATAGTGGCCGAAAAGCTAAGGATGAAACTCCTATTCAGTTAGAGGAAGTTTGTTAAGTTTGTTAAGTTCAGAAGCACAGAGAGGAAGTTTGTTAAGGGAGGGATGAACCATGAATGCTCTTTAGAGGCGGATGAGTGCAGCTGCTTGGTCCCCGAAATGCCCGTTAAAACTTTGCGTTTGAGGATGAGATCAAAGGATATGGGCTTAGAGATTTTTAATGAATCAGTTGTAAGAGATTTGTAGGGGATTGGTGTAAGAATGCTCACTTTTGTTTCATAGAGGCTTTGGAACTCTTAGTTATGAATATTATGCACAAAAGTTAAGACCTGAAATATACAGAAATTTTTATTTTACAATTATTAATTTGTTTTATATTGTGCAAATTTGACTAACCCATCTTCCTTAATATAGGCCATAAAGATTGCGGTTTGATAAAACCGAAATATATAAAATTTGCTTTAAAGTATGTTTTTATTTTTTCTTTACAAAAGTAAACACAAGATTAATATTGAATTCAAGTATTATTGTAACATTTTTTAAAACTGTCTCTAGTCCCTTCCTATAGATAATTTCCCATCATTTTAGTAATTTGGTATGCAGTCCTCCATTTATTTTCATTTGTTTATAATACTAATCCATTCTTGTTAGGAATTTTAATTAATGGTTTCATTCAGTGTATATATATATATATATATACATACTTAGTCTATTATCTGACATTTTCATAACTTACCTGAGTTTAAATTGGACCACATATGTAATCCCATACCCCAAATAATCATACTGAATTTCTGCAGCCAGTAATTATTGCCCTGTCAGAAAAAGGGGGCCTTTGCAAATAAATGGCTAAGGCTTTCAGGGCAATCTGGAGCTCTCTGGATGGTGCTAAACTCTCTTACATATCCTTCTAAGAAAAATGGAGGGAAGCTAGGGACAGAACCACAAAGGAGGCTTACTCAGAGGGGAGGATGGTACCAAGATGGAGGACAGGCTGGAGTAATGTCCCTCATGCCATGCATTGTCGGCAGCCAACTCATGCTGGCAGAAAGGCGTGAGCAGGCTCATCGCAGAGCCTCCAGCTCTGGGGACACCTGACTTGGACCTGAAGCCTCTAGAACTGTAACAGAACACATTTGTATTGTTTGAAGTCGCTAAAGTTGTGGTTGTTTGAGCCAACAGTATCAGGGAATAGCTACAGCCCTCTTTTCATCCACCATGTATGACTGTCACAGAATTTTACATTATGCGGATGTACCATAATTTAGTTAATTAATTCTTTAAAGATAATTTATTTTTGCAGTGTTTTAGTGTTGCAAACATTGTTTCAGGAAGTGCGCACTCATGTGTTACTGACATGTTTATATAGAATAATTGTCTAGAGATGGAATGGCAGATCTGCTCTAGATACTTTGAATAAGTAATGCATGCACATGGATGTCTCTACCATGTAGTTGTTTGGGTTCCTACATCATGTACAGACACTTTCATTGGTTTCTTGAAAACCTTAAAAAGAATAGCCTATAATTATTTGCATATAAATATTATTTTTTTCCATTTTGTGAAAATAAGGAAATAATATATACAATTTTGAGTTTGCAACTCCTTGACTTTTCCCTTGACACTATTCATGTAGAGCAGGAACAAACAGAAATACTTTCTATTTAGTGAGGTTGTCTTGTGTATTTTCTCAAATTTGTGCTAACTTAATTTCCATTAACAATATATATATATACACACATATATATGTATCTGCACATAATGTCTTGTTTTCTAAAATTAGAGTCATTCTTAAAAATCACTTTTTATCGGATCTGCCATTTTTTAAATAACTCTTGTTTGTGATGGTAAAAATGCACATGATTATGGATAATCTCAGCTGCTAGAGGTTTTAAATAGTAAATATGTGCTGAGACTATTTCTTCTTCCTGAGTACTTTTAACCCAATGTAGACTGAGTTTTCAGACATTGAGTTGAGAACTTTCAGCTCATTTCCCTTAATGTTCCTTGAGTTTTCCTGTTCTTTAGTGCATGGCTCTCTTGTCTCTTACTACTTAGAGTTTATGGTTCAGTTGTCATAGAGCAACACAGCAGAGTGACAGATGTCGCTTTTCCCTGTATATAAAATTCATCAAAAATTATCTTAAGTAATAATGAATCCCTGATTGTTTAAATCCAGTTCTATAGTTTCTTTTCAGTTCCTTTTCTCATCTTCTCATTTTGGCATTCTAACATGACAACAACTCTTCAGTCTCCCCTCATTCCCAAGTCCGGTTCACTCTTGATAATACAAGATGCATTTGGCATCTGCTCTGTTGTTAAAGCCCTCAGGAAAAATTACAAAGCTGTTCTTGCAAATTCATCATTATTACTCAGAAACATAATTCGCCGTATGGTTATCCCAGCTCTCCTCCCCCTTCTACCTGAGCACTGGGATGACATTGCCTTCTTTGGTGAGACATCGTTACAACATCTCATCTCTCCCACCTTAATTTGTAGCGAAGCATTGCATTTGGGTGACAGGCAGATGTTCGTGCTTGAATAACTCAGGATTTGAATTCTACAGTTTGTGGCATCCATGTAATGCTTAGCAGTAGGTACAGCTGTTAACTATTCGCTTATAAATAATCTTTTCCCCTTCTCAACTTGTCTCCCAGGTAGTGTACCTGTCACCATTAATAACTCCTCTGGAGCTCCCTGGCGATTTGACCCATCAGTTGTCATTCACAGAGGAGTGGTATCCTGGCTTGCTAGTGAGGTTTATGCAGGTTCCTTCAGCTGTTCAGTCACCCCAGCAGCATAGACTACAGGAAGTTACATTGATGGGCTTCACACATGGTCCTAAATGCCTTTTCATATACTTTGAAGAATGTGGCATTATGTTTTAGGTCTTATATAATATAATTTGTCATTAGGTCCCAGAGAAGAGCCACCAGGGTATAGACATAGGGATGAGCGTGGTAAGGATGACCCATAGCAGACATAGCCTTTCTGTATCTCTGATACTACACCTACACCTAATTATCAGGCTGGTGTCACCATCATCTGAGGTTTTCAAACTTTGAGTGACTATAGTTGATCTAGTTAGTGGATCCATTAAGTATGGCATTCTGCCTATGACTAAAGCCTTAGGTGATGGGCTATTGACTCTAGATCAGAGGGTCTCTAAGTGATTTAGCATCCTGTAGTTCTCCATGTGAACATGTGCTCTCTTGTTCCCATTGTCTCTTCTCCAGGCTAATTCCTACATGCCTGTAGGCCTCTGTTTAGCTATCCTTTTCAGGAAACTCTTTTTATTCAGAATTGGAAGCATTGCCTAAAGTGCTGGGATGCTCATTTTTACTTATCGCTTACCCTCTATGGTAATTACCTTTACCTGTCCTTCTCTCCTATTGGATTAAGTTCTTTGATGGGTGGTCCATGTTTCTATGACCATATTCTAGTCACATTTTAGAATTTATGTTAAGAGAGTGAGAGTCTTATTTAGCCCATTGATATACATGGTTATATCTATGAGAAGTGAAACAGTAAACAAGGGGTACACGTTGTCTGTCATACACTGAGCTGCCATCAAAGGGACAGACGGGAAAAGACCTCCATGCTGACTGCCGTTTCACTGAGTGAGTAACGTACATTTCTTTGATATGTCTTAACAGTTAGGATTTCTGCGTAATGGCCTGGGGAATGCTGGAGAATAAGATATCGTGAGACAAAAGAAGAAAATAATTAAACTACCTGGGAAGTAATCCCTATGTCTGAGAACATAGACTATGCTTGAGTAATAAACCCTCAAAGGAGGTCAGTCGGTTAGGCATGGCACTGGTAAGGATTTTATTTGGAAATGTAATTATTCTCCAAGTGATCTTTATATTCTCATCTTATTTTGTATAATAAGTTAGAAAATTGTCAAATTTCTAATGCCAAGAAAATGTTATAATTCATGTCTACAGATGTATGTATTTATTTATAACCAATCTGAAAAGACAAAACGATATAAGTGTGGATGAAGTTCAGTAACAAACAAAACCCCAGGCTGAAGTATTTGTTTTGTGTCATACAGCCCTAAACAGTTGTGACTGTAAGCTTTAATTGTTGCTGCATACATATATTCCTTAATACATAAGTACAGCCTGCTTAGTTGTATAATGTTACTTGTATGTATGCTTTCAGGGCTAATCATCTGGCATTGGAGAACCAATTTGTGTGTTCTTTCCTAGGGAGAACTATTTCTCTGTCTCTCAGCATGCCTCTGTTGCCTGGAGTTCTTTGGGTTGAAGCCTCTTGGGCTTTCTTCCATCCACCTTGGCATGTCCGTTGTGATTGTCCTTGTTCAGCTCAGGTTTAGGCAGCCATGTTGGTGAGACTTTATGGATGTAGCTTCTGACATTCCTAGGAGACACCGTCTCTCAGCAAACTCTTTATCTCTGGCTCTTAACAGCCTTTCCTTCCCCTATTCTACTGTGATCCTTGAGCCTTAGGCGTAAGAATGTTTTGTAGATATATCCACCGGGACTTGGCTCCACAATTGCAATTGGTTGTAGTTTTCTGCACTGGTCTCCTATTGCAAAGAGAAGTTTCCTTGGTACTAATTAGAAGATTTTCTGAGCTTTTATGATTATCATGTTCATTTGTATTTCTACTTTCTCAAGATGTCTTTTTGAGTTTTAACACATTTCTAGTTTCAATACAAATCCTTTTCTATTTGTTTTCTAAATTTCTTATATCTTAAAGAGATATCACACTAATATACTAGTCTTGCAATATTCTTTTCTTAATTGTTGGTTTTTGCTTCATTTTTGCCTTGATTTATAAGAAGTTATGTGGTTTTATTAACTTTTGATTGACAAGTTTCTTGAATATGGCATAGAAAAATCTTTAAGTCTATAAGAGAATTGGGTTTGGTTTATGTTGTTTCTTTTTTGCTTGTTTTAGAGCTGTGAGCATTATATTATTTTTGTATTTAGAGGTAAAATATTATCTAAGACTTATGATTAGATTTTCTTATTCATCCAGTAATTTAAGAAGCACTGGGTTATCTAAAGTGTGTAAAGCATATCTAAGAGATTATTATACATAAAAGCATCAAAATCCTCTTAATTTGCAAACTATTTAACCACTTAATATTGTTTAGGTAGAATAATGGGTGCATATTTAGAATATGAAATCATCACAAAAAAATCAGAAAATTATTGGAATCACAGATTCAAGCGTTTTAAATTCATAAATATTAAAGAATATATCAAAAATGCCTGGCTTCTTCATGGATATCCACCAACCTCCCAAGACTTCCAAAGGCCTAGGCAAATGAAGGACCAAGGTTCAGGCATTGTTGACCTTCTGGCATATCTCTTTCTGAATGGCTCTTCATTACAGTTTCCTCAGTCATTAATCCCACAGTCATCCCAGAACTGACTGCCTCTGGGTCACCAGTCAGCTCTGCTCCTACTGGCTTCATTGTCTTTTGTCTTGTTCTGAATATTGAGGTAGTTGCCATGTCTCATCTCTTGTGATGTATGGTTTTCACCTCAGGTAGTCACACGTATAGATGAAAATGGAGACCAGAATGCAACTTCAGAACATAGGGCCTGCCATAGGTAAAAGAAAAATCATTCAAGTTGTCAAGCAGTACAGTAACGCAAGATCATTATGAGAGTCCTTATATTCTTTTGATCAAAAGTATCTTTTTTATCCTGTCGTTTTGAAAAGACTCACTGGTTGTTCCCACAGGTGGCTTTAAGAACCTGATTTTCATCCTTCCTCCCAGCCCTGTACATGCTCTATTTCCGAAAGGAGCTCTTCTCACTAATGCTGCCTCGATGGCATGCACAGAGATACTCAGGAGAAGAAAATCAATACTGTATTGTGCTGTCTTCCATAGTTCTTTTTTGCTTTCCTAGGTCTCCTGGCCAGGGGATTAATACAATGGAGATTTGAGGGTCAAGTGGGAATGACCTCCTCCCTAAGGGACTTAATTCTACTTCTGTTTACCCTTTCTGTTTTAGGTTTGATGATGGCTTTACACTTTTCTGGGAGGTGGCTTTGAGTTTTAGCATTTTTCAGTTTCTCCAGAGGAGGCTGTAACGTGCCTATGGAGCAGTTCCAAACCAGTGGATGTTTAAGAGAAGGGGGAAATTAGCTGAAGAACGTTCTTGTGTGACTTAGTTACCTTCTGTTGCGTTAAATGGGTGGAAAGGGGGATTTATGTTGTGCTTTATAGTTTTTAACATTAAACCCCCTTTTAAAAAAACCGAAGCCTTGAGAAACATAAAATGACCTTCAGGCCTATTGGCTCCCCCTGTTTAGTTTATCAGCTCTCTGTCACACCCTCCCCCATCCCTGTAAAAACTCCAGAGTGAAGTGTGAAAAGCATCAGAAAGTCTCCTTTATGCCAGTCGAGCCTTTGAGTCGCTTGCCAGCACCTTCATCTCTTCATATGTTTCTAGCTAAGGTCTAACATGGAACAAAAACCCGACAGCAATGGAGACCAGATGCCGGTATTTCTTCTCTGTCACTTGGCTGCTGAGCAGATGGAATTTATATCAATCGGGCATGCTAGGAGGAAGAGGCCGTGGCAGCCAACATGTGGAACTGGGGCTGAGTGACATTTCTGCTAATGTTTTGTCCTTGTAGAACATTATGCTTCCTCTTTGCTTATGAGCTGTGGTTTTCCTGACTCAGACGAGGTTCCAGCTCCAGCTGGAATGGCTGTCGCTCTTCCCCTCTCCCCCACCCCTCTTTCTGGGGGAGTGCTGGGAGCTATGGGGGAGTGGTGGGGCCTGCACAATGGAGCTCTTTATTAAAATACCTGACATCTGCATGCAATGCACCAAAAGCTGCTTAGCTTAAGCAAAGGAATGCGTTGGGCCTTACTAGTCACTTTTGTCTACAGTCCTGCACTTGTTTGATTTATATAATGAGTGAGTGCCTCTGGCAAAAGAAGACATTGAACATGTTACTGGAGGAAGGGAGCTTTAAAATTTTTCCCCAAGAACATTGTCACAGACAAGCCTAATTCTCATACAAAAAATATGAGTATTTAAAGGCAATTGCAGTCATCATGTGGATTTCTTACTATAATTTTAAAAGTGTCCTGCTTCCCCCAAACATAAAATCGGTAAATTCATAAACCCTATATAGCACAATAAGAAATTTTAGTGTCATTATTATTGTTAGTGGTAAGGGATTTTTAAAGAAATTTGATGTTACAAAGAATCATTAGAAGAAAAGTGTAAATTTGTGTTAGAAAACATGAAGACACACACAGCAGAGAAAAAGCAATTGTCGATAAGTTGAGAGCTGTTGTCCTTGCAGCAAAGAGCACATTGGCCTTCTCGTGCTCTCAGAAAAGTCCAAATACACTGTTGCGGTTTCTCCTCTAATGATGTAAAGCGTTCACATTTTACCTGCTCTTGGCAATTAATAAGAAAACGCTGCTGTGTAAATAGATCCTTTTGTAAAGCACTGGAGTGGTCCTGGAATAGCGCTTGCCTTGCAGAATCGGTAACTATGTCCCTACCCATTTCTATTCAGATCTCTTATTTCCAGCTTTGACTGGGTTATAGAGAGCTTCAAAGAAGGAAAGCAGAAAGAAATGGCATGGCGCTTCTGCTGTTTTTCTCCTTTCTTTTTTAACAACAGTTTCTGCAGACGCCTTTCGTGGTTCCTGACCTGCACATATGTCTGAGCAGCATATGTCCCATGAGTCATCTAGAAAACTCCAAGGCAGCTTGACCATTTCTTAATCTTCAGGGATCTGGAATTCTCTCCTGTTCATGCCTTTATTGTTGCTGGTTTTGGCAGTTCTTCTGCAGTAGGACTTCCTACTGGGTCCCACTTACTGGGACAAGGATAAGCCCCACAATTACCTAGAGAGAGGCTGTGATAAAATGTTAATGTGTCTAGAGAAAGTCCCACCTCTGTCTTTCTTGGAGAAAATTATTTGAAAATGGCTTGAGGAGCTGGAGAGACGGATCAGAGATTGAGAGTGCTGGCTGCTCTTCCGGAGGTCTTGAGTTCAATTCCCAGCAACTACATGGTGGCTCACAGCCATTTGTAATGAGATCTGGTGCCCTCTTTTATAGTGTATATACATAATATATAAATCTTTTTTTTAAAAAAAGGAAGGAAGGAAGGAAGGAAAGAAGATTCCTTCCTTCCTTCCTTCCTTCCTAGGAAGGAAGGAAGAAAATGGCTTGAACCTGTTTTTCCTTGCTATTTTCTTGGCCAGGCCATATACTTCATGAACACAGAATTGCTTGCCTGTAATATGTTTTGAGTAGCATACTGCAAGAAGCCACTAATATAGTTTATGCTTATATGTTAAATCCTAAGTCAAGATCATAATTATTCCTCACTTCAACTATCTGCTGACCCACGTGACTTCCTGAGGTGGCATTTTCTGAATGATACATAGCATGGGACAAACACCCTACTCCAGACTGAAAGTCCTCCTAAGTTCCCTATACTTGAGTACTTTTCACCAAAGGGGGGCATGACAGACATTGTCCTACAGAAGCAGGTTATTGTAGCCACAAGCTGTGAGTTATCTGAGGTCTCCCAAGGAGGATTCTAGAAGACAGTTTGACTTGGTCCTTGGATTTGGGTTCTTGAAATGTTTCATACCAGCCCTGCCAATTATAAATACCAGCCTTCTCATACATGTGGCCTTTTGTCTTGTGCTGAGATGGGGCTCCGTTAGCTCCTTTCAGAAGGTATCCTGCTCAATGTATGATACTGAATGTATGATTTAACCTGGGGGAATCCCATATTTCTCTTCTGTAGAACTGAGATGACAATAATGATAAGAGCTATCTAGCAAGGTTGCCAAAGGGAAAAGAAAGAAGTGTGTTTAGTAGAGATGGGCTTGGGGACAATGGCAGGTAAGTGCCTGACACGTTGCAAAAGCTCAACAGCAAAGCAGTTGTTACTGTTACTGTTGTGTGCTAAATCGGAGCAGTTTTGGCTGGCCTTCTGATCTACAGAAACTCCGGGTCTAGCTTGAATCTGTGCTGGCTTTGGAGAGCAACTATTTTTATTAAAGCTCATTACCCACTATAAAATAAGAAACTCTTCCCGCAGAAACATTACATGCTCCAGTCCAAAGGGACAGACTTCGTATCCCCAGAGTGTTAGAGTCCCCAAAGGGAACGACTCTGGAAATCTACCTGCTAAAACTGATGAGCCCTCGAAACCAAGCCAGCTGACGAGAGCAGGTTCCTGACCTCTAACTTTACATTGGTTTTGGTGCCTCTTTCTAGTTGTAGTTCTTTCCAGAAGAATGAACCCCAACATCCATCCATCTTCTTCATTGGTGGCAGAAGGCACTGGAGTTTGTCAGACAAGTGAAGGTTAGACCCCTGAAGACAAAGAGTGTCATTAATAACTGCTTTCTCTTTCCTCCAATGACTCTTGAGAAAGTAGGTGAGAGAGGGAGCATTTATCCCTATTGAAAGAACTTTGAGCAAATTCTTGCCTGTGTCTCTTAACAATAATCTACTAATCCTGCTGCCTAGCATGCCCTTTCTTCACAACACAAGCATATCCTGATATGTGTCTGTTTCTGCTTTTGCTTTGGTGTTCTTGCTTGACCCACCAAATTATGTGATGAAAAATTTTATTTTCTGATTTTACTAAGATATGACTTCTTTAACTTTATAACCAAAATCTCACATAACGGAGATTTTAGGGCAATCAGATGAATGCTAGCAAAAATCTGTAGCCAGGTGTGTGGGAGGGCATACTTGGAATCCAGTCACTCATGGAGAGATGAAGGTACCTGGACTTACTAGGGAGACCCTGTCTTAGAACAAAACAACAAAAGAAGTGTCTTCTGTTTAAGTTTTGGTTCCATTTTCTGTAGTAAAGGCTTCATGCTATACATATGTGCATACAGTGGAGCTTGGATTGGCACCACGGTGGATTGGCACTACTGTTTTCGCTCTTTCCAAGCCTGATTCTCAAGAAGTAAACCAGGAGACTGGCAGGTTGTTGATGTCCCTTCTGTACCAGAAAGCTTTTTAAAGACTTTGGTAGAAATCTTAGTCTGAATTATCTGTGCCAAGTGTTATTTTGGCTTGATCTACAAATTATATAGTTATCTGGTACATCATTCAGTTTTTTAAATTTAAATATAATTTCTTTACCCTGCCTTTGAAATAGAAACACTACATGGTTTTGTCAAGCCTGTGCTCAGCTGCTTTTATAAACACCCAAAATTTACTGTACAGTGAAAATAAAGTAAATGACTTTCTTTTTTCATTTATAAACTTTGAGAAAGGAAACAAATGGATGAACTTGATAGTACTTGATACTTAGCCTCTCAGGACACCAAATGTAAAGTTAAACCTCTCCTTTTCTCTTTCTACACCTCCTCTTCCTCCCTCCCTTCTCTCAGTTTCTCTCTCCCCTCCCCATACATGATAGCAATTAATTTGTCAATGTAAATTTCTGCAGACAGAAATTCCCCACCCCCTTTCTCTCTTCCTCCTGCCAGGTAAGCAGTACAATTTAAAACATTCTTGTGGTTGCAAAAGGGCCAACATTCTTGGCAGAGTTGTATTTAATATTAGATATCATGAAAACCTTAGTGTAGTGTGGTTAGGTAAATATTGTAGTAAATGCCAACATTTTAGTGTATATTACCATATCTTCGCACTATGATTGACTAATATTTAATTGCCTTGCCTATGTTTAAAAAAAAGTGAAAGAACTTACCTTATAGGGACATTCCAACTCTTGAGATTTCTTGGCTGTGAACCCAGCCAAGTTGCCCTCCTCCAACCCACTGCTTCACTCCTCGACACAGGGAACATTATACACAACACTAACTAACTCTCAATAAATTTGACTCTTATCGAAATCCAAAGACATCACCATTGATACGGGAGAATGTTGCTCATTTGCAAAACCTCCTTCCATTTAGAGAAACAGACAACAGAATCCAGCCTGTTGGCCTCATCTGGATACTGTTAAGCAAGGGCTGCTGCCTGGGAGCCATTTATAGAGATTCGCACTAGCTGTGTCTCAGTGTAGCTGACCAGGGCAGAGCTAATTTGCTCTTTTCCCTCACAGGATCGAGGAAAATGTTCAATTATCATTTACCTCCTATGAATTCACCTGGTTACTGCATTTGGAACACGTTTTAGAGAGGTAGTTTTAACTCGAAAATTACCGTTTTCAAACTATTTAAATTAAATCATCTTTTTATTTCCTTTTTTAAAAGGTAAAGTTTAATTAGTACCTAGTTTCTTACTAGCTGTAAATAGATTTTAAAATTTCTTCATTTAAGGATTAAAAGAGAGAAAGCAGCACATGGAGTAAGTGATTCTGTTTGGTGTCCCTCTTTGTATATACTAGGAAAAGCTGGCTTTCAAATGGAAATACGGAACCCTTGGGCTCCTGGCCTGGATATTCAGGGTACCCAAGTACTGTGATGTGGATTATGGTGATAATAGATAAATAATAAGTCAGATCTGGTATTTTAGGTTTTACATACCTATTATCCATGATAAACTCACTGTTTCAGAATATGCACAAGTGCATTGGAATTTTTTAAAGTTCCTCTGTAATTGCTGGGCATCTTAGTATCTAGTTTATAAAAGCAATTCCCAGTACAGATGCCAGGCCTGGCATGTCAAGGATATCAAGACCAGCATAGGTCTTGATAGGATTTTTTTTTTTTTAAAACAGAAAGGGAGGGAAGGAAATTGAGACTCCACCAAGAAAAACACAAAGAAAATGTATGTTAATTTGGCTGAATATTCATCGGAACCCTGTCGCCTAGGGCTGCCAGCACAGTGAGGCTGTGTGTTCACCAGGCCACCCCAAGGCAAGGGGGCAGAAGGCTCTTAGAAACACAGGCGCAGCGCAAGAAGTGTTGTCTTTGAGAAGTTTTCATTTTCCCTTGAATCAGCTACAGTCTTCTACTTAAGGTCACTTCAGTTTGCAGTTTTTGGCAGAAGGCTTCTTCCTTTTTTGGTAATGGCAGTCTGATTCCCCACCCCACCCCCCATCCCCGTTTTGGAAGTATTTTCTCTCAACCTGCCATTATCTTCTAAACCTGTTTCATGTTATCATTGTCAGATGCCTCTTCCCTTAGTTTCTTAGAATAAAATGTAATAAGATATATATCTGTGTATCTATAGATAGATATGTAGATATGCACATATATATGAAATTTTTAAAAGCATGGAACTGGAAGGCATATGGTCATGATTTGAGAATGTCAAGCTTGATTTTTTTTTCCAAACTTTTTTTTTTTTTAAATCAGTACCTTTTTCTCTGGGCAGTGAACTCAATGCAGAGACATCAAAGAGAATATGTACTGGATCAAGGTGGGTTTTTTCTTTTTGACCACATCATTGCCAACTGTGGTGTTTATGATTAGAGGCAGACGTTCCAGACACCTCACTAAGCGTCAGATCTTTAACGGGATCCTTCCCAACTGAGTGACACTAAACAGACAGCCAGAGGGGAGTTGGTGGGATAGATTGAAGGAGAGAGAGAGAGAGAGAGAGAGAGAGA